>CM055096.1:51314994-51855184 GCA_029204225.1 Diphasiastrum complanatum
GATACTTATGGAAGACCCTCCTTGCCATAAAAAGAGAGGTATTTGCCTAAATAACACTTTGTGATTATGACAAATTGCCTTGCGATATCTTGTGATTTCATTGTGTTCCCTTTGGGAAGGTGCATAGCTTGAGGAAAGGTGCTCGGGCCTCCTCTCTGCCTCCTTTTCATCGATTTTTATTGTGGCATGTTTTTAATTGATTGATGCTTAGTTTAGCCGCAATCTATCTTTTCAAATCCTTTGGGTGTTAATTTAGGATTTAGTTTAATCACCTTGCTAGTTGGGTAAACCTTAGTAAGGTTTTGTATTTTTTCATCTTAGATTAGTTTCATTTCTATTTCGAGCACTAGTTGGGTAAGCCTTAGTGCTTCATAATTGTTTTTTCTATTTTTGCATTCCGTCTGAAGCTTGGTAGAAACTTAGGAAGCGGACAATCCTCTCTATACTATACGACATCGTGAGTAGATCTAGCCAAACATTGACAAACAAGATTTACTTCCAACATTGGCGTCGTTACCGCTTTTAAAGTATTTTTTTACCTAGATTCTTTTCCTTTTGTTTTCTTGCTTCTGTATTGTGTGTGTGTGTTTGTTTGCTTGTTTGCATGTCTTCTATCTTCCAACAACAACACAAGTCTTCTCTCTAGGTCCTACATGAGTTGCGGAGCAATTTATCAAACCGGGGGGAAGCAACAAAAGAGTCAACTTGGGCATTTTCTTTGAAAAGAAGTGACCCAAGTGACCGTTTTTCGAACCAACCAGGTATATTTGCCAGTCTGTTTGCAGCCCTAACAGACCCTGATCTTTCATTTTATCACCTCCACGAATTCTACCCATGGTCAGATTATGAGAAAACAGCTTGGTATACTGTCAAAATCTCTTATTTCTCACCCCAATCTTTGTCTTAGAATTCGCCAGCTTCACTGAGGCTAGATCTCATCAAGATCAGTCCTCCAACAGCTCCGCGAATTCTATCTCAGAGATTTGCCTGTTTTCTCTCAGAAAGTCACATTTTTTTCCATATTCCCTATCTGCCAGTAAAACCTCTCTGTTAGAAATCGCCATCCAGCCTAAGAAATCATTCTCAGTGAGTACGAATTCTCTGTCCTATCCGCGAATTCTTACAGTACAATTTTTTTTTCAAAATACAAAAAATCAATATTTTGATAGCCAGAATTCCTTGTCATAATTCGTGAGTGTTACAGTTCGATTTACCTGTCTCTCCACAATTTCTCAGCCTGTTCGCGAATTCTATTACGACCAAAAAGACTAGTTTTTTGTCCTACACTCTCCATTCTACAAGCAAACTGTCGTTTTTTTGCCAAGTACAATACTGACTTGATCATCTATATTGTTACTCTCTCCACACTCTGCATCATGTCTCGTAACTGTGCTAAATCTTCTAATCCGGCTCCTCCACGACTAGAATGCAGAATTCCACGTATCGATGCACCAAAGTATGATGGAGAATCTAACCTAGTCCGATTTCTCCAAGACTTTGATAATGCATGCCGTTTTTACGGAGATACCTCTGAAACTGAAAAGCTTCGTCTATTTCAAATGGTACTCTATGGAACCGCCAAGAAGTGCTATTTGAATCTCGAAGCTCCTGACCTTGCTTCTTGGACCACCCTCAAGGACGCTCTCGTCAAGTGCTTCAAACCATCTAAACGGACTCAAAGCCCATTCATTCAAATTACCCATATCAAGATGTGTCACGAAGACTTTGTTTGAAACTGCATTGAGCGTTTAAACGTCTCAAAATAGAATGTGTTGATGAAAATATCACTGACCGTATGGCCATAAAACTGTTCTTTGTTGGAATGCCTAAAAACATCCGCCGTGAACTTAAACCAGTTGATCTTTATGATCAACTTAAAGATGTGATGACTGATGCTATCCGTGAGGAAGACGAAGGTTCTGACGATGACTTTGACCATCGTGAAAAGAAATCTAAGAATCCAGACCATCCTAATCACCCGAAGTCTGACAATATTGCCCAATCTTCTGAACTTCTACATCAAATGGAAATCTGGCAAAAAGCTCAACAATCTTATATGGATAAACTCACTGCCGATTTCCAAACCGCCATGAATCAGATTGCTGAGAAATCCTTTCCAGCAAGAGAAAATGTCTGGTGTCCAATTTGCTCACATCACACTGCTAATGAATGCCCTCAACTACAAAACTATTTTCCAGCAACCACCAGACCCACCATCTATCGAGCATACCGCCCTTACCCTCCACAACAGCCTGTGCCACGACCAGGGGTCTACCAACCACGACCAACTGCACCAAATCAATACCCAACCACGTGGCCATACTATGAAAGAGAAGATGAAAAAATCGCTTCAAATTCAGCCGCCTGGTGACATCACAATTGTTAGGGAAGTTCCTGAGATTGGCTCCATTTCTACATCAACCCCCAAACGTCCCCAATCACCATCCCGACAAGTGAAAGACAAGGCTCCCCTCGAATCTCCAGCCCATGATGTTCCTGCATACTTTAAGGACTATACAATCGAGGATGTCACAATCCAATTACCCCAAGCTCAACGTGAGCCAAATGGTAATTCGCCCTACGAAGGCCCTGCATGAACTATCACCCTTTCTCTGAGTGAGCCAAATGAAACCAACGAATATATTGTCCATGTCGGAGCTCATCTCAATCGTGAACAACGCAGATGGCTTGAAAAGCTCCTACAAAAATATCGACATGTCTTTGCATGGACCTATAAAGACATGAAAGGCGTCTCACCCCAGGTAGTTGTGCACCGTATCCCGCTTAAACCGGGTGCGAGGCCAACTGTTAGTCGTCCATACAGATGCAATCCAATCTATAAGACCAAGATCAAAAAAGAATTACAACGCCTCTTAGATGCGGGATCTATCTATGAAATCGAGCATACTGAGTGGGTCTCCCCAATTGTCATCGTTCCCAAGAAAAATGGAAAACTCCGAATCTGTGTCGACTTTGAAAAACTTAACGCCGTCACCGACCGTGATCATTTTCCATTACCTTTCGGAGAATCCATCTTAGAAAATCTAGCAGGAGATGAGGCTTACTCTTTTCTTAGATGGCTTTAGCGGATACAATATGATCCAAATCGCCGAAGAAGATCAACATAAGACTGCTTTTGCCATAGAATGGGGAACCTTCTGTTGGAAAGTCATGCCTTTTGCTCTGCAATGTCCCTAGCACCTTCCAACGTGTTATGCAAGCGGCGTTTTCTCAGCAGATGGGCGATACCCTAGAGGTTTACTTAGATGATTTAGGAGCACATTCAGAAGAAACACACCATCTGTCTGTGCTCGAATTTTTTTTTATCCAATGTCAACGCTTTGGCATCTCCCTTAATCCTGAAAAGTGCCAGATTTGGGTAACACATGGTATTGTGTTAGGACATATTATTTCCCGAAATGGCATTGCCACTGACCCAGAAAAGATCCTTATCATTCAAAATCTACCAGAACCACGTACGATACGTGAAGTTTACTCTTTCCTTGGCCACGCCAACTACTATCGGTGCTTTATTCTCGATTTTGCTAACAAAGCACGCTTAATCTACAAAGCAGTTGTAGTTCCCAAATGGACGGATGAACAACGCGTCACATTTATCAACTCAAAGAAGCCCTTACCAATGCACCTATCCTCCGAGGTCCTGATTATTCTAAAGAATTCCATGTGCATACCGATGCATCCAAGTATGCCATTGGAGTAGTGCTCATCCAACCGGGAGAATTCAAAAAGGATTACCCAATCCGTTATCTTAGTAGACAATTGATACCTGCTGAAGTCAATTATACCACTACCGAACGTGAAGCCTTGGCAATGTTATATGCAGTTCAGAAGTTTCGCCATTATCTTCTGGGAAAAGTTTTTGCATTCTTCACTGATCATCAAGCACTGTTGTATCTCATAAACAAGACTTGCACCACATGCCGTATTAGTAGATGGATCCTATTACTATGAGAATTTGAGTTTAGGGATCGTGGTTCGTAAGGGAGTTCAACATTTTCTAGCAGATCATCTGGCCCGAATCCCTAACCTTCCTACCCCTGATCAAGACATCAACGATGATTACCAGATGCCATCCTTTTTCAAGTTGACTCTACACCCGTATGGGCTAATGGAAATCACAAAATATTTAACTGCAAGGGCAAATGGATCCTTCCTTGTCTAAACCTGAATAACGTGCGTTGATCCTCAAACTAAACCTTATACGTAATTGTAGGACAACTCTACAAACAAGGGTTAGATGGAAGTCATCCGACGATGTCTTACTGAAGGAGAAATACCCTCTGTAATTTCTCTCACTCATGAAGGTATTGGTGAGGGCCATTTCTCTTTCTGAAACAACTGCTAAGAAAATCCTCTTGGCCGGTTTTTGGTGGCCAACACTCTTCAAGGAATACGCACAATTACACTAAGGCATTGATGTCTGCTACCGCACAAAACGCTTTCAAAGACCGACTACATGCCTTTACACCTTGTAACCACTGATCAAGCATTTCCAGAAATGGGGATTGATTACGTCGGACCTATAGTCCCGCTACTTGACACAAACAATCTCATTACATCATTTGTAGCTACGGACTATTGCACCAAATGGGCTGAAGCAAGAGCTGTTCGCAATGCTGACGCTCGTTCTACCGCAAATTTCTATATGAATAGGTTATATAGTTCGTTTCGGGTGTCCTCTAGAACTTATCAGTGATAGGGGTACATATTTTCTTAACTCTGTCATAGCAGATCTCCTTTCAAAAAATTTTGTGGTACATCACAAAAGTTCTCCATACTATCCACAATGCAATGGCCAGGCACAATCCACCAGGTAAATCCTATGTGGAATTCTCACCAAAACCGTCGAATCCAGCTGATCTGATTGGGAACTTAAACTCCCATGCTGCTCTCTGGGCTTATCACACCACCCTGAAGAGAGCTGCAGGCCTTAACCCCTTTTCCAGCTAACATATGGCCAAGAAGTCGTTATGCTTGTGGAATTCCATATCCCCTCCCTTCGAGTGGCCTATAATCTTGAGCTTGATACTCAATAGACTCTAGCAACAGGTTATTCCATCTGGAGCAACCTTCACGAAACACGACGGATCAGCATCCATAGCTCAACAAGTCCACAAACAACGACAAAAAGCATGGCATGATCGATCATTGAAATTTAGGAGACTTCTAGGTTGGAGATAAGGTCCTGCTATACCAGGCCAAAGCCTCAAAGACAAACTGAAATTTTCTGGCCAAGGTCCTTACGTCATTAAAAAAATCTCTGCCTATGGATATGTACAACTCCGAACCCTTCAAGACGATATCCCTTGACACCATGGGCAATGGGAGCAGACTGAGAAAGTACAATGAATACCTGTTTTATCTTGATATGTATTAGTTGTTTTCTTTTCTAATGTTCTTCTTTATTTTATCTTTATTGCCTGCCTGCCATTTCGACAAATTTTTTGCTGTGCTTTCTTGTTCAAACCATCAAGATACTATCAAATCAGTATACCAACAGTCTTCTCTGAGAAAACCACAAAAGCCATTAGTTTCAGAAGATTTGTCTCACACCATTTCAGATAGTATTCCGCATAGTGCACAATTCATTTTTTGCCTACTTTCTAAAGATAAAAAAGTTGTTTTTTTTTTTCATGAGATATCCACTATCAAAATTCGCAGACTATTTGTTGAAGCTTAAAATAATTCCCACGATTTCTCTGTAATCTCCGTGAATTTTGATCAGACAAATTTTTGCTCTGTCAGACATTTTTTCCTATTTTGGCATAAAAAATCACTTACAAGATTCGTCGCCCCTCAGAACGTTGTCATTACCAAATCGTGGACATTGAGGACAATTTTTTGAGTAGAGTAGCGAATTCCTTGCCCAAAAAAAAAGTCTATATATAGACCTCCACCCTTCTCTCCACGAATTCATTTTAGATTCATGCTCTTGAGTTCATGCCAAATTTTGTAAAAATTTTCAAACTTATCAGAGCAATCTAAAATCACTACTATTATGGCCTCTCGAGATTCCTCGCTTTCTCTGCATCGCCGTAAATCCCCTAGGCCTTATTCAAGGGACATTTTTATGATTTGTATCAAGAATTACGCCGAGCAGCTCATCTTGGGCAAGGATATCCCTCACAACCCTTGGATTTGATCTGACTCACTTCCGTGACCAGGCAGTGCGAGAGCAGGATTCGAGCGACCTACTCCACCTATTCGATTGAATTCCAGACTTTAAGCTTACATCTAAGAGTGGCAGAGCTATACAATCATCAACGTCTCTCCTGGAGCATCTCCAGAGTATTGGCTTCCCTAATCTCCGAGAGACAATCCATGGCAAGGGCACCAACTATGATGCCAAGTATTTTACAAAGTTTCTGACAGAGGACGGCAAAACTATTGTCCAAACGAACACGGATCGCCATACGTCTCATCAAAGATCCCCATCTCCGGGCCACTGAGAAATCCTCGTCACCATGGTCGAAGTGCATATTGCCAAGATGGATCGCATACCACCGAGGGACCTCTTCTCTTTGACCCCTCAGCATGGACAATCCACTCAAAACTACAAGTGGGCTGAGAAGGTAGCAGAAAAGCTGTGCGGGGCTTGAAAGCCAGAAAACCAAATACCAAGTGTGGATATCACATGTTGATCACAAACAGTTGGGATCTAGGACAGCTGCTGCATCAAGGAGCTTGACGATCACTATCCAAGCGAAGCCGATGTCCCTCACAACATTTTATCCACCGACATCGGGACTGAGTATGCTGAATCCGGAGGGAGCCTTAAACCCTGTCAGGTCCAAAGGAGGTACCTAGCGCAGCGGGAGGCCTTACTCCACTAGGCCCAACAACACAGGCAAGCAGTAGCAACAGCAGCAAGCAGCTCAGTGGTGGCAGACACTTCTGGTTCTGATCCTATGGGCGTGGTTCCGTCACACAGGACACTCTCCGTAACACCAACTCCCTCACTTGTTTTCTCACACTCCCACCACCACCTCCACCATTTACTACCACCCTCCACACCGTCACTCACTCTCAACACAGGCTTCGATTCCACACTTCCACAAAAGCCCTCACCTATACAAATCACCACCCTACTTGACTCTACAGTCAACATAGATGATTTTGCATTACAATTACTAACCGGTCTTCCATCAACCACTGTCACCACTAACCCAATCCACACAACTCTGCCACATAGTATCTCCCCACCTCTTTAACCCATCATCCCTCAATCACCTCCACTTGCTTTCATTCATCTCCATCAAACCATGTTTATGATTTTCTACCCGTTAATCCAATGTATATCCTAACTATACATGCACCCTCTATGACATTGGTCCTTGGGAGCAGTTATCCCTTGCAGTCCAAAAAGCGGTATGGTTGGTGAATGAGCTCCAATACAATCTATTTGGCATCCTAGGGGGACCATATACCATGCGGCAATTTGACGATGGCGCTATGGCGGACCTTCAGAAAAGAAAAAACAAGGCTGGAAGTGGGAAAACAAGCAACAATAGCTGCAGATCCAAAATCTCACAATTATAATCAACAACAGCAGCAGGATCTCCTCCACCTCCAGAACCAGCTCCAACTGAAGGAATCCAACATGCAGAATACCATCGATAGCCTCAAAGCCAAAAAGGGCTGAGGCCGTAGCAGATGCACAAGCCGCACGTTCCGCTATGAAGGAACAGTTGGGAATTGGTGGACTTCAAACGACTTCGCACCACCAGCTATTCCTAAGGGAACTCTCATTCCAGTGGTGGCTTATCAAATGCTGGTCCAAAAGTTGAAAGCCACGATGAGTAGCACACAAAATTACAACAATCATACCTTTGCTTCTGTCGAGGCCCTGAACCAAGCACATTGCCGCCTTGGAAGAACGGTTAAAGGTAGTTGTCCAGTCGATGTCCGTCTGTTCATGCAGAGCACGCCCAATTCCATGATTCCGGCACCCACTTTGATGGACCAGATGGTGGAGATGGAGCAGGATTCTAGCAGCCTCCTCCTGCTACATTGAGTCTGTCATTTGAACTTACGCCTTCCATTCTAATTTCCTTATGCATGTAGACATGTTGAACCAAGACCTCTGAAATGGATCGACCACCAGGGGAAACTTTGAAGTCTTAAAATTCTACCTTTCCAAAAGCTCCTATAATCCATATTTGATTTTCTCTTTTTACCAAAAACACCTCTTGATGAGGGATGCATGAGAACCCACTGAAATTTTCTATAAATATGTGGTATCCAAGAGCCATCAGAGTCTTTTTCATTATAAACAGAAACTGAGACAATATTGCTTCATGGTCTACGGCTTCCGGAAGTCATTGTAAAGCTAAAAGAAGATGAACAATAGAGTTTGAAACTAAAAGTAGATGAATCAGTATGAAAATAAAAAACCAAATTTGTAATAAATGCTGGCAGTCTTTCATGAATCATATATGTTATTCTAACTACGTTAGATCAAAATAGACTTACTTTAACCACAAGTGTTAGGTCCCCAAGCACTCAGGGAAACTCACGACCTTTCAAGGCCAACCCCTGGGGCAAGGAGCTCAAGCACCAACCAATCCATCAGGCTCTGGTGGTACCAGCTCCCAACATTATCTTTTTTTCTTCCACCGCTGCTAACCCTCTCGACACCACTAACCCCCCTTTATTTCCACGACAATTTTCTCCTGAGTCACAAAGATCTTGCTGAAGCTAAACCCTCATCTCCCATCTCTCCTGACCCTGATTCCCAAATCCAACATGAGATCGCCTCTGAAGCACCAATTACCCGGCACAGAATCATGCCCATAGAACCAAGCAAGGAGTTGCGTGCCTCTCAAGAGTTTGCTCAAGAAATATCCAACGACAAAAGAGCGAGGTGGCTACATATTGCCAGATTTGAGACCGGAGTCAAACACATAAAGAAGCAGTCAAACTCCCTGGATCCACAACCTCTCTGACGCCATCAGCTCTTCCTACAAAGTAAGACCTCGATGGCACGGTATATCGAAACTCCCTCCTATATGCGCACAAATCCTTATTTACTATCCAGTAGCGCGGGCGAGAACCGTTTCCTGCCACCAAGGTCAAGAATAGGATATTTTGTCCCAAGCTCACAAGCGTCGATACCGACAAACTTGCCGAAGACATGGTCACCAACTGTCTTGTATTCTACCAGAAGCACCATGGCAACCCTGATCACGACGTCAGATATTTTGTGGACAATTGTGGATGGTAGCATTTTTTGGCAGAACTCAAGGGTTTTTTGGGATCGAGGGCTACCCCCAATCGCCCTTGATATCAATAAACCACTGCAAACACAGAAGACCACATCAGCGTAGCAAGGCTCTATTATCGCGCTGCACTAACTTCAGCCCTGCACGTTGATATGGTGGAACTATGGAAAACCCACAACTTTTTACAAGGTATGCTCCATTATTACAAACCCATGTCCTTCCTGAAGAAATTACGGTGACAAATGATGGAGGGCATCGACACTACAATCTACCACTCCCGACAGCAACAGTCTCGCCTCCAAGAAGCATAGAAGGTCTAGGAAGAAAAGGCTTTGATTGGTGTGGGACCACCAATCCAATAAGGAGGGGGATAATGTTAGCATCTGTGCTAACACAGAAAAAAATAAAGAAGAGAAAATAAAACTCCGTGCATGTGTTTTGTAAGACCATGTGCGAGTGTTTTGTTAATAAACTTCCCGCCATGGCATGTGTTTGTAAGCCCATGAGTAGAAGCTTAAAAAAATAATAAAATAGCTTGAACTTAGATTTAGAACTTAGACTTAGGAAACTTAAGATTAGAAATATTTTATCTTAAGTTTTCCTAAGCTAAAAACTTTGAAGTTCTAAATCCCAAGTTAGAAGTTCTAGAAAGGCTAGAAATAGATTAGTCACATAAGTTAGTGGATACTTATGGAAGACCCTCCTTGCCATAAAAGGAGAGGTATTTGCCTTGTAAATAACACTTTGTGATTATGACAAATTGCCTTGTGATTTCATTGTGTTCCCTTTGGGAAGGTGCATAGCTTGAGGAAAGGTGCTCGGGCCTTCTCTTGCCTCCTTCTCATAGGTTTTTATTGCGGCATGTTTTAAATTGATTGATGCTTAGTTTAGCCGCAATCTATCTTTTCAAACCCTTTGGGTGTTAATCTAGGATTTAGTTTAATCACCTTGCTAGTTGGGTAAGCCTTAGTAAGGTTTTGCATTTTTGTCATCTTAGATAGCTTCATTTCTATTTCGAGCACTAGTTGGGTAAGCCCTTAGTGCTTCATCATCGTTTTTTCTATTTTCGCATTCCGTCTGAAGCTTGGTAGAAACTTAGGAAGCGAATGATCCTCTCTATACTACACCACATCGTGAGTAGATCTAGCCAAACATTGACAAACAAGATTTACTTCCAACACAGAATCAGCATATTCAGGTCAAATACCGACATTGAAGCTGGTTGTCATGGTGGCACGTTAGATACTCCCATTGGGGGAGATATACGTCTGCGGTGAGCAAAAACAACTTTTATTATTTGAAAGAAAAATTTGTTTTGTTGCTCAGGTATTTAATTTTGTTTTTTGGAAACTTTTTGTTCTTGTGCAGAAGAAGGATGATGAAGACCTGGTCATCTACCTACCGTGAATTTCTCGGAGTCCAAACATGGAAGTTGGTTGGCTACGGAGGCATATTGTTCACAAATTTCTCTACATGAGGCGTGTGTGGGTTATATGGTTAATGCGATTTTGCAGAGTACTCGGTATGCGTCGTATGTAAAAGGCAGACATGCGGAATGGGACCAAGCTTGGAAAAACTCATTAATAGAGTGACTTCAAATAAGGCATCTGTTGTGCATGTGCTGAATGCTTGCAATTGGGAAAACTACAGCAACAAATGTTGCTGCAAGTTTTTTTGGTAAAAGAAAATATAATAACAGGGGAGACGATGCAATACATGTGGTTTTGTCCTATGGATATCACACACACTTGGAGTTTAAACAAGAATATAGTTCTTGCACCAAATTCGAACAAGAATACATGGTGTGTGTGTCTTTCAGGACTTCTCTTAGCCAAGGCGAAGTGGGACACTTTGAACAAGGGTGGTTATATATTGGAATGCACGGAAATACTGAGACATGAGTGTGCAATCCTGTTGGTGGACATCCAACAAGTTCACAAATGGATGACAATGTGATCTCCACACAAAAAGAAAAGAACAAAAGGCGAAAAGCTCAATCTCTGTAGCTGCAAAAGATAGAATTTCTAGAGCCATTGAGATGAAAGCGTCTGTTATAAAGGAAGAGGTGAAGGTAAAAATAGAGATGTATGTTTCTATGTGCATAGTTTTGCGACAAACCCAAACGACAAAATGTACATCGTTACAATATGTGAATCACTATGTTGCACTTGTGAGAATTTCATAAGGGGTTCAACAAAGGGTAAATTTACTTTGTGTAAGCACATGTACTTTATTTATATAGTCGTAATTGGGGATGGACATTGATACCCAACATGATAATGCATCAACCCCATCTCACAATCTTTGAGTTGTTCCAAATACTGGCTAGGGAAAGAAATGTGTCCCAACCCATGAGAATTCCAAAAAAGTTCTACAGACATGTACCGATTAGGGACAACTCGCTAGATTTTTTGGTTGCAAGACATATTTTGGCCCCAGACTAGTATTGGATTTTTGGACTTATTTCATGTATCGCGTGTTATGTAGCATCTTTGTTAATGGACAACACTGTTTACTACTAGTTGCTAGTCATCTCTTGTGGGCCATTTGTTGTGTGCTTCTGGAAGTGAATGTATGTAGAGTAATAAAAACATTTCTATATTATATAGAATTGAAGCTTGTTTTGATATCTAGTATTCAAAACTAGTAGTTGTTGGCCATCTCTTGGAGGCCCTTTATTATGTGCTTGCACACAAAGAAGATGTTTAGAATCATGTTGAAAATTACATTCATGTTTTATGGCAAGGGATTGATTGGTTTAGGGTTTAGGTTTTTAAATCAATATCTTAATTTACAAAATTAGTAGGTGGATACATCCTTAAAATTATCTA
The DNA here is from genome assembly GCA_029204225.1 of Diphasiastrum complanatum. Lineage (NCBI taxonomy): Eukaryota > Viridiplantae > Streptophyta > Lycopodiopsida > Lycopodiales > Lycopodiaceae > Diphasiastrum > Diphasiastrum complanatum. Next base: position 51,327,068 of record CM055096.1, read on the forward strand.
ACACATGATGATAACTGACTCTACTTTAGACTCTACTTTCGTTAATGCCTTCTCTTAACCTCCTTAGTTAATTCATGTATTTCCTCAAAAGTCAATACAAATCATTCCACATTCTTTCATGTTTGACCCTACTCTTCCCAAGTGACGACTTGCAATGTTGAGTCCCCTTCCATGCATAATTCAAATACCAAATGGAGCCAATGTTCGATACCCAAAATTTTCGATTCCCAAAATTTGACACCCAAAATTTCGATACCCAAAATTTTCGATTCCCAATATTCGATACCCAAAATTTTCGGATCCCAAAATCGATACCCAGAATTTTCGTTTTCCATAATTCGATACCCATAATTTTCTATCCAAAATTTGATTCCCAAAAAATTCGAATCTCAGAATTAGATACCCAAAATTTTTGACTCCCAAAATTCAACACCCAAAATTTCGATTCCCAAAAAATTTGATACCCAGAAATTTCGATAGAACCCAAAATTCGATACCCAAAAATTTCGATACACTTTTTTGAAACCCAAAATTTTCGATACCTCAAATTTTCGATTCACACATTTTCGAAACCCAAAAAATTCGATACACACATTTTCGGAACCCAAATTCGATACCCAAAATTTTCTACCCAAAATTCGATTCCCAAAAACTTCGAATCTCAAAATTTGATATCCAAAATTCGATACCCAAAATTTTTGACTCCCAAAATTTGATACCCAAAATTTTTCGATTCCCTAGGTAGCGATGCCCAAAATTCGATACACTCATTTTTGATACCCAAAATTTTCGAAACCCAAATTTGATACCAAAAAAACATTTTTATATTATACAGAATTGAAGCTTGTTTTGATATCTAGTATTCAAAATTGGTAGTTGTTTTCCATCTCTTGGAGGCCTTTTATTATGTGCTTCTACACAGAGAAAGATGTTTATAATTATGCTGAAATTACATTCATGTTTTATGGCGAGAGAAACATTTTTGGTGCCTGCTCTTAGAAAATTGGTTTCATAATTTCTACAATATTTATCAGTAAAGCAAGTAGTGTTGATGTGGTTTGTGAGAATGTGTTCTAGTATGACCTTTTGTGTAATTCACGACTTCATGTCCTCTATTGTGGATAGGCATGTCGCGGTGCTATCGGATTTTACGGACATAGGTAATGATAAAACTCGCAAACTCGCAACCAATTTACTCGCAAACTGCCGAATCCCAATTGAAAGTCACGTTGTTCCATCAAACACACCTCGTTAGCTTGACTTGGTCATAAACCATAATCACACGATGGACCAATCAGAATGCACAAAACCCTTTTTGTCCATCATTGTTGACATTCCATTCTCTCTCTCTCTCAACTCACCTTATCGCTATTTCTCACATTATCCTTAAAAAAAGACTTTAAAAAATGAAAAATGCGCACCCTCTCTCTCTCTCTCTCTCTACATTGCGCCTCGCTAGAAACTTCTATCTTTCTAAAAGTTTCTCACTTCAACTGCTCTGCAAATGCTTTTCAATACCCTTCAAAAACATTTTAGGGCAAACGTGGACCAATGAGAAGCTTCTAAATGCATTTCTCTTACATAACATTCTCTCTCTCTCTCTCTCTCTCTCTCTCTCTCTTGTTTTTGTGTCGTTGCCCTATAATTCACGCCATGATCTGCAATCTGGTTCATCTTCACAAATTCTTTCTCTTGAAAAACCTGTTTTAATTCATTTTTTCTCTCCCACAATGGAAAACATTCACCAAATAAAAATTTCCAAAAACATGACGAGGGGATGTAATTGACACCTGGCCAAAATATGTGAGCAATAATTTACCTAAGATCAACATAAGTCAATGGTCAATATAAGTCAATGGTCAATAATTTAGCTATGAACAACATAAGTCACTGGTCAATATAAGTCAAAATCATAATTATCAATACTCATTTATGGTCAAAATATGTGAAAACGCTAATTTTTGGACGGACAAAATGTAGGAATGGAGTTGTAACCATCATAGCGTACATTCTCTCTCTCCCTCCCTTTGCTTTCTCTTGGTTTTTTGGATCAAAATTGAGATCATTGTTGTTAAGGAGAGCAATTGAGATTGAGTTGAGTTTGGAGATCGTGTGTGAAAAAAATGGCGTGGCGCTCTCGATGCCGCAGCATCGTTTCCTCCTGCTCCTCGGCCTCATCATCATTTCTTCAACCCCTTTCCGCTGCTGCTGCTGCTGCTGCATTATCCAGACTAGCAGCATCCACAGGCGCTGAGGCTTACGCTCTCAGGTTTGCACGCTCTGTCACATCTGCCAATGACCTGGATCGTCATACTTCCAAGTGGATGCAGGTACTCCCTTCAATTTCCTTCGATAAACCCTATATCATGTATATCTGCTTTAACCGGCTTTGGAAGTTACTTCTATGGCACGTATAATTGTTGACCATGTTTACATCCAGTTTGAAGTCATCATGGATCCGGAAGCCAGTTTATGTTTTTTAAGGGTAAAGGGTGTACTAGGTCTTTGGCTTTTAGGCAGAAGGAGTAGACATTTATCCAGTTTCAATTTTTGCTTTGTAAAGCTGGAGATATCCTATATTTTTGTTTGGTGGAACCAGCTGGGTTGAGCCCGTTCTACACAGGAACCCTGGAAGCTTGGTAGGACGAGTGGAGAACTCGGGGCACAACCGGCGGAATCCTGCCACTACCTAGTGGCAATTGGCACTTCTCATTATTTTTTGATTGGTTAGTTCAAGAGTAAATTCAATGTTGATCTAATCAGTAGGGCAAGCGGAGGGTCCTGACACAACCAATATTTTACCGGATATAGAGTGTAATGGCAATCTATATCTAAAAAAAACCTATTATCTTGGTTATAATGGGAATCAAATTCAATGTTGAGCCGGTGACGTCTGTAACCATCATTGCAATGACGTTTCTTCCTTCCATTGGAAAACATTATTGGATATGGAAGAATTATGCCTAGTGACCGGTTTCCATTTATGGAAATTAAAAAAGAAAGAGAAGAATTTTGTGGCTTTGAGATGATAAACCTTTGGAACACACAATGTCAGTATAGTCTCCCGTTACAGACCAGTTGCCTCAACTGTGTATTTGTCTCCTTGTATATTATATACAAAGATATTTTTCACCTAATCTTCTTTGAAGAAACAATATGAATTTTATGCGAAGTTCATTTTCTAAATGTAAAAAATTTGATGTGGCTGTTTGTTTGTGCATGTAATCTGCACCCATTCTTTGGTGCAGATGATATGAATAGGGACATAGGTGCATAGTTTGGGCTATGAATGATGGGAGTGATGCTTTAAGCTTTGTGGGTAGACTTGAAAAAAAAACACCTTGCTTTTCTATTGATTATCAGTTTTAATTTTCTATCATGATTTAAAATTTGAATTTTGGTGTTTGAAGTTCTCTTCACCTGTAGAGAAGTGATTGTGTTAGAGTAAACCAAGGAGCTTGAGGTCCTTCTAGTAGGATCCTATGTAGTTAATGTGTGTGCAACTTGGCATAGGAGTCTTAAATGTCTCATAATCGTAGTCATAGATGTGTAAGGAGTCCAAACTACAAGTTCGAAAAGGCTGGAGTCATTATGCATTTGTGTCTCTATGGTATGGATCCCTATTCAATACATGTGATCAAGGTAGTGCGGTTTTTATAAGTGTTTGCATGTTAGGGATTTTGAGCATTTTTCTCGAATCCACAACTACACATGATCACAACTCAGCACCTAATCTCCACACATGACTATCATCATGTTGAACAAGTAGCAATAGACAAGATCATTTACTGGTCACTGCTCATTCAAAACAAATATGGTCTACTCTTTTGTGAACTCCAAGATTCAAATGTGCAAAAAGAAGCATTTACTGCCAGTTAAGTATACATGACACTACTTACAAACTAATCAGTTTTCACCTTTTCATGATGGCTTTCACGTCATTCCACTGGAAGAATGCAAGTCTCCACTGTTTTCGAAGACGTTGTGCATGCATTTCAAGTGATAATGCTATCAGATGTGTGTTGCAGCAAAGTCATAAGGAGCATATGATAGCATCTGGTGTATTGCATTTATCCACATTCTCTGGGATGCATTATTCACCCAAAGCCGCAAGTCAAGTCCAGGGGAATAAATGCTTGCCTAAAGAGTGTGGAAAGAGTACCTCAATTATAAAGACTTTGTTCTACATTCATTTTCAGGCGAAAGATCAATGTAGCTGACCTACCTTTTCCCACCTGATGCCTTGTTTCTATTCCTCCTCAAGCCGTTCGGAACACCAATCAGTCTGAGAAAGTAATTTCACAGTTGGATCTCACCCCTTCAAAGCAGCCAGGCTACGCATTCTCTTAGGGCATTTTCCCTCATCTTCTTTTAGCATTTGGACTCACCTAACACTGTCCTGACACTTTTTGGTAACTAACTTTCCTTATGTATTTCTTTGCTCTTTAGAAATGCCATGCCAGAAAAATCCTGTTCAAAATGAAGTTATGCTGCTGACCCCTGATCTAGTTATTTTTTAGACCCTTTTGGAGAAATTTGTTGTTAGTGCTTCATTTAAGCCAGCAAATTTATATTTGCAATGAAGAAATGCATATTGCTAAGATTAGTTCGCGGAGCTGTGCGCAACATGGTCATTTTGGCTAATCAACTTTTGTTTGTGATTATTTTCATTGCATTTGTTTGTTGAATAGTGATTTTTGTACTTTTAATAGACAACAATATTTGGACATGTATTTTTTTGTTACAGATAAATGACCTGTTTACATCACCATATTCTTGACAGTGTTGACACTTGTTTTTTGCACTTTTAAATAGTTCTCATCTTACATCGACTCCATTAGCAGGATGTCTTTGTTTGTTTCAAGTTTTTCATTTCTCTGTACGTCTTTGATGATTTAGTTTCTACAGGTTTATGAGCATGTCCCATCTGTGTCATGAACATTGTTCGTCTTTCTCCCACTTTGCAGCTACATCTTTGAAAATCTTCCAACAGTGTTGTAGTTTCCTTCCAAAATGATGTCTCCGTGAACCTCGGTGTTTCCCAGCTGTAGTAGCATGCAAATTTTAGTGCTACAGGCAGTTTGAGGTAGTCATGGCACAATCTCAAGCTCCTAGATAATCAGGATACTGTTTCTCAGGCATACAGCGGATCAAATACGTGGTTGTTCTGAGCTCTGGAAATAGGTGAAATTGATGATGTGGATTGGTTGTCAGTTGCGGATGTGATCCATAGCTCGCTGGAGCCTAGTGCTCACTGGATGTGATCCATAGCTTACTGGAGCCTAGTGCTAATGTGAAAAACATGTGCAGTTATTGTCACCACTTTAGATGATCGGTGTACAGTTAAGGTTGATTGCTGTTGTCAATTGTGAAGTAGAATTGCTTACAATCAAATTTGGTGATGGAGCTTGAAAATATTCTTAACTAGTTGAATACTTGATGAGGTATCTTGTTGCATGCACATAGTTTACTAACCTCATGCAGTGTATGAGTCCAATCTGTTTATGGATTAACCTTTCTGAATGTTACATGTTGCTAATATGGTTATGCTATAAGTTTCTAATTTTACTCTTTGACTATGGTAGAGCTTTTCCAGAAAATCACCAATGCAGCTAATAAATGAAGTACCACCAATTGCAGTCGAGAAAAGAATTGTTGCATGTGATGGAGGTATTTTTTTTTTCCAGATTCATTTGCTCTAATGATCATTGTGACAGTTCAGTTGTGTTTCCCCCCTCCCCTTTCTTCCGAAAAGAAAAACACAGCAATATTATTAAGGTTGCTGTTGAACTTATCCATGTCTTACAGGTGAAAATCGTGCACTGGGGCACCCTGTGGAGTACATATGTTTGGATTTAGAACATCCAGCTGTTTGTAAGTATTGTGGTCTTAGATACGTGCAGGTCCACCACTAGGAGCTGGAATTTGTCCCAATAAGGTACAAGCAAGAATATGTTAAACAATTCAGCTAGAGGGTCTTTGATGCCCTCATCCATGGATTAGCGAGTTCTGCTACAAATGACTAAGTTAGGTCTGTCCCCGTGTTTAAATAATGCAAGGGTCACATGTAACTATTTTGGCATTTTGCAATTCAATCAGCATTTGTTTGTTTACAAGCTAGTTCTTACTCATTTTGTTTTCTCAAAAAAAATAATTATCAGATTGTTTCCAGTTGCTCGTTGAAGTAAGATCGTACGATGAAGGTGCTATACTTCCAAAAATTGTTCACATAAGTACATTTACGTTGCTCTTAGACTATATGTTTTAGTGGGTGGGTTACTACTTAAATCTTTTTCTTGAATGTAGCATCTACTCTGCATATATCGGAAAAAATGAGCACTAGTATTTATTGAGACTCTTTTTACATATATATTTCTGGAATTGGTCATTTGCAAGAAACAAATTGTCACAAAAGTATTCTGCTCATAATGTTCAGCCCAGTGAAGGGTCATTGGCTTGTGTCAATAGGATTTTCAGCCACTAAAGGTGACACGCTTTTGTTGAGATGGTGTAGCCCCTTGAAAGTTTGAAGAACATGTCCCTATACGGTAGCTAGCTATATGTGATGTACGAAGGATCTCATACGTTTAGCACATGGTAGTATGTATGTGCATGTGCGTGGGCGGGTGTCCATACATAACGCATACATGCATGTGTGTATTGTTATATATGCATGTGCATCAATATGCATGCATGCGAGAGAGAGAGAGAGAGAGAGAGAGAGAGAGAGAGAGAGAGAGAGAGAGAGAGAGAGAGAGAGAGAGAGAGAATGAAATATCACTTAGTTCCTCTTGACAAAGCAAGACTGAACTCTTTGAAGCCTTTATTTAAATCCAATAAGGTAAAATAAAGCTGAAAAGTTCATATAGTACTTGAAAAAGTATTATAAAGCATAATCAGTTTCAAGACATCCCGCTGATATCTGCCACAATCTCACAACACAAAATCGCACGAGTTAGTATAGTGGGGAAGACGGGTGTCATAGCTGAACGTCAGTTGTTATCCATGTCCAAAAGAAGCTACACTACTTAACAACATAAATAGCATTTGTAAATCATAGTCTAGTCTTCCCATACAATGTATATTTACTAAGCGAGAGGCCAAGCCCTAATATCATCGTATCAGGGCTTATGCCATGCTGATCAGTATGTGGGTGATTGGGCCATATCATTCAATATCGTATTTGGACACTGTATGTGAAGTCTTAATCGTATCTATCTCAATATAGCTAAAAGGTTTGGTGTAGACAGGTGCTGGTGTTAGGGCAAATCCATGCCATTCTAACTCATGTGAATCTTGCCTAGAAAGGCAAGTCACGCTATTATCAATACTCCTGAGCATATCCATGCTTTTCAGTTGTATCTCACCAGAAACCTATTGTGATGGTTTAGACACCTACACGGGCAAAGTAAGTTACTATCATGGTTGAGCATGTATCGCTATAATGCGTCATGAGCATATCCATGCTTTTCAGGAACGTCCAAGTCAATCCATGGTAGGTTGGATCACGTTAGGAATAGATTTAATTACAACTCATTAGGGAAAGCAAAGGTTCTTTACTAAGGTAGCTAGTGACAACTGCCACTTCTCCTAGTGGACGAAAGTTTCTGGGACCTCTAGATCACCTTCCTCCATGTTGGATCAATTTCCAGACTTCGCTATTTTACAATGTAATCGGTTTTTCCTTTTTACTTGCCCATAACACTCATAGCAACAGTGGCTCTACTAGGCATATGGTAAAAAAGGGTAATAAGAATCTAATAGCATGCAAAACTTCAAGAGCACAACATGTGCATCATGCATGAGAGGAGGCAAATAAGGGAATTCTTTTGTGAGCTTTCCATTCAAGAAACTGATGAGATATAAATGCTTTATGCTATAAAACAAACTTAAAGACTTATATGAAAGGGGAGTAATAAAAAAATATACATCGACTTGTGAGATCCCAAGTGTAGAAAAACCTAGATTAATGAATGTGTACATGAATTTATCGATAGAAATCTATACATGCAAAAAGTCCTTGCTCAAACAAGCTAAGGATTGTCAAATTAGCAACAAATAGACATGGTTTGAGAAGCGTGATTAGAAGGAATATAGCCCATGCAAGCATCTTCATGTACGGGCAAGAGGAACCTCCGGTTTGTTTACTCTATAGCTTGAAAAAAAACCACCAGACCAACTATCACTCATTGAGTTAGTCTGAATATGTTACTATGAACTTGAAACAACACATGCACAATTAAGTTGGAAGTATGCAAACAAGTAAGTTCTAATTGTCTTTAATTGTTCTAATTGTTCTAATGATCAACTTTAATTATATTGATGAAAAATAACGAAATTGAAAGGCAACTAGTTGAGGATGATTATAGAGACAAAATTGCAAATATAAAAAACTTTTGAAATAATTGACCTTCGAGAGGCAAGAGTATGTGTCGGGTTAGAAATGACCAACAAAAAAAAAAAAGCGGGGGGGGGGGGGGGGGGGGGGGGGGGGGGGTGGGGGTGGGTCTATGCATGTTGCACAAACCAAATGCCCTGAAGGTTCTGACATATTATAAGATGCAATAATGTAAAGAGAAGGCTACTCCAATGACAGTAAGTGTAAGGCTCTCAAAGGATGAATGGCCGAAATTTGATAAGGAAACAAATGGCAAAAATACCTTAGCAGATTCTTATTGATAGTTTGATGTATCTCACTAACAATACCTGATTTGGCATTCTCTATTAACTCATTAAGCCAATTTTCAAGTAATTCTAGAATGTTGCATTATATGACAACAAGATTTTGTAGTACTTGAAAGGAACCTCAAGGATGGGCCTCACATATTTAAAACAAGATGATTTTATGTTAGAAAACAACAATGAATTGGGTTGGATTCAGAATTGACAATAAGTCTATTACAAGAGGATGTTTGATTTTGTGTGTTAGCACTACTAGCTGGATATTTAAAAAGTAATTCCTAATCGCTCAATCTTCATGTGAAACAGAGCACATTGTCTCCTCAAAGACTACAAATGAGGTGGTTTGGTTGAGAATGACGCTGGAAGCGATAGGTGTAAAACAGCCTGAACCTTCAGTCATTAAATGGACTGCCATAGTGCAATATGCATGACACGTGAATCTATATTCCATTCCAGAGCAAAGTATACTCCACTCAAATATCATCACATAAGACACATGATCTCAAAATGCAAAGTGACAGTGGAATATGTTAAATTGTATACTTCTTAATGAAACCTCTAGACAAAGCAACTTTTGAAAGAAATAGAAGTAACATGGGCATTGGCTGAAGATTGTCAATTCAAGAGGGAGTGTTAGGGGTGAATTTTGCAACCTTCAAGGTACATTACACAAGCCTAACCAGTGTAACAACTAGTTCGCTAGAAGACAAAACAATTAGCAGACATTCCACCATCAACAAAGCCCTAGAAAGACAACACTCACTTAAAAGAATGATTACAAGAACTTCGTATGCATGTAGTTAGAAATAGATATATGGTAGATATGATCCTCACATATGGAGTAAGGGAAAAATGCGTAAAGATTGATGAACATATCAAATACATGAAGGAATTTATCGTGTGCTGATGAAAAATTACTCTGATGTTCTTAGCTATAGTGCACTCTTGTTTTGTGTTGATTATTAATGTATGAGGTTATGTTATACTGTTGATTAGAATATATCTGTATAAAGTGTTTCCTCATCTCCAAAATGTGTGCTTAAGATAGTTTTGAATTTTTGTAGCATCAACTCTTTTTTGAATGAAAGTTGTGGATGATTACAATGGTATATATTGAATCTAGAAATAAGTCAATGGAAGAGGCTGAGGCTGCTTAGAAAGGAAGTTTTAATTAATGAATCCAAATGTATGAAAGAGGGATAATCTACACCATATTTGGTGATAGAATTCACTTGAGAGTCAACTTGGCAATAACACTAGACGGATGCCTATTCATATATGGTAATCCTCGAGAGGGCAGTAGTTGTCATATGCTCATATATGGGAAGAACAACATGTGCAATGGCTATTTCCCATTGCACCATGGATTCGTTTGCAAATATTGATTTCTTTCATTTTTTGATATTGAGAACATATTGTGTAAATTATTCAACACATGTCAAAAAATAATAATTAAAACCTTGGCAACTTGATATTTATGATATACATTGAATTGAATTTATCCAAATAAGAATTTTATTGATATTGAGAACACATCCTATAAATAATTCAATGCATGTTATAAAAAGATAGTTAAAATTAAATTTATCCAAATAAGAAATGCTGTGTTTTAATTAAGATGCAAAAAAATGAAACTTAAAAAAGATGTAACAATACAAATGGTGATTCCATGATGTGACATAAGCACAATTCGTTCAGTATGAAAATGACAAATATGGAATGGGCATACTAATTCACTAAGCATAGAATGCAACATTGCATACAAAACGGCATTTGCATAACCGACAACTCACTGACACGAGCAACACATAGATAGCAAATATTAAAAGATATGCAACTATTCAAAACTACTATTTCATTACAAGATTGATTGCGACATTAATGGCCTATTCATAGTCAACCTCATTAGCCAATGCATCTGGTAAATAATCTCCCCTCAAATCAATTCCATTATCACTAAACTTTTTGGATGCTTTCTCAATATAATAGCTATCCAAATAAGAAATGTTGTGTTTTTAGTGAAATGCACTATGCCAACTTAGGAGAACCAATTTTCTTTTGCTAGAAGCAATGGATTTAAGAGACCATAGATAAAACTAACTAGATTACTATTTTATCACAAAATTGATTGTGACATAGATCATTCATCATCACAAGATTAAAATTGATCAACCAATACACTCTACAATTAATCTCTGCTTAGATGCATCATTGGATTTTATTGCCAATCTAGACCTCTATACACATATACCATAGCACAACTCCACTAAAAAGACATCACTAAACAAAATGCAAGCATTTGTGGCTATAGATAGCTTTCAGATCATTCATTCATTCCTAACCTTCTAGATTGGTGCAATGACTATCGTTGCTTTCACTTTATGTGCTTGAGCGAACACATATGTAACCACACATACAATGGTATTTGACACTATTTATGAGGACATTTGATTGTTCAGTTGCTTAAGGAGAATCAGCTTCGTGATACATAAAAAAAGTATATGGTGTACAATATGATTTTCATTGTGATAACTTTAGTGAGAATGGAGATATTGTACATAAGGTTCATTTGCTTACATTAATATATCAATAAAGAAAGCACATCATGTGTGAATTTTGTTATTTATCTTTGTAAAAGGTAAGAAGCCCATGCTGGCACAAGGTCATCAATCTGCCAGCAACAAGTGATTGCATGCTTTTTAAAATATTTGAGGCAAATGTTGACTAAATATTTCTCTCCACAACAACTCGATGCCAACGGGCAGCGCGATACTAAACAACCCTGAGCTTCCTTTTTATCTATGCTTGCATAAGGGCTGAACTACCTACTGCTATTTACCACATTTTTGGTACATGTGCCATATTTCTTTCTATATCATGTGACATCTTAAGTTCTACTTTTTTTGTTGCTGTATTCTATGTAGCTTGATGGGGAGAACTAAATACAACTACGGTAACTTTCTTGCATGAAAAAAAGCATAACATATTTTTGTGTATTGTTTGGCTTTTGTGAATACATAAGAGTATTTTAACTTCAAAAACTTGCCAGTTTTTGGAGGTGTTTTTAAGGGATCATAAACTTTTAGTGAATAAGATTGATGAAGTAATCACTTAACTGAAACTGTTGTAGTAGTACAACTCAGCTGCTCTTTGCTGTTCAAAAAATCTCAATTGATCTATATTCAAAAAATTGCGAAGAACCTGTACAAGGCCAGTAACTCATGAAGAGTTACATAATTAAGCTACAACAAAAAGGTTGCTAACCCTTTCAATTATGACATGGGCTCCATGCCTCATGTCTTTACTTCCACTACGGATATGGGTCCAGAAAATCAGGAACTTGAGAAAACCTCAGAGGATGAGTTGTCCTGTGCCAAGAACAACCCTAAAAGAAGCTGAGTTATTCATCTTCATTATGAGAGAGAGAGAGAGAGAGAGAGAGAGAGAGAGAGAGAGAGAGAGAGAGAGAGAGAGAGAGAGAGAGAGAGAGTTTTAATTACCAATGCCCTTTACTATTACAATTTCAAATCCACATAACAAAATTAGTCCTGAACTACATTTTCTTTAACATCAGAACACTACTAGCATTAAAATTTGATGTGAATATTCACAGTAGCTCATACAGGACCTGGAGTATGCTTCAAGTTACTACTTTCAGAAATTATTCCTCGTCCAGCATACAGATCACGATAGACAGTTCAAAGAATACATTATATATCTTTTGTGAATATTCATTTGTCTTCAGGACATAAACTATACACACAGTTGACCCACTTCTTGTAAATTTACACCTAGATTTACACTTTGCGTAGATTGTATAGCTTTCAGCCAGTAAGCTTTACCCATTATTCTGAAGGGAATGAATGTCTTACCTTTGTACACCACCTTCACATTCTTGATTCAGAAGGTGGCCTTTTTAGAGGCAAAAAACTAATCGAAAAATTAATTAAAACACAGGAGAAAAGCTGAATGATCCACTGGAGCCAGCACATACTGAATAATCGACTGGAGCCAGCACATAACATAATGAGAACTGGCATTGGGTTTCCACATTACCCACAATCCAAATTGTCGATCATGATTACTTTCATACCGACAATGGGTGTAGGACAGCATCTTTTCTGAAAAATCCAACTGCTTGTTCATTTACAGGCTGCGATCCATAGTAACTGCTATTAGCACTCACTACTACCAAAAGATCCACTTTTGCTTCCAGTAGGAGAGAGAGTGCTTTCTCAACAGAAGCTGAACTTGATATAGTTGGAGGAGGAGCTCTCATAATGTCAGAGAGGCGAGCGTTAATCTGCCATCCAGTTTAATAGAGTGAACTCTCTCTCTCTCTCTCTCTCTCTCTCTCTCTCTCTCTCTCTCTCTCTCTCTCTCTCTCCACAAACCTATACAAATTTTGACAAATAGCTTCAAAGTGTGTATATGAAGAAAAAACAGTTTCCTTAATGATTGTATCTTACAATTTTATATACAGAACATAATCACAAAGTAATTTGCAATGATGCAGAAATTTTTTTGACAATTCCTACTCCAAGACAATTCAAGGAATGGTAGCCAAAATAAAATAAAAAGGTTTCTTCAAAATTGGGCTGGGCTCTGAATTGCAATTCATTGTTACTATCATAGAGAAGCACTCTTCATCCTGTAAATTTCAGCTAATACAGACTTTCAATGCCCAAAGAAATCCAATTTCTTGCGACTTGTACGAAAAATTCAAAAGCTTTTATATAAACCATTCGATGATCTAGAAACCCTGTTATCCTTCAAGAAAAATTCTCTGCTAACAAAAACACATCTATAGATGTCAAAAGGGCTGAATACGAAAATCTGATTACAAGAAACCAAAAAGTCCTACTAAATACCAGATAAGCGTTCAGGGTAAGGTTTTAGAAAATCCCTTAAGTCGACATTAATTGTCAGATAGTACTGATTCTCGTTGGCAAGGTGGGCTGGGTCCCTCCAGTGGAATGTGGTAAAAAATCTAAATAGCCTGCAAGGGTCTGTTCATGGCAGAATTCTGGTTGTAGTTATGGATGAGTGCATGCAGATGGGTGTTTATATTTCCGTGAACATTCACCATATACCCAAGGAATGGAGTGTATCAAAATGTTCAGAAACGAAATACGACCAGTTGCATGCACTCATCCAGAGATACAATTTAAAGCCATGCAATGAGCTCATCGTTTTTAATGATTATAGACATATTACTTAAATTACGAAAAGACGGCTCCCAATCTATGACTTACCACTGAGACGGCCGCCCAATCTATGACTTATTACTGGCATCCTAATACTTACGAAAAACAATAAGTAAAAGGTCAAAACAGAAGGTGAACTCTTTTCTCCTTGACAGTAGCAAAAGAAGTTTCTATTTTATGTTTTCCTGAAAATTTTGCATTGAAATACCACACAAGATATTGTTGAAGTTTAGGAAATGGATTTCGGCATGAAGAGACCAGTTAAACAAAAAAACCAATTTTATCTGTTTCCGGTATTAAAAGGCATCGACGGTTTAGAATGTTCAGTCTATCAAGAACATACTAAACAGCATCCACATTTCTCAAATCAAACTATAAAATTGTGAAGTCACTTTGTGAGAAAAAGCTTGATGTTTCAATTAGCATCTCCTCTATTGAGCTCAGAAAAGAAAATTCCCTGAACTATTGTTTTAGAAACCAATGAAATATGCTATAATTATCATAAAACAATTATGCACCCACTTAGAGAAAGTTCAAACTTGTACGCCTTTGAACATCTTCTGTGAAGCCAGAAGATGAAGGGGCAGCTTCTTTAAGAGGGCATATTGTCAGTTTAAAACTCCAAACAACTATCATTTACGAGCCTCTGAGAAGCTGGGCTAGCTAAAGTGAAGGTTCCAAGCACTTCCTCTATGATAAAAAGGAATTATCACAAATATGATCTACAGAACAGATCCAAATGCAAGTTCTAGAAAAAGTTGCAAGTCTGGAGGACAAGATATCCATTTGACTTGGAAGTCCAAGAGAAATCTGGATCCATGAAAGGAAGATGAATGAAACCCTCTTTATTGTCTATGAAGACATTGTAGCTAGTTGCCATGATCTCCCAGTTATTCTTACACAATACCTTTACCAAAAAGCTGGAGTGAGATCTTTTCACTAGAGATGGAGGAAAAAGACTACCATTTGACTTTCCTGAAATTGCTACGTAAAACTATGGTTGGTGTAGGAAATAGAAGCCTAAGGATCCAGGATCTTAACTATTCAATCACACAAAGCATTCTCAAAAGAAAGAAAGAGATGGCTAGAAACCCTCTCGTAGAAACTCGTGGACAGCCAAGGAGAATAGTCAGTATTGCTTACAAAAGTGTCTCATACAAATGGGATGCACACATATACATAGTCCAAGATGACTATCTAACTTCATGACTATTGGCTATCCAACTTCATGACTATTGGCTATCCAACTACTTGACTAATGACTATCCAACTTTCTATAAGTTACATAGAAAAGATAAGGTACCTCCAATATGTCAAGTTGCGGTACTTAATGTCACTATTAAGCCTAGTGGACCCACGAGTCCCTACCAAGTGAGTCCACAAAACATAGTAGATGTAGGAAATAGAAGCCTAAGGATCCTGAATCTTAACTATTCAATCACACAAAGCATTCTCAAAAGAAAGAGAGATGGCTAGAAACCCTCTTGTAGAAACTCAGTATTGCTTACAAAAGTGTCTCATACAAATTGGATGCACACATATATATAGTCCAAGATGACTATCTAACTTCATGACTATTGGCTATCCAACTACATGACTATTGGCTTTCCAACTACTTGACTATTGGCTATCCAACTACTTGACTATTGACTATCCAACTTTCTATAAGTTACATAGAAAGAATAAGGTACCTCCAATATGTCAAGTTGGGGTACTTAATGTCACAATTAGGCCTAGTGGACCCATGAGTCCCTACCAAGTTAATTTCATACTAACTAAGCTAACTCTAAGTTTAGTAGGCCTAATATAATAAATGACCATGGTTACACAACTCTCGACCTTTTGGGTCAAAGTAACCTATGTTAATGTAAGCAATTTCAACACCCTCCTTAAATGGAAATGCATAACATAACATGAAGTAACTTCTCGAAAGAGAAAAATGCAACTTGTTGTCCGAACTTCATGTCGCCAAATAAACTTCGCACCGAAGTAGTCGAAATCTCATCCCCAATCATGTCCGACATATAAAAGGAAAAGAATGCGTAATAATGAAGCATCAAGTCGAAGGGTGAGGATTTGCATGCTCCATCCGAAGTAGGGAACCAACATAAACTCAACAATAAGTCGAAACATGGACTTGTAATCCATCATAGGCTCCGACATCATTCGATAAAAAAGAGTACCAAACTCTTTTGGCATCACATCCTCCAAAACTTTACCATCACTGACTTGCTCACATAGAATAGGCAATGTACCAACATCATGATGAAGAGTAAGTGTAGAACCAAAAAAATCAATAAGAGGTACTGATTTTAAAGAGGCATGTGCCTTCCCTTCGTAGTAAGACATTTCTTTGTTGTTCTGCAAAATCTCCAATAGCCAACAAGGAACTATTATGGGCTGTTTGACACTTTGCTTCCCAGAGTGTTCCCAACATGGATCATGTTGTCCATTATCCTCCACAGGCCATTCCCGAAGCATAATGGGCTGCTCATGATGTAAAATGGGCTGTAAATGACCAAAAGAAGATGACTGAACCTGCTGTCCAACGTCTTCGTCATAAAAAATTGGCAAACTATCAAGAGATGCATCAATGATGGTGTCATCAAAGCTGTCCCTCGAAGAGGTATGGGATGACATAGAAGATTCTTCAAGTAATTAAAAATTCTCTCCAAACAAATGCTCGCTCTTAACACTTTGAACAAAAGTACTAATTGACACATGTTGACTCCCTCCTCGATTAGAACAAAACGGTTCCAAAGAGTGCTTGAATTTTTCAGCCTTTGCTAAAACATCAAATTCAAAAGGGTTCGCATGAAACTTTTCACTAATGCATCCATTGCATGCATCAACTTGTGGCAGCTTAAAAAAAGAAGATTGCTTCAACAAACTTGAACTTGCAAAAGGATGATGATTCTTTACTCGGTACATCTTCGTGTATCCCACGCACTTTTAGAAGTCTTGCAAAATCTAAGGTGAGGTAAGATAGATCTTGTTACCGATAAAGCAATCAAGGAATGGGCTTGATCATCACGCCGATTCCAAATCTTTTGCTCTTCCGAAGGTGGTGATGTCGATGTAGAAATGCTTGCACTTGAAGATGTAGAAGGAGCCAAGGTAGGTGGCCTCTCTTCGTCACCATTAACTACTTCCCACAAACCTTTAGCAATGAGAAGGTTCTTTATCGTGTAGCACCACAAGAAATAGTTTGTGCCATCCAGCCTATCTTCATTAAATAAGAACCAATAGACTCCAAAAATAAGCTTGTAGTAGATAGGAAATAGACTTTCCAAGACAAAATTTACTCAAAGGGCAGCAACCTCAAAGTTGAAATTATAAGCACAATAGATTGCAATACTCCACATGCAAATAGGTGGCTGATTTCTGCACAAAAAATAGAATGCTCACAAATAGGTAGACTTCTAATGAAGCCAAAACCAAAACCAGAAATTTGTGGCTAAAAAGAGTGCACACTATGTGCATATAGAGCTGATGGTAGCGCCCTACTCCAAGCTCACCAACAGGGAAATTTCAGCAAGAAATGTGTCCAAAACACATGTATCTTCATTTGTAGATGGGCACCCTCCTACAAAGAAGTAAATCTGAAATTTTCAGCATGTAATTGAGTCAAAATCACATGCAATTGGTTTGAGCATATTCACAAAGTAAATAAATGTAAGAGCTTGCAATTCATGTCATGTATGTAAGGTATAGGCCCAATAGGCCAATAGTCTAGTAGTCCATAAGTCTCCCTGGCTCGGACAAACATTGACTTCAATGTGGCTTAAATAATCCTCCAATACCCAGTTAATGACCTCAGACTGACCATCAGCAAACACACGATAAGCTGGTATGTGTATTATATAAATAGCATTAGCGACTTATCAATCATTGATGTCACTTTGTTCACCAAGAAACAAAATATTGAAGATCCATCAACTTCAACTTTTAATTCTTGGGTTGGAGCAACCCGTAGATCCATTAACAACCTAATTTGTTGGATTTTTGAAAAGTTGTTAACCACCGATTCTCAGCAATGTAAATTCAAGGTACCATCTTGTCCAAAAGTTTTTTAGAGATACATGATATAGGCCAAAAACATAGACTTTCCACATTCAGCACAACTACAATAACCAAAACTAACCTCGTAACAATCTGCAGAATGGACAACACCAATGCATTTTCCAAATGTGTCAACTATTGGAATGACACTTTCTTTGAAAAAGCGCATCACCACATCAGCTAATCGCAAGTTCCCATAGAGAGGCTTTACTTTTGCATAGGGTAGCATGATATTTCTAATAGAATCCTGTAGAGAAATCTGCAGATAAAATAGGGGAGAAGAAAAGCATTAGAGAAACGAGAAAGTAATCTTTTCACACTTTATTGAGATTGATACTCTTATCTAATGCCTAGACATAGAACATTCCTTATCCAAATAAGAGGCATAGATTGTCATTATATTCCACTACTTGCTGTGAGAGATTTCAACAAGTTTAGTCATATTTTGGTAAATTGTCAATTGAGGCCAAAACTCATTTTAGACTTAGAGATAAACTTTTTGAGATTATATTAGTTTAAAATACATTCAATAAACACTTTTTGAAAGTGTGGAAAAGTTGGTAATCAAGTTTGAGAGAGATTCAAATTTGAACTTTGGGTACATTGAAGCTAGTCCCAAAATAGTAGGGTTTTTCACATTGGAAGGAAAGCCAAGTGGCAAATAGGGTTTGGACCTACTATATTTTGTTGCAACTCGTGGAGAAAGGGATCTTTTCTCTTCTCTCTCTCATTTCATCATTATACATGGTTCTCTTTGGGTTCTACTACTCATTGGTGCACTCTCATGATGTTATCTTGCAATTCTATGCGTAGAATGATCATTTATTGCTATTTTCGGTTCCACACGTGTGAAATACAATAGGGTACTGTAATTGTACGGACAACAACTATATTTTATGGTTTTGTTCATGTTTGATTAGAATCTCTTAGAGTTTGCATCTCATTTTGCATGTAGATGCTGATTTTTCTACATTGGCAGGATTGTTGGTTTGCTCCTTTTTGTAACCAAAGATCAGGGACATGGATTGGATCTTGAATGATCTGAGATCCTTCACACTTGCTACCTTCTTATGCTCTTGATGACCATGACTATAATTTCAAACCTCATCATACTGCTCACTTATTACACATGGTTTTTTGCTTAAGCATGTCCAAAATCATTTGACTTTTAGCCTACTAGTTGAAAGGGAATACCACGTGGTACTTGGAGCAAATAACTTGGCAAAAACTAGTAAGAGACTTGATCAAGAACTCTACTTACAATACAATTAACAAAACTAAATATTGCCACTTTGGCACTCTAGCACTATAGAGCAAGAATGAGATCCACCTACCTACTTGATGCCTGGAGGTCCCACTTATAGTTGGCTTACATGTGATCTATGTTGGTGCCTCTGGCATTACGGAAATGTCTCTATAACAATTTTTTTTCTCGTCCATAAAGTGCTGGCAAAAGTGAGGTGAAACAGTGGCCTCTCAAAGGCGATTTTCAACAATATTGGTGTGAAACAAGGCTATCTCCTTTCTCCACTTTATTTTGGATGTACATTGACAAACTTAGTGATTGTCTACATAACAAGAGTGGAGGGGGAGCAAATATCTTGTATTATGTTTGTCAAGTTACAGCTATATGCCGATGATGTCATCTTTTTTCCAAATACCATTCATAGTTAAAAACATTTTGTGAATACTTTGGTCTATTGGAAACCTTAGTAAAACTAAGGTAATGCTTTTTCAATCAAAGAAGATAGGAGATCCTCTATTGCTAAGTTGTACCAAAACGTTGTTTTGGGATCCCACATTCAAGAACGTAGTGATCTAAAAAACCTAGAATTTTTTGATAAGACCTGCAAACGCCTCATTTTCAGTGCACTAAAAGGAGAGATGAGGAGCTTCTAAAGAGAGGAATAGGAGGCCAAATAGCTTGTGTGAGCACTCTATGTGAAGGCCATGATGCGTGGAAGGTGATTGTAGCACATAGAAGAGGGCAAGAGTGACTGTGGAGATTCGAAAGGAAAATTAATCTCCAGAATGTGGGACAAAGAAAGAAAGTCTAGAAACTCAGAGACAACCAAGAACATGACAAGTTAGCCCTTCAATGCTTTTACAAGGTATGATGACCATCCTAGGGTTTTCAAAAAGTGGACCTTAAGGAAGTACAAAGAGTTTGTTTTGCACTTAAGAAGCATTGCGGAAGCTAATCCCCTAGTTTAGAGTTCATGCATGGAAAGTAAGTACTATACAAAAAGTTAACTCCAAGGAAGGTTCCAAGTTGACTTGGAAGAACTATAGAAGTAATCAATAAAGCAAAAGTGGCACATGCATGTCAATAAAGCAAAATCATAAAGTAGCGAAAATACAAAAGCAAAAGCACATGGCCTAGATTTGGATAAAAGCAACTCTATTGCCCATGCATAGGAAGGAAAGGGATTCACAACAAAGATGTCTCTTTTAGAACCAACGCTATGCCCGTCAATGCGGAACCAGATGTACTGTGAGTGTTCATCATGGTTGATGAACTCAAAAATAGGATGCAGTGACTCCCTATATAGGCAAGCAACCCCACCAGAACCTCTCCCACTAGCCGATCTCATCTCATGTTGATAGACCAAGTCCCATCTGTATCCTGGAAAAGTCAGTAAACCTCTCTCCTGACTCTCATCAGTCTCCATGAAAAGTAATAAATCTCTCTCACCAATGAAGTCAAGCAGATCACCCGTCCAAACCCCAATCTGCAAGCGGCGTGGATGGGGCCCCAATACGTGTACCTGTCGCTTTAGCTTCTTGGAAGGCTTTAAGCCTTTCCTCAACGTGTATGTACGTAAGATCATCATCCATATGTATTTGAGAACCACGTAGCTTGGCTCTATAGCGCAAAGCATCGCGACGGCTCTCCAAGGATGTAAAACGGATGATGAGGGTAGCATTATCTTTGGTTGTTCTCCATGCTGAATCTAAATCTCTATTGTGATGCCCAAGTGTACCTTCAAGGAAACCTTTTGCTTCTTCAAGAGCATTTTGAGTGTTTGCGATGCCCCTTACTCGAATATTGTATGCTTTTTGCTCCCTGGATCTCTTCTTTGAAAGAGTAGCTGAAATAACTAAAGAAATAGGGGCACTTGGTGTGTTACCTTTTTTGATAATTGCTGCCCACAAAAGGGCTTCCTTCTAAACCCTAAACCCTAAACCGTGAGGGCCCACAAAAGGACAATACCACCTTGTGGTCTCTCCCCAACACCTACCATAGCCGCATAGGGATTGTCGCCTCTAATGAACGTGGTCCACTACCCTCAGTAGCGCCTCCCCAAACTGACTCCCTGGATGGAAAAGCCTCTCCTATAGATGATGGCCTTGTTGTTGTTGTTGGTGGCCGTGATGGGATTGCCTCTGCCGATGAATTCCGTGATGGCCCTACTACTGATGCACTAATGGAGTTGTGATGGGCTTGTTGCTGATGAACCAAGCCATGATGGCCCTATGCAAGAAGGTGCACTATTATTGCCAGCCCCTGATCCTCTGCCAATAGGACCTAGTCGCCCACAAACCTGTACCCTAGGCCTAGTTGCTACTGCTCCTCCATATGTGCTCAGTAGGCACTCTCGCTCAGGTGCCGGAACTTCGCAATGCCCATTGTCTTCCCATCTGGCTCGGTCAAACCAAGCAAGTGTGATCTGATCCTCGCCGTCGTGCTACAAAACGTAGCACCGCAAAACAAGTAATGCCATCTGCGTAGTGCGTGCACTTGAACATGCAAAAACTGCGGTGTCTCCCTCCATGAGATCCACCTTCGCCCACACGCCTTGTCCCACCATAGGCATGGCTATAGATACCCTCAAGGGCCAAGGCGCTATAAAAAAGGTCAAAAGCTCAATGGAAAGTCGGTAAGTGGAAAGGGAGCTAAAACAATCCTAAAGCCGCCTATGACGTAAACTGTGATGCCAATGGACGCCTAAGACCTACCCTAAATCACTGAACCCTAAACCCTGCACCTAGAAAGAAACTATGCAAAAGGGCCTCATGCACACCAGCCACATGAAGAAACTTGGAAACATGCAATCACTCTCTCCCTAGCAACCCTACAACCAATCCTAGCAATAGGAAAATAATGCACTATAGCCTCCAAACAAAGCAAAGACAAAAAAGGGGAAAAAAAGCTTCAAGAAGTTGCTTGTATTAAACTTCAAGTCAAGGCTATCTTCCTATGGCTGACCTTCCCATGAAGGTTATTATGTCAAGAAAGGGACCTTTGTCCAAGGAGGGAACTCTTCTACTAAGGGACCTTTCCTTATTTCTATTCTAAATATACATACAAATATGGCATGATTTGTTTGCCATAATGGGGCTCATGCATGTGGTCCCACTATTACCTCATGTGAGACATTCATGATTTTTTAGGACCCATTTATTACTTTTAATCGTATATCTTTTGGACCCTTCTTGATAGTCATAGAGGGGGTATAGTAACTCGAAGCTGCAAAGGCGCTAATGTCAAGTTGATAGTTCTTACATGGGATAGTGCTACGGGCATACATTGCATAGTCCATAGTTCTCTCTTATGGCCATATGAGCACCTGCAGCTTTGACATTGCTTTCATAGGGCCTCATAATCGTTTTCATAGGTCTAATTTGTTATTTTTGAACCCCCTTTATTAGACAAGACTATTTCAATAGATAAGACTAAATAATCTTATTCGGAACCTTCAAGATTTCTTTCCATTTCACTATAAATAAGGGTTAGGGATGAGTTTGGTGACCTCAGCTTCTTGTAGGGGAGTTTATATGTTTTTTGGAGATCTTAGCTGGTGATTTGACTGGGCTATCGACCATCATGGTTATTCATCAAGTTTTCCTAGTTGGAGATTGCTTTGTAAATGTTATTTGTTATTTTATGCTTTCATTGATACCATTATTTGTGATTGGGTTCATAACAAGGTTATCTTTCACCTTACAAAATGTACCTCATCCACCCAATCTTGCCTATGACTTTCATGATAGGGTGTGTTGCAAGGGCGTTTCGCAATCAGGGGTTTTTTTTTTTTGCTCTTTTTCCTTGCCTCTAATTTTTGGTTCTCCTTGAAATTTTTTCACCAAAACTATTAATAAAATGAGCTAAACTACAATAAGAGTAGACAAAGCTCTGTATACAAACTTCTTGAAATTGTTCTAACTATTGACCTGAAATCTGTTATTGAAGTAGCCTGCTCTGAAGGCCTTGCAAGGATACATGTTGGAATATTTGTATCAAAATCAAAAGAGACGTGCAAATATAACAAATATGGTCTGTCTCAAGAAGAAAGACTATGACAGTCTATCTTTCATTTTGTGACATTTGTTGACATATTCTTAGTGAGTATAGATGTTCCGAAGAATGTTCTCAACAATATGCCTCTCTATGGCAGCTACCTATGCTAAACTTTGATTCAGTGCTTAATCGTGAAGGAGAATCATACCACATTCACACTTTGACTGGCAACCGATTGGAGTTCAACTTAGAACTTGGCAAACTCGCAGTAGAGCTTATAACAAAGTAATAAAAACATTTCCATCATAGTAACAAATTTTTTAAGCAGAATACTAATTTTTTTTTTAAAATTCTAAATTGTGTTCCGAGAATGAGTGTCCTGGAACGCACATATAGCGCAATGTGTTTCAGTGCATCTATGGCTGGCTCATCTATTTTTGGTTTTTACGATGGTAAGGGACTACAAAATTGGTTCTTCGAATTGGAAACCTACGGTCAATGACCCCTCATACCACCGACCAATAGATACAACCTGATGCACTTCATCTTTCCAAAAGTGCTTTGACTTGGTGGCATTATATATGATTATGCCAAATTCAAAGTAGTGGCTCACATCTCAACTCGACCTCCATTGGCAACTAAAGAAAACAGGTTTGCTTTTAGATTATAGTGAGAAGTTTGTCGTGTAAACTTATCTTTTTTTTTTATCTTCCACTTGTTGAGGTTATTAGTTACCATATTGCTGGTTTATGTGTATGGCTTACAGCTTGATGTTCAATAATATCAACCTATGCCTCTTGCTAGTACATTTTAGACTATTGTATCAAAGATGTTTCAATGCTCCCTACATTGGAAATACCCTTAAGATGTATTCTTTAGTCTTGTGTGCCTTTTGGTAAACTTTAAGAGTAATACTACGCATTTGGTGGTATTGCTATCATCTATGATAACTATACATACCTTACATAGTGGCCACTATGTTTTGACATATACATGCAGTCTACGTTATCAGGACCAACCATACTCTTACCTCCAATAAGCAGTAGGAACTCGCACCAATTATAGGTATGTACTCTTACACCTCACTCCTATTCAAACGATAAAGGTTGTACCATTCCTCATCGTAGTTTTGAGATATTATTATGGCTGTAACTAAAAACTGTTTGACACTAAAAGTAAGTATGATATTCGCCACATCACACTCATCAATTTAGTGATCAGACTATGTTTTTTTTCACTCTAAAACTACGCTGTTAAGTACCAATGCTTATTTTGTACATGGATAACAACTGACATTCAGCGTTGACACCTGTTTTTCTCACATACTAACTCACGTGGTTTTGTGTTGTGGATGGTGGCAGGTACCAGCTGGATGCCTTGAAATAAGTCTTGCTTTATGGTGCTTTACTGTACTGTATTTACTTCAGCTATATTGTACCTTGTTGGCTTATGAATAAAGGTTTCAACGGGTTTGGTCTTGCTTTAGCAAGAGGAACTATGTGATTGCTTTAAACTCACTCTCTCTCTCTCTCTCTCTCTCTCTCTCTCTCTCTCTCTCTCTCTCTCTCTCTCTCTCTCTCTCTCTCTCTCTCTCTCTCTCTCTTCTTCATCTGATTCCAGTTCATTCTACCTCAAGAATGATCTGGAATCAGATGAAGAAGAAGAAGAAGGAAGCGACAATGCAGATTCAGAAGACAAAACAAAGCAGCTGCAAGAACGGGTTCACTCCTCGGAGCAGCAACTTAAAAAATCGAAGAGTTCTTGGGCCGACGTGCTCAAGGATTCTAAGCAGTTTATTTCTAAATCTATTCAAGAACATCAAAAACGAGATCTCAAAGCCCTCAATGTCAGGGTTAGGGGAGCTTCTTTTGCGGGTAAGGATCTCGTGGCTGAGGCAAATGCTCATTCCACCTTTGGTCTCAAAGAGGATGTCATATCTGCTGCTTGGGTGGGTAAGCTCCAACCCACCACAGTGTTTTTGCGATTCAAGGATGCTTTGCTTCGTCAAAAGGTTTTGCGTAAAAGAGGCTGCCTGAAGGGGTCTACTATTTTTATGGATGAAGACTTGACGCCCATTCAATGGACTGAGAGAAATCGCAGATGCTAAGGCCAATGCTTTCCGGACTCTCTTTTGAGACGGACGCCCAGTCTTGGTTAAAATTATAACTTAAAATTCAGATTCTTCTCCCTCTCCTACATGAGAGATGTTTTGAGCTACGGCCATTTATTTCCTCTCCTGTGTGAGAGATGAGCTTTCTTTACATGGCGAATTACGTTTTATGTTTTAGTTTTAGTCTAAGTTTTCGGTTGACGGCACTGCCCTGTCCGAGTCCCATTTACTCAGTTGTACTACCTCTTCAGTCTTATATGCCTTTTGGCATGGAAAAGACATTAATAAAGCTTTCTTTCTCTCTCTCTCTCTCTCTCTCTCTCTCTCTCTCTCTCTCTCTCTCTCTCTCTCTCTCTCTCTCTCTCTCTCTCTCTCTCAATTGTTTAGGTCAGACTTGAAGCATACCTCTTTTGGAAGAATATAAGGACTGAAAATGTTGTCTTCAAATTTTGACAAAGCTTGGAGGCGAATGACAGCCTGTAAATTCTCTATCATTTATTGTTAGATTCAAGTTCCAAAAGAACTGTATTAGATAAATAATGACTACATGTCTCTTGCACAATTTGAATAATGCAAAAGAGTAAACAAATAGAGCAATTTATTATCTAAATCTTTCAAAAAACCGTTGGAACAACGAGTGTGTGCAATGTGTTTGTGCTAATGACTTTCAATGAATGACAAATTGATAAAGTTTACAATTTCTTACGACATCAATTGCTCCTTTGGATATGCTTACAGAAATAAGTTGTTCAACCAAAGTTACCATTTTCAAGGAATTTAGTGATTCATTTACTTATATTTACAAGGTTGTAGATGTGAAAATGTCATTTTTCAAGTTTGCAAAAGCTCCTAGTAACAAATGAAAATTGCATAATCACAATCTATTCTTGTGCTACATGATCTGAAAAGAGACATATCAAGTAAGACACTAACTCATCTTGATCAACTAGTCATCCTGTATGCGTGTGAGAGCATGTGTCCGTTAGCATGCGTCACGAACACCAAAGACCTACATTGGTCGATGGAGTGCATTTTGCTCTTTTTTGTGTGATAAGTGGCCCATATGCTACAATTTTGCTCACAGGCGAACAATCTGATGAGAGGACTCTCTCAACCAAACACTAAAGGTCAAGAGTACTCTGGGCTTGTTGGCAAAACAACCATATCATGCGGCAATCTATAGAATGCATTGGCTATACACACATGCATTCACTACAGATATGACTAGATGCCAAAGAGTCTAAACAAACATTTGGTGACATTATTTGCAATACTTGGGCGGGCCATACACGCTCAATGTATTCCACCCCTCTTTGGTGGAGCTCCATGTCGCCTCCAAGTTTGGTAGAGCTCCACAAGGGGTGCAACATGCAAGCTATGAGATGGATCAGCTTCTGGAAATAGTCCCATATATGCTCCCAAACACAAAGGAGCTCCTTCCTATGTGAGGCACATTGCAATGATTAGTCATCGGTGTTTCAAAGCACCAAAGTGACATTCAAACAAAAAAGTTCGGGGGGGGGGGGGGTTGTTTAGTACCTGTTTTCGTCCAACTTCAATCTCTGACATGCCTCACCAATGCGGTTTATGAACTTGTATATGATGAAGCATGCACCCTTCACGGTCTACTAGGCACAACAAGGCCATCACACAATTCTTCTTGGTGATAGAACTGACCATGTGCATGGCCTAACAAGTGATCCACAAGACAAACAACCAACAAAACTAGAAAATAATTTACACCCCCTCTCTTTCTGAAACGTGTGCTATTCATAGTAGGGGAAGTGAATTTTCATTTCGAAAAAAAACCAATTTTTTGTTGCATTTCAGACAACAATTTGGAATGCTCATTCCCAAGCGTGCGCGCGCGTACGTGTGCATACACACACACACACACACACACACACACGTCTATCGCCACTTTTTTGAGCCACTCTTGCCTAATTTGGGTAGTATGTTTGATAGGTCATTTCAATCTTTTCGTCGATAAGTTTGTTTGAACACTAACTACTTGCACGTGAAACATAACATTAAATGACTTGGTTCACTATTTATGACAAAATATAGCTTCGTGAGTATAATACCTTCTATATTTTGCTACTCAATACCATGCCTACTAAGTTTCTCATTCTTCTTCAAAGGAGCTTTTAGCCTAGATGGATAGTTAAAAAGACAGGGCATAGCTCTAATTAGTCTATTCATACATTATAAGTTGCTCTTTGGTAGTCAGTTGCCTCTATGCAACCTTAACAATTAGCATTTTTTACTTTCATGGATATAAGCTTTATCTCTAATATCTGTGTTGTTCCTATTGTAAGTGAACAATATGCAAGTATGCATCAAGTAGGGAACGCTGATTTCATAGTTATGTAGCATAGTAACAAGGTCCAACATAATGTAGAATAGAAGGTACAAAGCAACCTCTATCAATAATCAAAGCATGAGCACAAGTTACACGATCAAGTTGGACTTTCTCATAACTTTCAATCATGTGCAATGTCTTAAGCTGCTCTCCTATACCACCATGCGACAATCTCAAAGCTCGTGAATTGGAGGCCATCCATAGCATAGCTGCACCGCGATTCAGAATCGCGGTGCAAATTTTTTACTTCCTGCAAATTTTTTTAGACCTAAATATTTTTACTACTAGAATTGGGTCTAAAATTTTCCGGAATTGAACCTGAAACTACTAGAAGCTTGGTAGTTTCAGGTTCAACTTAGATAACTTCAGGTCCAATTCAAAAAGGTTCTGGCGGGGTGGCATGATTGTACAGGAACTCACTATAACCTATTGCTGATCTAGTTCGACAGGATGAGTAGTCACGCTATCTATGGTTTCGATTTCTTGGTCAAAGTATTGGGCTTGACAGGGATGTGTATTTTGCAGTTTGCTATCTTCCACCAGAGTCTTCGGCTTTTGCTGATAGTATGGGTTCCCGTATGCAAATCTCTCTTCAGATATTCTTCTTTATTTTGAATGTGGCGATACACTTCTGGCCAGAGACTTCAACGCTAGGATAGTAGGACCTCCTCTAGAGAGACAGTGTTTCACATGATCACTGATGATCCTTTAAGGATAGATGCCATGGATAGTATGGATATGGGGATTGACAGGATATTTGTTGCTGATCGTGGCCCAGTCTCTACATATGGTGAGCATTTTCTTCTACTGGGTGAGGCCCATGAGCTTGCCATTTTTAATGGCTTGTCTTGTTGGCCGAGTTCTGGTGACTATACTTGCCACCCTCATAGTGGTGGGCATAGTGTCATGGATTATTTCATGGGGTCATCATCTCTTATACCTTTTTTATCTGACTTTATTGT
This sequence comes from Diphasiastrum complanatum, assembly GCA_029204225.1. Classification (NCBI taxonomy): domain Eukaryota; kingdom Viridiplantae; phylum Streptophyta; class Lycopodiopsida; order Lycopodiales; family Lycopodiaceae; genus Diphasiastrum; species Diphasiastrum complanatum. The sequence goes on from CM055096.1 coordinate 51,355,695, forward strand.
TTCCCCCACCACACAATCTGACCATTCCTTTCTATCCACCCATTTGGCTCAGTGTTAGATCTCTCTCCATCTAATCCCTCTCCTCTGGAACGCGCCCCTGATTACACATTTAATCATGCTTACACACATCTCCTTCATTCTCTGAAGTTTTCCATATGATAGCCCACTCCACTCCCAAGCATCGTTTCTCACTATAGCTCTTCATACCGTTGTTTCTATGGCCTTCCCTTCCAAACATCGTAAAAAATCTACACACTCAAAGTTTCGTCATCCTCACCAGCCTTGGTATGATGATGTATGCAAACAACTTCACTCTCAAGTCAAACTATGCACAATCTTTACGGTCTCCCCATCTTCATAATACCAGACGCCTATATAGCTATACTTGCCGTTATAGAAAACACATATATGAAACTTCTGAAGGGAAAGTCTTGTGGAATTTCTCAATAGTTCCTCATCTAGGGATTTTTTTTGGTGTGAGGTTATCCCACAGGCTCCACCTCCATTGCTGAGAGATTTATGTTGTTGGAACCATTACTATAAGATTTCTTATCGTATTAACCTTCTATGTTGCTCTTTGGTACCAATACTAATAGGGTTTGCTACCTATCACTCTAGAAAGATGATCATGACTACCTCTCAGGAAGAATCTTCAGCACGTATTCATGTATCATACTACACATGCTCCTTGACACATATGCAACTGTGTTTACAGTTCTAAGGGTTGGTATATTACTAATAACTCTGAAACTTTCACTTCGTTCTTCTTACTAAGCATTCTTAAGGTGTTTTAACCTGATACAACTTTTTACAAATGGGATGTTTTACGCTGCTAGAATATAAGAACCGTTTTCAAACTAGCATAACGAAAACCAGAGCTTTGCAACTTTCTACGCTGGATAAACAAAAGAGATTGGTCTATATGCAACTTTTGGACATTAATATAGAACTGTATGCCTGTAGACTGGATAAAAAAGTTTTTCCTCCATTTGGTTAGAAGTAGGATGGGTAGTTGGTGTGTCTGGAAAGCACGGATATGCTCAGACCGTTCCACTCTCGTACAAAACGATTTGACAGTATTATGGACCAGTATGGTATGGATTTACCCTGAAACCGACGAGGATGCCCATGCCCTACTTCTTACAAAAGGACATGTTATTGGACTGTACTAGCATAATGGTGTGCAAGGTTGCGCTTATGTATTTTTTCAGCTTGAATCGGTCTTGGTTTTGGTGAACTTGAATTTGCCCAGGCATGGCTTCATAGTGTCTTTTGGCTACAAGGTTTGTTCATGGTACCAATTGGTACAGTATGGCATGGATGTGCCCTGATACCGACCCAGACCTTTTCCATCTCAGTGAATGATTATGGCTGCTTCATAGAATGCTGTTAGACTATCGTATGGTAATGATAGCAAATTGCTTAGCCAGCCATTGTTTTATTCTGAAGCAGATCGTTTAGCTCAGAAGCCAAGAAAGTATCCCGCTTGAATTTTGCACATTGAAGCAACACTTCATTGCACATCTCAAACCAGAAGAAGGGGCACATTCTTTCTCTTGGTAGCGATGCAAATCCTTAGATTGCTGTTGCATTGTTGCCCTGCGTAACCTTCTCAGAAGCTTGTTCAGCAAACTAGCGCACCAATTCCAGCCAAGATTGAGCGTTGATTACCTGTCAGGAATCATCATAATAGGGAGGCAGATTCAGTGCACCCTAGTCAGGAAATCAATGAGTACATGTGGGCAAGAAATCAATTCCAGCGCATTCTGGCAGATTCCAACATTTAAGAGATTCTAGTGCACTTATCTGGCAGAAGGCCATGGCTTGTTGGAATCACTGCTGCAAAACTGGAAAAGGGACATGTTTTCTTGCTGACCATAGGAGCAGAAACGCAAAAAATGCCATCTGACCAATCTCCCTCTTCTCCTTCCCCTTCTTCCAACTTGGTATATCCCTCTTCTCAAGAGCTCTACACACCAACAAAAGCCGTCGAGTCCTACATTGCTGCCAACATCAATGTGCTATTGCAAGATTTTCAGGGATTGAAAGCGGAGCTGAACATGGTCAAATCGGAATTGTCCCATCTTCAAGAAGCCAATACGAAATTGCAAACTGAGGTAGATAAGCTGAGACAAGAACTCTGGGCACAACCGTAATACCACTTTTATCATTTGTTTTACCTCAGCCACGAGCCGTAGAGATGCTTTGCGGCAAAGAGCCAAACTGAAGAACACACGAATTTCAGGGACGATGATCTTACCTATATACAAGTGGCCGAAAGACGTAAGCTTCCCAGGAAGCCAAAACATCAGGACGACAAGTGATTCACTAAGATGGCCAGATTCGTGCACTCCTAGCGGCTCTCACCAATAGGAAGTTGGGGTCCCCAGGCATAGGTGCATCCTGGGGCCCCGTCCACACCAGTTCCATATTGGGGTTTGGAACTGCAATGTCATACATTCGTCTTCCATTGCTGGAGACCTTATTGATTTGATTACAGGGAGAGACATGCTATTCCGTATGGAGACACATGAGAGCCGGGTTAGAGGACTGCCTATATTTTCAGGATACAAATGGGATTCGGCATATTGGACAAAGATGAGCGGCAGAGGTTCAGGTGGAGTCGCGTGCTTATATCGGGAGACATTACATCCAGTCATGGAGTTCATTAAGCATGATGAACAGGCACGTTATATCTGGATTCGCCTCTCAGGACGCAACATTGGCTTGGACAGGGATCTCTTTATTCCAGCTTGTTACTTGAGGGCGTTGGTTCTCCATATGCTGATCTTTCTATAAATATTATTAGATTTGCTGATCGGGGGCATGTTCTTCTTACTGGCGACTTCAACACCAGAACCTTTGCGAGACAGGTCGAGTTTCATGATATTGCTGATCAAGCAGTTACACGTGCCATCCACACAGTGGCGGTCACAATGTCATCGACTACCTCATGGGGTCACCATCCCTCATTCCATTGATCTCACACTACTAGATTTTCACCACTTCTCTCTTTGACCACTCCTCCTTATCTTTCCATCTGGGTTCTCACCACCTCCTTTCCACTCATTCATTGACTGCGCACCTAGATACACTTTCACTCATACTTGTGTCAAGACATACCAAGTGGCACTTATTTGCTTACTACACCACTTTCTCCATGATAGCCCACTAGAAACACAAGCTGACTTTCTCACCACCTCACTTCATATTGCTGCTTCATTATCCTTCCCATCGAAACCCTATCGGTGTCCTTCCAGCTCTTCTCGTCCCATTCGGAGTTGGAGGGCTTGCGGATCCCAAGGCAACCCTAACCCTAGTTAATAAGTGAGAGGGATTTGGCACCTTCCGTGTGTAAGTCCAACCCAATGATCACATAGAGATTTGATTAATTAGAAAGTCAATAAAAGGTCTTTAGGCCTTTTTGCGGGACTTTTAATGTCGCAGGGCCTAAATGTCAAGTTAGTGAATAAAGTTGGGTTTCCCTCCAATTTCAATGGGTTCCCACTGTTTTTTAAATTTGAATAATTAGGGAGGCAGAAATGGACCAATAGGATTTAGAGGCCAGGGTCCTCCTCTCTACTATAAAAAGGGACCAACTCGAGTTCCTACACATGTTCATTTCCTCATTTCAATAAAGCAGATTGGTTCTCTGGTGAAATGGATTTATAAATGTCCTTGCTCTCTATCACTTTTCCTCCATCTTTCATGCTTTCTTTGGATTTATCAATTGTTGGATCTGATTGTTTGCAAGGAAAAAAACCCACTACAATTTTGGCGCCATTGTCGGGGAGCTATGCCAATTTTTCAGTTTGCAGCATGTTTGTTGGATGGTTAGCTTGCATTAGGCATCTTGTCGTGGCATGAATAGTGTTAAATCTGCATTTAGGGTTAGTTTGGGAGTGATTTTGCCTGATTTGAGTGGATTTGCTTGTTTGAAATCTAATCTGATTTTGGAACAGGGGAACCTATTCAGATCACCAAACTTAAGATCCATTTGGATCTGAGATATCAGAAAAAACAACAAAAATTGGTCAAATCTGCCAGATTTTGGTCAAAAGGAGGCAAAAATCGTCATCAGAGCTGATAACTTTTTGCCCTCTTTCAGGAAACGTTCGCCGAGTTGCAGGCACCTTCGGTTTTGATCACAGAACCTTCAGTTTGAAGGGATAACAATCCTTCCCAGCAGATTTCCAGAAACATCAGAAAAACCATCAAAAAGTACCAAAAAATCACCAAAACCCTAAAAATACAGAAAACGAACCTTCGCCCGATTCACTGTGCATAGGTGTGATTCAGATCTATTTACTACCAGGTCGGCGAAGAATAATATTAGAAATAGAAGGTTTTTCAGAGGATCAGTTGTCATATTATCAGATTTTTGTCAAAAAAGTCTCTTTTTTGCAAAAATACCAGTACTACTCTTGATTCTTCGCCAGAACCTTCGCCGAGTTTCCAGATTATTCTATTTATAGTAAATTATTATTTTTGAGTTCGGCGAACATTCATTCAATCAGGATCATAAAAAAATCCCTATTTTTATCGTCACCAAACTACAAAAACTGTGCTTTTATGTGTCAGGAACCTTCGCCAATTCTACCCTAGCTTTCTCTGTGTCAAATTCTCAGTCTGAGAATTCGGTGACGGTTATTTCCATAGAAACTGTTAGAAAAACCTGATCAAAAAGTTTTTACCAAAAATAGCAATGCTGTGAACCTTCGCCGAGTTAATCTTCGCCGAGTTAACCTTTTAGGTTCTGATGTTCCAGATCAAGTCTCTGTCAAATTTTGGGTCAAATCTGATACAGTCTGATTTTGATTCTAAGAATTTTTCATTTTGAGAAGTATCGATCAGTTGATCTTAGAAATCTTTTTCATGATATAGGAATCTAATTCTTGTCAAGTGGAAGAGATCTAGCAGATCTGATCTGAGATAGTTTTGATTGAAAAATCTAGATCCAATCTCATTGTCTGCTTGATCTAATCTGTAATAATGGCAGCCCCTAGAGGTGCTCCTCAAGAAGTCAATCCAATCATTGCTAGGAGAGCACCCCGTTTGGATTTACCCAAATACAATGGATTAACAGATCCAGTTAGATTTCTTCAGATCTATTCTGAATCTTGTGAAGTCTATGGCAAAGTTTTTCCCCAGGATAAACTTAAGCTTTTTCCTATGGCCTTAACAGGCGCACCACAAGATTGGTACTATAATCAAGATGAAACTAAACATACAAATTGGGAGACTGTCAAACGAGCCCTTATCACACGGTTCAAACCTCGGAAGTTTATGGAAGACCCTTTTCTACTTTTAAGTAAAATTGAAATGGGAAAGCGAGAAATGGTTCGAGATTACATTGAATGGGTTAAACGCCTCAGATCTGAGTGCGAACCTGAGCTGATTAATGAAAATGCCATGATTATGTGGTTTTTGTCAAGTCTACCTAAAAGGATCAGACGTGAGCTGAAACGCCATAATGAGTACGCAATTTTGCAAAACGCTATGGATGATGCAGTACGGGAGGAGGTTGAAGATTCAAACGATGAGCCGAATATCAGTATGTTGCCTTATACAGTAGGGTAGACCACAACGACATCCATCACTATTGCATCAACGAATGTCAAAGCTACTGTAGAGATGATGCTCAATGAGTTCGAGAAACTTGGAAAGAACGAGCAGAAACAAATGGAAAAGTTGCAGTCGCAATTTGATGAGAAGATCAAAGCATTGGAAGATTTCCATGGACAAGCGAACAAGGAACCTGAGAAGTTTGCTAAGACTTTTCCTACCAAGGAAAATGTCTGATATTCTATTTGTACGGGAAATCACATAGTGAATGAGTGTCCTCAATTGAAAAAACGAATGGAAATCAGTATATGCCATTTGTGTAATTCGCCTGATCATGAGACTGCTTTTTGCAACTTCAATCCTCGGATAATTCAGCAACGGTATGCCTAGATGGGATATCGAGAACCACATTATGGAGGAAATCCGACAGCTAGACCTTGTCAATCTGCTCTTGGATACCCAGAACGATTAGCCTTACCTACCCCACCAAAGCACCCTGCTCCTCCTGCCAATTTGATGGAACCAGAACCTTACAGAGGTACCGAGCAATGGAACTATAGTAATGATCATGAAGGTGGATCTTCAGAACAATATGCTATTTATGCTGCCGCACAACAACAAGCATCTAGGAACTGGACCAGAGCACCACTTGGATGCTTTGCATGTGTAGAAAATCACAGAGTTGCAGAATGTCCAAATTAAGGCAAATTTGTACCATTCTGTCGTGATTGTGGTTATGGGCATTGCTACAAGGAGTGTCCAGCAAGACCGAAGCCGCCACCGGTCACAGCTCCTGTAAATTTGATAACAATCAAGCAAAGATCAGCAGCTCAGAATAAACCAAGTGTACCCTTGATGGTGGTTACCAGAGCACAGAAGCAGAAAGAACCTGTAACAGTTCCAGTACCTGCTGATTCTATACCATTAACTGATATACCAACAACATTTGGAGTCTATGCAAATCTTCATGCAGAAAAAGGAAGATATCAGGATATGAGGCAGTGGATTAAACATTTGCAAGAAGAAGAAGAGGAGCTTGAAGATGCTAGAGCAACAACCGAAGTTCATTCTTCACCAGTGCAACCACCGAATAATCCACACACAGATATGAATGCTCAATTGCATCATCATGAAGAAGCCTTCAAGATGACTGAACCGGAAGCACCGCAAACAGAACTGCTCATGAATATTTTGTCTAGTAAGATCAATATTTCGTTGGGAGAGTTCCTGAAGTTGGTGCCAAAAGCAAAAGAAGTATTAGCACAAAAGTTAACTCAAGCTAAACCAGAAGTCCATCAAGAACCACTTTTTTGTGCCGGATTTGAAGAATCTAATGAAGTACTCCATGTCGGAGCAGCTTGGGAAAGTGAACAAAAAAATATCACCCTGCCGATACAGCATAGGCAATTTTCTAAAAAAGCAGCTGTGATACATGGCGGTTCGGGAGTTAACCTTTCTACAAAGCTATGTGCAAAATGGGGCCTTACAAAGATAAAATCTGCGACTTTTGCCATTAAGCTGGCTAATCAAACTACAGTTCGTCCGCGAGGAGTCCTATTGGGACGCCCACGGTTATGAGTTGCGCAAGTAATTCATAACTGGGGTACCAGGAAAATCACTTTTGAAAATCATGAACGTGCAGTCAAGGTTGATCCTGTAACTTGGACTATCAAACCAGTGGCTCAAAAAGAGGATGATGATTCGTCAACAACGGATCATACATGTGATCGACCAGTAAAAAATTTGAAGGTTCATTACAATTCTCAAACCGATACTGTCAACTGGAATCAAGCACTTGCAAGGATTGACTATACAGCAGGTTATATGTGTCAACAAGATAATCAATCAGATTTGAGCGAGATTTCATTATTGGATCGAACTTTGGATACACCAATCACTTTTCCATTGAATGTGCTGAATGTAGCTTGGATATCAATGGAGCCTATACCAGATCCGATTGAAGATGAACTCATTCTTGTGAGTCATGCCTTGACTTATGATGACAATGCAGAACTTACTGATGAGCAGATTCTCAATCATATGGATCCGACCAGATTTGGAGTGCGTAATATTCCTGATGAACCAACAATAAAACCGCCAAAAGCAATCATATTGAAGGAAGACAGGATCACAGGGTCAATGACAAAGAAACAAGCCAAGCAACATTATAATACGATCCTGAAATGAGAAAATCCTCCTCAAAAGATTGATTCAAAGAATGTGCCACCCTTACAAGATAAAGGCAAAGGAAAAGTCAAGGATGATTCTGCAAGTCAAAGTTCTAGCAAGACATCATCGTCCAGGGAATCTTCACCTTTGAAGAAGAGTTTATCTTCTCGGAAGTCATCACCTCCACGATCAATTCCTGCTAAAAAGGCTAAGCGAAGATCCAAGACAAATCCTTTTGACAAAGAACAAGCAGATGTAGTCCAGCATGATATGCCCGAACATTTTAAACGCTATACACTGGATGATGTGGTTATCATGTTACCAAAAGCACATCGTGAACCCGAAGAACAAGTGCCAGAATCGAAAGATATTTACGATGGCCCAGCTAGGACACAGCCTATGAATCTTGTTGAACCAAGAGAACCAGAAAAGATTGTACAAGTTGGATCACAACTTAATCCTGAATAGTTTCAAGCGCTCCGAACGTTACTTATTAAGTATCAAAATTGCTTTGCATGGACTTATAAAGATCTCAAGGGTATTCCGACGGCAGTTATTGAACACACCATACCTTTAATACTTGATGCAGTTCAAGAGTTACAAAGTTCTATCGTTGTAATCCTAATGTTGCGGATCTGATCAAGAAAGAGCTTCAGAAATTGCTTGACGCTGATTTCATTTATGAGATCGAGCATACCGAATGGGTTTCATTGATTGTCATTGTTCCTAAGAAGAATGTGAAATTGAGAATTTGTGTGAATCTCAAGGCCTTGAGCAAAGTGACACCAAAGGATCACTTTCCATTATCTATTACTGAAAGCATTTTGGATCGCCTTGCTGGAGCGGAAGCCTATAGTTTTCTGGATGCATTCAGTGGTTACAACCAGGTCAAGATTGCACCTGCAAATCGCCACAAAACAGCTTTTTCAACAGAATGGGGCACCTATGCTTACAAAGTAATGTTGTTTGGACTCTGTAATGCACCAAGTTCGTTCCAAAGAGTAATGCAATTTGCTTTTAAAGATTATTTACAGAAATTCCTTGAAATTTACTTGGATAACCTTGGAGTCCATAGCACAAATACAGACCACTTGGATCGATTGGAGAAAGTATTTGAACGATGTCGCAAGTATCAAATTTCCCTAAATCCAGATTGGGAACATAAACTGCAAGCAACATTATGGGCATTCAGAACCGCTTACAAGAGCAATACCAAGCAGCAATTTGCTGCTAACCAGATGTTGTCACTCCTAGCAGCCTCCCACCTTGAAAATAAAATCCATGGTTTTCGTATGGACGCCGTGCTCTCTATCTATGAAGAAGCACCGGCAGAGTCGTCTCAACAGGCATCGAGCTCACATAGTTGACGTCGTCCACGCAGCAAAATCATCATTCCTGACTCGCCTTCCGCGTCACGACGTCGTACTAGGCAGACATCTTCAGTTGCGCTTCCACCCCCCGCTGCTATCCGCACTGAACTACCTATCCCTCAATCCACTGATCAATCCCTCGCCTCTGATACCTCACAAGGTCAGTCTGTGACAATTGGATCTGCCATTCCAGTCACAGCTGCCCAGGCCGCCTCTCCCCACAGATCCGAGTCATTTCCCCGAACACACAATCATTCATGGATATGTTCGATGATTCCAACCCACAGGGCCCAGATGAGACTTTTGTAATGCCCACTAGCCCCGGACCCTTTGAACTCCAATCCCCTAGAAGAGGATTCGAACAGTTCCATGATACCGCTACGGGATTTGATGATTCCTTCCAGATCAACCAGCAAGATCCAGTTGAAGCCGCACCAGACACCCTTAGGGTCGATCATGCTGTTATCTCTCCAAAGCAGTTCGACGCCACAGTGCCAGAGGGTTTTGAAGCTGAAGATATATTTGAAGAAGAAGAATCGGCCACACAACAGAGGCCAGTTAGCACGATTCCTACCGGACCTGCTCCTGTTGCTCCTACTGCTGTTGTGCCTACTACCGTAGATTCTGGTGACGCAATGGGTCTTGTTTCTAACCTTGCGCGCGTGATCCAGACCATGATTGATGAAAAGAAAGACATGTCCAAGCGCATCGCCGGTCTTGGGACAGAGAATACCCTGATTAGCCAGAAGGTTATTCAGATCAACCACGAGATGGCGATTGCCAGACAACACGAGGCAAAGTTCGAAACTGATTTGAAGAAGGCCAATGAGTCTGCTCAATGACTAGAAGACTATGTGGCGACTCTTCAAAATGCACTTCTAACGGCACTGGACAAGGTTGACAAGGCCGTCCAAGATTCAAAACAGCAGGTCTTGTTGCTAGCCGGACAGTTGGACTTAGCGGCATTGGAACGCGAACGACTTCAAGGTGAATTGGACGCGACCACCCTTGAACGCGATTCCTATTTACAGACCCAACTGCCTGATCGTCCAGTCACACCGGATGAGATCAGATACTTGTTCCGCAAAGTGGAAACCTACCATACTGCACTGGCGGGGTTTCAGGAAAAATTCGATAAACTCAAAAGAACGGCAACCACCGAGTTAGGCAAGGCCAAGGCCATTATAAAGGATTATGAGAAAGTCGCCGCTCAGGTGTTGGAAGCCGGACCTCAAATTCCAGTTCCATTGATGCCACAGTTCTCGTCTCAGCACCAGGATCAGGCAAGAATGGATACAAGATTGTATTCAGGCATGGAAAAGGGTGGAATCCCCGAAGTTCCACAGGCAACGCAAGCAGGTCCATCTTCATCAAGCACCACACCATTGTTCAGACGACCAATCAGCATCGAGGACCAGATCCAGAGCTTTTTAGTGCAACATCCTCATGAGTCCTCGCGCGGTGGTTGGGTCCCCAAGTTTAAGACCTCTGAAATTGAGGCCGGCAAAGAATTGGATAAAATACCCGCATTGGGAGAGTAGCCGGCTTGGAGAATTACAGTTTTTGAGAAAACTTCGAAAGCCATCAAGAGTTATGTGGCCAGCCCTCGCCAATTGCGCGTAGATCCATATTACGTACCAAAGCCGCGCAGGAATAAGTGGAAGGATCTGGGATTGGCCATGGACAAAATTACCATCCATACGCTGAATTGGCCAATCATCCACCAACCTTATAGTTGGGAGATCTCAGTGGACTTCCATCGAGCCCTATAAGCATACCAGTGGGAGTATATTCACTCTCCTGATCCCACAGTCAGGCAATCGACGCTGTTTGCAAAAGATCTCACTCTATTGGCGTCCGTGGCAACGCGATGGGATGATTGCCTTCCTACTTTGGCATTTGATCCGAATAAGCCAATGGCGTCAGATAGTATTAAAGATCAGCTGCCGGTGGCTAGATTCTATTTCCGTGCAGCAATGATGGGAGGTTCCTGGGAATCTCGCTTCACAGCTTGGACAACTTCAAAGTGGATCGCCGGAGCCCACCGTTGTTTTTTGCTGCACAACCTAGATTTCAACACTGCCCAACTCGATTTCATGGAGAAGGTGCAGTATCACGCACACCATCACCACCATCAAGAATTACATTTTGTCATTTGCAGTTACTAGCAGTTAGCAAATATTGGTAGCTATTGATTAGATGTTTTAGTAGTTACATCTCATATATGTTTTCTTATCGTTATCGGAGATGTTTTATACGCTCCTATTGCACCACACATGATATGTACTTTTTGTCTAATATGCCTTTTGGCATGGAAAGAAATTAATGAAGCTCTCTCTCTCTCTCTCTCTCTCTCTCTCTCTCTCTCTCTCTCTCTCTCTCTCTCTTCACTTGGAGAGATTGAGGACAAGGAACATTTCATTTTCAGATGCCCGGTTTATTACGAGATTAGAGGACGATACCATTGCCCCAGAGTTTGATCACATATGAGGATCCTCGCTGTGTAGCCTTGATGATACGTGGGATGATGCTTTTGAGATGAGAGTTAGTCAGTGCCCAGATCAGTTTGGATCCCCAGACCGGTATCACATATTCTTTTCCAGATGTAGACAGGGGCCCATAGACGCTTTTGAGATGAGAGTTAGTCAGTGCCCAGATCAGTTTGGATCCCCAGACCGGTATCACATATTCTTTTCCAGATGTAGACAGGGGCCCATAGACGACACAGAGGACAGATCAAAGGATGAGATAGATATTCCAGTTAGAGACAGACATTGCGCCAGACGTCAATGGACGGTGGTGCATCAAACCGAGTCATCCCTCCAGCAGGACGAGGCAGAGCAGGCAACATACTGTCCATAGGTTTAGACAGAGGCAGTTTCACTCCTCACAGCTAGTGCACTTCACAATTTTGATTACGTCCTACTTTAAGGCTTTCTTAAAGTGTGTGTGTGTGTGTGTGTGTGTGTTTTCTTTCCAGCTCAGAGAGAGACATTCAGCATATTTAATTCAGATTGTTCATTTCTATTTAGTATGTTTTCTTGTACGGCGACGTTTTTTATTACACGTTCCTAGAGTATCATACACACTTGAGATGTACATTTATTTTGTTTTTTGTACCCTCGGGTACCTATATGACATTCATAAAGCAATATTTCTCTCTCTCTCTCTCTCTCTCTCTCTCTCTCTCTCTCTCTCTCTCTCTCTCTCTCTCTCTCTCTCTCTCTCTCACATGCATGCACACATTCAAGTGTCCAGAGAAACTTTTTGAATCGGCAATAACATCTTGAGCCATGTACAACTAGGAACTTATTAAAAGACCAAAAGTCCCAAGCGCTCAACACTTTGTCATGGTAATAACTATCCAAGTACTACTACAAACAATCTCATAGAGATAAAGTGCCATAAGATGGTGATCATGACAATAGTATACCAAGCAACCTCTGATGCTTAGATGACAACCACTCTTTAGGCCAACCAAATGCCGCAATACATCTTCAGCTAGCCTTATCTGCAACATGAAAAAATTTGGCTGTGGTTTTGTCACAATGGCATTCAGAAAAATTGTGGAATCATACAAAATTTTATCTCAAGCATTTTCAAAATGATTTCTAGAAAAACTAAAGGCTGGAAAGTTTTATCTCAGGTTTTATCACAATAATATTCAAAAAGTTTCTCCCATAAGAAACAAATAGCCCTCTAGGAATGGCTAGTGGTTACCCCTTTCTTTGATCAACAAATCTGAAGTTAAGGATATTGACAGGGATGAACAACTGTCACCTGCTTGGCTGCCACTGCAGCCTCAATGAGAAGTTCATTGGCCTCTTGCCGATTTTCAGAAGATATGTTTCCTCCCGCATTGGTTGACATTCTGTGCTTGAGATCAGCAACCTTCTCAACGTCACCTTTTTCAGCAAAAACTCGCATCAATGCAAGAAATGCATGGGCCCTTGGTCTGAGCTGCCGATTTTGCTCAGCAAGTTTCTCCAACTCTTCCAAATAAGTCAGAGCCTCTGTGAGACTGAGAATGATCAGAAGCTTGTTAAGCATCATAACTTTAAGCAGCACATTTGGATTGACAATGGACCTAAAAGCAAGGGTTTCTAGTCTGCCTGTAAATCTACAACAAAGCAGATTCAAGTAAACATCTGGCAAGATTATGTTCAACATTCTACTTTAGAGTTCACACACATAAACAAGCCCCCAAGAAAAAGCAGCTATCAACCTGATCTTTTCAAATTTAGCACATCACTTTGTGGTTTGGAGGACACTTCTCGATAACATGCAAGAGAGAATAGAACACTCTACTAAAGGGAGGGCAAAATTTAGTGCTTGCATCAGCTATTATGCTGGTTTCAAAGGAAAAGATCAACAAAAGAATTAAAGGTAGCATAAAGTTGTTAATAAGCATTTGTATCAGAAGTGCTTCAGGCCATTACAATTACACCTCAACAACCAAAGACTGATTATAAGAGCCTACATTTGGGGGAGACACAACCTAACTAGCAGAGTATATAACTAGGATCACGTTGCTCAAATTGCTTCATTATCTCCACTACAGACTTATCTAAGTTTGCCCACTGGGCATTGTTTTTGCTTAAATTTGGATTTCTTGTCAAGATGCGGTAATTTCAGATTGTACTATAAGCTTTTATGCTTTATGGGTAGCAATAAATCATAAGAACTGCTAACTAGCTTCCTTTATTGAACTGTAGAAGAAAGCATTCAAGATCTTGAAGATATGGTCTCAAGTGATCGAGAGGCATAGGAACGATGATGATAATGATCCTTGTACAAGCCAAGCAATGAGGACAGTCCACATGAGTGATTTCTCGGTATTGAGAGACCGGATATTTCCTTGGGACCACCACAATCACAACGTCCACCATTCAACATTCAGCATTTTTTGTGTATGAACCCTTCAATCAATGAATTAGGCCAGTTCATGTACAGAGTACAGGACTACTTCAATCTCTTGCCAAGAGGAAATGTAAAGAACAGAGAAAGTGCAAATATGAACAGATCCTTATGGAAACAAGACTCAACAACAACGTAGGAATGAATCACTGCATATTATCTCCTCCAGGGAGTCACGCAGCTGCTCAGGAGGGGTGGGAGGTTAGCACATTTTGGCGAGTGCTTACATTAGCAGGAGAAAAGCCAATCCGAAAGAGAGTTAATAATGTTTCATCTTTACTGGTCACGCTTCTATCTGAGTGCCTCATACCAAAAAGTATGGAACTTATTGTTCCGAGCTTTTTGGCAAACGTTTCTAGAGGCTTAAAGCAATGGATTCCCATCTACGGATGCCAAAAATTGATATCATTGAAGCAACAGATCCTAGCTGTACAGGTGCATTATATGGGCTAATCAAGCTGCCCCAACACAATTGCTTAGCTATGGCTTTTATAGAATGATTTCCCAGTATTCCAAAGAATTCTTTTTCTTTAACGACACATTTCCAAGCTGTACTTCATAACATGAATTCATTCCAAAATTTCACCAAACAATAGCATAAAATAACAGTCCGTTGCTAGAAATTTATAATCTTTATGAAATGCTTAGAAAAGAAAGATGGAAAAGATTTGAAAAAGGTTTTTGCAGCAAAAAAAGCTTCTGAGGTTTTTATCGTTTCTTTGTTCAGGTGCCTAAAGAGTTGAAATCTTATTTGATTCAAACAGTGAGGTAACAAGCTTCCTCCAAATTCAAACACCACAAAAAGGAAAACTAGACTTACCAATTGGTGAGCCAGCTATTATCAAGGCATCAATGATAGAAGTATAAGCAATCCTGTCAAGAACAAAATTGGTTGCATTTTTCATCTCGTCCACCATGCTTAGAAGACTTTGAATGTTCCCAGATTCAGCAAGGCCCTGTTGAAACGTCAAAATGCAAGAGGTCAACATAGGATGCTCACAAAAAAGTAAGTCACTGTATAGTAATCACAAACAACTACTTGGACCTTGAGTCCACACATATCACTCGTTTGGACCTTCATGCTGCCAATTTGAATTTTTTGAGCTCATCACTTATTACTGACATCGATTAGCTATGATACTCTTATTGGGCCTCAAAAGAGAAGCCACAATGTCTATGCTAACCAATGAACCATCATTGGGCCAAGTTCATAATAATGTCATAAGCTATGAACATGTGAGCTGGAAGGAAAGTAATCAAAACTAGAAGTGCGTCAAAGCGGCAGCCATAATGTGCTAGGATATGAAGATTGACATAGCAGAGCCAATCCATGAGAGGAGATTGACATAGCAGAGCCAATCCATGAGAGGAGATTGACATAGCAGAGCCAATCCATGAGAGGAAATTGTGAGTAATGATCAAAGGATTCGCACACACATGAAGAAGCATGCATTCCATAACCTGAATGTTAGAAAGCAAAGCTGCCTTGCACTTCATGGACTTATTGAATTATAAGCATAGTTCACATGAATAAACGAGCTTGCATAGATCCAACCATCCAAGATGCCTCATGAGCCTGTCAGCCTTCAAGGCACTCTCTCTAAATGATCCAGGGAAATATGCATCAGACTCATGAAGTAGTGTGAAATGAATTTTGCATTACCAATGACATGAAATTTCAATTTTCTAGAAGTAATGGACAGCTGAGAAAAAATGCAAGAAGCTCAGACTACAGGCACATAGTATCAACCAATGGGGAATTTTTGCGGTCCAAATACATTCGCTGATATTAGGTATTCAAGGTACTAACATCGACATGGCTGGATAATATTGCTTACCTTGATCAAGGTGGTGTATGTTACCACATCTGGAAGCAATTTCGAAGAATTCAACTTGTGAGCTTCTTCCTAGCCAAGCATGTAAAAGGTTAAAGATCACTCTCATAAATGTTATTCACTTTTCCTACACTCAACCACTAAATAAAGCACAAAGCGACAAATTTCACTAACCTTCATCTCCTTCATAAGCTGGATAGCTCTATCCATGTCCCCGCCTCTAACACAGGCCAGGATGAGGGAATTAAAAGTAAGCCTTTCAGGTTGTATTCCATACATATGCATCTCCTCCCGAACCTTCAAAGCTTCTAATGGGCTGCCAGACCTTGAATATCCCTGACAATGAGCAGAACTATAGTTGGTAAAAACACAATATAGTTAAGACGAACCACCTTCAACTTTTTTTAGTTTCATTGCAGGAATCTTATTTGCAATATAAATACATAAACTACCAGAGTTTCCAGTTATTTTTCTGGTTAGATGACTGTCCAGTACATATGCTATCAAAGCATATACCAAGACAATCATTGATGGAATTGAAATAAACTCTTGTAAAATAGTTATGTGGACTGATGGAAAATCATCTTGTCATGTCGGATTGATTGAACGTCGAAATAGCAGTTAAAAATTGGAGCTTGGAATGTATACACAATGATCCTAGACTATATCTCCAAATTAACCAAAGAAGGAGAACAAAGATAATGGGTGAAATGATGTGCTCGAGTTCAGATGTAATTTACTCCCAATCACATGGCTGGTATCAGTGGCAGAGCCAAAAAGAAAATGGCTACAGTTGAGAGAACAAGCTATACAGCGACCAGAAGAAAAGGATTAAAAAAATCTTCAATAGGCTTATGTGCACCATAAGAGCATTAGGGAGATCGACACAATCCTAGATGTGTAACATTCAGTGGAGTGCAACAGGATCTTCACAACAAAACACAATATACAATATAGAATGAAACAAGATCCAATCGGATGTGCATGGTTCACTGCTGGAATCACGTCTAAATCACAGCCCAAGAAAAAACAGCAACTTGGAGACTAGTGCCAGTTTAAGAGTTCCTTAGAGATATTTCAAGGGCTAGGCTACATTGGTATACAGTATTGATTGGTGCTAAGCAAATTTGCAAGCAGAATGTGAGAAAGAGCGATGCTTCGAAACAGATTGTATGGACAGCTATTGAGGTCAACAACTTTGCAAAAAGTGCTCGCCAGATATATTGAAGAGATGAGACATTTATGGAGTTCTTGGAAGTGTAGCTGCAAACATTAGTTTCCTGGAGCAGTAGCCTGGTACTGAATAAGAAAATGCTCTTGAGACATGCAGCTACCTTTTAACATGAAATTGTAAGAAGATTTCGATCTTTGTAATCATAAGAATTTGTTATATTCTATGATTTGTTTTTGTCAAAGTTTGGACTTTGCATAAAATTTGGCATTTAACCCTTTCAAACATTAAAGATAATTTTCCAGTATACCTTTCAAGTAAAGCCTTGCCAAATCTTTCGATTTTTTTTTTTAAGGCAAGTAGGATTTTGTCATGCAAGTTTGCCTTTTAATTGGCAATTATTGAATCTTGTTGTCATTCTTTCAATGTCAAGTAGGCCTTCGACATTCATTGCAAATTGCAAATGCTAAGTCTTTTTAGAATACTTGTAAGCATTAATTGTGAAAAATCGATTTGGCTCATGATCAATGACTGATCATAAGTAATTTTTTTGTTAGGATGACAAGGTGTTCGACAATGGAGGAATTCAAAAAAAATCTCCAACACCAATTTTTTCCTCTTACTATCAGGGTGTATCTGCTTTGCATGTTGCCACTTGCTGCGGATATCCCGAGATTGTAACAATGATTTTAGACAACAGTAGCTTTGATCCAATGGCCATAGATCATTACAATAATACTGCACTATAATTACGCATCAGATGCATTTAAGATTGATCGAGCTAATTTTCATTCCATTCAAAATTTTGTAGTTACCTAGTTTACGTCATTCTACTATCTCAACATTGTCACCAGTTTCTAAGGGATATAGTGGAAAGAAAGGATGTATAAACTTGTTATTACAAGCTGGGCTCGACATATGGAGTCGAGGCAAAGCAGGAAATATTTCTACCCCTGGTGTATTGGCGTTAGATGAAGATCGTGCCTGGTGGCACGACCTTGTGGATACAATTTTGATTCTTGCCTCCCATCCCTTGGCAGACATTATCCACTACGATTAACATGGAAAAATATTACTTCTACATGCTTGAAACTGTAGATGAAGGATCATAATTTTCTTTTTCATGAGCTTATCAGTTATGAACATATCAGAAATATAGGTTCACATGTAAATATTACAAAATGAGATTGTGATCAAACAGTAACTTCCTATGAAGAACACCAAACCAGCATGACATTGGCATATGCAGTGTTGTATCGAAGCGCTGCTTCGAATTGGCCTGGTTTGAACCGTTTTTTTGATTTCGAACCGGGGGGGAAAAAAAAAAACTTGAATTTTTTATAAAGAAAAAACGATTAGAACCTGTGTTTTTTTTTTAAAACGGTTCGAACCGTTTTGTTTTGGGGGGGGGAGAGAGAGAGAGAGAGAAGTAGAATTAGAATTATTATTATTAACGTCTTTTGGTACCCAAAGGTACATAAGACAAAAGAGAGTACAAAAGGTGAGGAGAATTGTCCGCATACGAACTTATTTACTAGTAGAAAAGAGAAGATGACAAGAAGCTAGCATATCTATCTCGCTATCTCTAAGAAGAAGAAATATCCAAGCTTGACCACCAGCTTGCGAGGGTACAATGCAAGAGCTTAACCACCTGCTTTGCGGAGGAGACTAGCTACGAGTAAGCTGAAAATAGTGAGTGATAGTAGAAGTGGAGCGTGCTGTGGATTGGCGAGAAGCCCGTGAAGATCTAGTGATCTTGGATCTAGCAGAAATATGTGAGACTTTTTGTGTCTTCGATCTCCGAGTGGGGACTTCAAAATCCAAAACGGTAATGTCCTCTCTGTCTCGCTTCTGGAAAAACTGGGTAATATGAGCCTGGCCGTGATCCATAACTGTGGCAGGTAGAAGTGAAGCTCGTAGAGTATACATCTCTCTCAATAGAAGACCTACACATCTGGAGTCTGGATATTCGAGGAACGATCACAACGTGAGAGGGGTATCTCTGTATAAACAATGGTAACGCCCCCTGATCTCGTAATATACTGGACAGCGAAAGATGAAATGGAACTCATCCTCCATCTCATGAAGAGAACAAAGCTGACATATCCTCTGCAATCTGGGATTGTCCGTGTATCTACCCGTCTCAATAGCCAGCTGATGAGAAGAAACTCGGAGCTGTCCCATACGGTATCGCAGACCAAAAGATAATGGCTGTGTAAGATATGCTGGAAGGGCAGGGCTACGATAAATATGTTGTCTGATATAAGCATGAGTCCCGCTCGGAAGATTGAGTACAGATAAGCCCCAAGTCCAAAGAAGGGCTGAGACACTACCAAACCAAGAATGCTTGGCCCCATGTCCAGCAATGCGTGATGAAGTGAGAGCAACAACAATATATCTGGAAGTGTCTAACTCTGATATCCTGTGAAGAAAGGTAATGATCTGAAACATAGCACCGATAACCAGGGGAAGGGAAGCAAACTCCGCTAATATGATATCATGTGGCACCGAGGGCTTAGCCCTAATCATCCTGCTAAGCATGAGAATCTGGATACGAGTAAGATCCCTCCAAGTATCACGTGATAAATCCGGACACCAAGTCTCAGCAGAGTATAAAACAATCGGGGAGACAGTGGTAGAAAATAGTAAGCATCTGGTAGCAGGGTCCTGTACATAATATGTGGAGCAGAATCTCTCCATATGAACAAGAGAAGTGTGCCCCTTACGGAGCCTGGTGAGGGCTACCGGTCGGAATGTGAGTAGTGGACCAGAGAAAAGTACTCTTAAATAAGTGTAAGAGGTCACAATCTCAATCGGCAGCCCATCATAATAGAAGGTCATATCTCTCATATGCTGTCTATTGGTGTTGAACACCACAATCTTGGTCTTCTTAGTATTAACCGTCAATCCCCAAAGCTGACAGAAGTGATGTAAAGCAGAGAGGTGTCTCTGTAAGCCAGCTGCAGAGGATGAGAGAAGAACCACATCATCAGCATATAGGAGAATGGGGATAATAATATCTGCTAAGGGACAGCCCTCTCCACCTTCCTCTCGAATAATCCGCTCGAGGTCATCAATATATAGTGCAAAGAGAGTAGGAGATAAGGGGCAGCCCTGCTTCACTCCAATGGTAGAATGGATCAACCGAGGACCAACCACTACCGTCCCTGAACCGCGCCCAGACTCGCTCATATAAAGTAATGATCGCGGCAATAGTCTCGTCTGTGAAGCCAAGCAAAGATAATCTCTGGAAAAGGAGGTGTCTCGGAACTGAGTCAAAAGCTTTGCGGAAGTCCACAAAGCAACAATAAACTCTCTGTCTCTGATGTTGTGCCTCCTCAATGATGCATCGCAAAATGAAAATCTGATCTGAGGTAGAGTATCCTGGTCTGAACCCAGCCTGACCCATAGCATGTAGATCCTAAGTCTCAGCAAAAGATCCAATACGTTTATTAGTAGAAGAGGAGCGTGGAACTTTAGAAGACGGGGTTATGTGACCCAGTGAGAGGCGTAGGAGTGAGTGATCAGAGATGGTAGGAGGTGTAATGGAGAAATCAGAGATGTGAGGGATCAAAGCAGGTGATCCA
Organism: Diphasiastrum complanatum; assembly: GCA_029204225.1. Lineage (NCBI taxonomy): Eukaryota > Viridiplantae > Streptophyta > Lycopodiopsida > Lycopodiales > Lycopodiaceae > Diphasiastrum > Diphasiastrum complanatum. Next base: position 51,376,309 of record CM055096.1, read on the forward strand.
ATAAAGTAGTCAACTACACTATGTCCTCCACCATGAGGATAACATGTAAACGCTGATGAGGAAGGCCACTGTGTGAGGCCATTCAAGATGGCCAGAGAATGTGTCTCCGCAATAGTAATCAACTGCTCTCCAAAAGATGTAACTGCAGTGTGTGCATCCTGTGATACTCGATCAAATCCCATATCCAGAGGATGAAGCCGAAGAACGTCAGTATCTGCATGAAATTCTGTCTGTCTGAAGCTAGTACAGGCGTTGAAATCTCCTGCTAATAAAATGTAGCCCTGCTGAGAAAAAACAGCAATATCATCTGAGAGTGCCTGATATGGGTCCCCACCAAATTCAGCAAACGCCGAAGTCTGTGGAGCGAAGTAACATACAGCCATATAAATGTCCTGCGGTAATCCCAATAATGAACCAATAGTATGTAGCCATATATATCGAGCATACGGATCCTGCTTAACCATCTTGATTGTCGTGGCTCTGTATACACAAGCTGCTCCGCAAGATCCACGACAGGTTTTACCCCTCACAAATGGGCGAAAAACAGAATGCCAAGAGTAATTCTGTATATGTGGAAGAGGATGATATAAGGACTCATGGGTTTCAGCCAACAACAAAATGTCACATTTGCTTATAAAATCAGCAAAATCTCCTGCCGATGATGATGATAAAAACCCATTGCAATTCCAGAAGCCAAGTCTCAAAATGGTAGGGGATCTCGGGCAGCTCCTAAACCCGGGAGCCCCAAGTTCCTAGCGTGAGAGGAGGTGAACTCCCCTTTTTCTTAGGTGCCATGTGTGAAGGCAGGATGTAGAAAGGACAGGAAATGTAAAGAGAACACCAAGGACAACAAAGCAACTCCTGGTTAGAAGGTCAGTGTGTCTACAGTCAGTACATCAGGCCAAGGCAGCACCTGGTCAGAGGGGGCCAGTCAGCGCTCCTGCAATCAGGAGATCAACGGGCTAGTAGACGCTACCATCTGGTGAGCGAGAGGGAGAGAGAGAGAGAGAGAGAGAGAGAGAGAGAGAGAGAGAGAGAGAGAGAGAGAGAGAGAGAGAGAGAGAGAGACTTCGGGGTTTCTTCTGTTAGAAGTAATAAGTGATAATGTTAGTTTCCCATAGGTTACTTTGACCCAAAAGGTCGAGACTTATGTAACCATGGGTTAGGTGTAATAGGTCCTAACACCACAGTAGGGCAAACACTAACTGATCCACCCAACCTTGCCTACTCCCTGATATAGAGTAAGCCCCTTCTAGCCCAGTGTGAGGACTGATAGCATGCTACTGCCAAGTGTCGGCCACGTGGCACTGACGTGGCCAACTGCACGTCGGGACCCAACTGGGGGCCCTATCCTGCTGACAGGGTCCCTAGGCTGTGTTAGGCCCGCCATGGCTATGGACCGTGCTGGGGCACACTACTCACACTGTCTGGCCCTGTTGGTCATGTACATTGGACACGACCCTGACTGTGGTATCTGACCTATCTGTGTTCTCTAGGGTTCGGCACTGGTTACGAGCTCGTAACACTCCCTCCCCCTTAAGAACCGTCTTGGTCCTCTAAGACAAAGTCTGGAAAAATCTTGCGAAGGACGCTGCCTCTTTCCCAAGTGGCATTCTCAACAGGCTGATCATTCCACTTAACCAAATATTCTCGGTATAGAGTATGACGAGTCTACATCTCTCTACTATCAAGAATCTCCTCTGGTTCATGTGGAGGTTGTTGAGGATCCAATGGGAGAACTAGAACACTGTCCCCTACCAGATTGTCTGATCTGGTTAAGGCTTTTCGTAACTGACTTACATGAAAGACTGGAAAAACCTTACTGCTGTGTGGGAGTTCTAGTTCATAGGTGACCTCGCCTAGTCTCCTACTGATGGTAAAGGGACCACAATACCTTGGAGACAACTTAGCACACACTCCTGATTTGAGGGTTTAGAGTCAACCGGGACTCTCAAGTAGACTTTCTCACCAGTGGAGAACTGCACATCCCGTCTGTGTGGATCTGCATAATGCCTGGCTCGACCTTGGGACTGCCTAATGCTACGCTTAGCATGTTCTATCATCTGGTTTAGGTCCTCTAAAAAGTTTCTGGCTGCTTCAACTTTTTCTTGTTTAAACCCTACAGCTGTGGGTGAGCGTGGCTGAAAACCGTACATCAGCATAAATGGGCTGTATCCCGTAGCTGAATGTTTGGTACTATTGTAAGCAAACTCTAATATCGAGAGATACTCCTCCCAATTAGTCTGCTTCTTGCTGACGTATGCACGAACCATATCCTCCAGCACTTGATTTACCCTTTCTGTTTGACCGTCCGTCTGTGGATGGTCGGTGGTACTCATATTAAGTTTAGTATGGAGATGATGGAATACTGCCCTCCAAAAATTTCCAGTAAACTTACTGTCCCGGTCGCTGACTATGCCGGAAGGTAGACCGTATAATTTAAATAGCCCGTCTACAAACAACCTCGCTAACTCTGGAGCTCTAACGGTTGTTTTGGTCGGAATGAAATGAGCCATTTTGGTTAAACGGTCAACTATGACCCATATAGCGTCATTACCCCTTTGGGTTTTAGGCAAGCCTACTATAAAATCCATGGAGATACTCTCCCATTTACCAGCTGGTATTTCTAAGGGATGCAACAACCCTCCTGCCTTTAAACGCTCTGCTTTATTTACTTGACATTTCTGGCAACTGGTTACATACTGGTGGACGTCCTTTTTCATACTGGGCCAGAAAAATTGCCTACGAAGAAGCTCATAGGTCTTCTGTATGCCTGGGTGTCCCGCACTAGGATTGTCATGACATTCATATAGGACCTGCTGCCTATAATCCTCTGAATTGGGGACACATACTCTATCTCTATAGAGCAAGTACTCATCCTGAATGGAATATTGTTTCCATTTGAATCCTTGAGTCAACTGACCCTCGACCACTTGGGTTTGCTTGGGTAATACAGGCTTAGAATCCTCAACGTCATCTGACGACGTATACTCGGACTCATCATCATCCTCAACGGAAGCTGTCGTATTTTTGGATGAACTGGCACCAGCCCCGGGAACTGGTTCTGGAGTCTGTAACTGTCTGTTCTGGACTGAATTCCAGATAGTAGAGAAGAATGCATCATGCTGGCATTTCCCTCTCAAGGACTCGAGTAACCCATTACGAATCTGAGTAAAACTCAACTCGTATATCATAGGCATTCTGCTAAGGGCATCTGCTACTGTATTGAATTTTCCACGTCTATATCTGATAGACATGTAAAACTCTTGCATCAACTCTGCCCAACGAGCTTTCCGACCTCTAAGCTCAGGTTGATTGCAAAGGTATCTGAGGCTCTCATGGTCTGTCAGGACCTCAAAGTTGGCACCATACACATAATGCCTCCAAGTCTTAAGGGCATGGACTATAGAAAAGAGTTCCTTTTCATAGGCACTGTACCTAGTCTGAGCTGGCTCGAGTTTTTTACTCTCGAACGCAACTGGTCGTCCACCCTGAGTTAGCACAGCACCTACTGCAAAGTCGCTAGCATCTGTTTCGACCACAAATGGCTGATTGGGGTCGACGACTTTTAAAACTGGTGCTGTAGCTAAGGCTGTTTTGAGAGCATCAAAGCTCTCCTGCTGTGCGGACTCCCAAATGAACTCCTTTCCCTTCCCCTTAAGGAGATTTGTCATAGGGACTGCTATCTGAGCATATTCCTTGACAAATCGTCTGTAATATCCCACCAGACCAAGAAAGATTTGAAGTTCCAAAATATTCTGAGGTCTCAGCCAACTGAGTATGGCTTTAACCTTATTTGGGTCCATCTTAGTCCCATCTGAAAAGATAATGTGACCCAAATATGCTACTTCTTCAACGAAGAATTCACACTTGGATTGTTTAGCATAGAGATTATGCTTTCTGAGCAGTCGAAACACCTTTCTGAGGTGTTTTAGATGCTCCTTCCTCGTTTTGTTGTAAACGAGGATATCATCTAGAAATACGACTACAAACTTACCCAAGTATGGTCTGAGGACACTGTTCATCAAGGTCATAAAGGTAGCTGGAGCATTTGTGAGCCCAAATGGCATCACCTTAAACTCATAATGACCGTGACGAGTCCTAAAAGCTGTTTTCGAGACATCTTCCGATTTTATACGGACTTGATGATATCCCGATCTGAGGTCTATTTTACTGAAAAACTTAGCCCCGTCGAGTTGATCAAACAACTCGTCTGCCTGAGGCATAGGGTATTTATTCTTAATTGTGACTTTATTGAGGGCTCTGTAATCTACGCAAAGACGCATAGATCCCTCTTTCTTTTTCACCAATAGGACTGGTGAGGCCCATGGTGAACTACTGGTCTGAATTTGGCCTTTCCCAAGATAGTCTGTTAACTGCCTAGTTATTTCTTCATCCTCTGTTCGGCTGACCCGATACGGAGGTTTAGAAACAGGTGCTGTACCTGGTACTAGGTTTATTACATGATCTACCTCTCTGCTAGGTGGTAAACCATGTGGCAAATCTTCAGGAAAAACATCTTTAAATTTAGACAATAAAGTTTCTAATTTACTGATTTTCTGCTGAATAGAACTGGAAATAGAAACTTCAGGAATAAACTGAAAGTCACATAAGAATACCTGATGGTCTTCGTCTCCGATTAGCTGACAGAGCTCTGAACTGCAGACCATAGGGCTGTTGGGAACATCATGCTCCCCATGCAACTGGATCTCTCGGCCTTTATGCTGAAAGCTGAGGGTGTTCTCCTGATAGTTTCTGTGGAGGGAAGGTCCTAAACTGTAGAGCCAATCTCTCCCGAGAACAATGTCTGTTCGATCCAGGTGCATTATCTGAAAGTTTATTTCATCTTGGTACCCCTGAATACCAAGATTTAACTTACTTACCATAGTTTCCCATATTTTTTTATCTTCACCCTTAGCTAATGAAACTATGTACCTATGCTGACTAGGTACTTCTGGTAGTTTAAGCTTTTTAACCAGGGTGTAGTTGATGAAATTATGGGTTGCCCCATCATCAACCATAACTCTTACTGACTGGTTACCAACTTTCCCATGCATACGTACTAGGTCATGCGGCCCAAATCTGAAGGGTCTCGCTAGCATTGCAGAGGTCAGCTGGCAACAGTGTTCATGATCTTCATGATACACTTTGATCTCGGAAGCTGCCGAGTCACTGGGGAAACATACAGTCTGAACAAGATGAACTTGTTTTTTATCTTTCTTATCTTTTTTAGTGAAAGGCCCCTTGGGACACTGTCTGACTGTGTGTCCCTTGCCCATACACACAAAGCACAAACGTTCTTGTTTGGCTTTCTCAAAATCATCTGGCTTTAAGGGCTGTATGAGTGAAGGGCGTTTCTGAGGAGCTTCACCTTTAAATTTATCTTCTTTCTTTCTTTTTAAAAATTTCTTTTTAAATTGAAAGTCTTTCTGAGAAGGCTACTCAGAAAGTGGCTGTTGTCTCGCCTTCTTCCTACCCACTGAATCATCATAGATTTGAGCATATCTGAGAGCTTGCTCAAGGGTAGTAGGCGAGTTTCTCTGGACCTCTACTTTATATTCATCTTTGAGGCCACGGACAAATCCCCTAATTTTCTGATAATCATCCATATTTTTAATCTTTAAAATTGCTTCTCGATACTGCGAGATATATTGGATGAGGGACTTGTCCATTACTGTTCTTTCCCAGGCTTCCCAGGCTCTATCAAGTTCATTTTCTGGTAGAAATTCTCTTAGGAAAGCTTCTTCAAAAGCTTTCCATGACCGGGGAGTCTGCCCAGTCTCCTGGAGATTTAACCACCACTTATAGGCCATAGGCCCTAAGGAAAGACTGGCCTCAATTGCTTGCAAATGGTCAGGGGTCTGTTTAAGAGCATGAATGTTCTTCCATTTGCTGAGGAAGGTTTGTAGAATATCTGCATTTCTATCCTTCTCTTCCCCATTAAAAGTAGGAGGCTTTAAATCTTTAAAAACACTGGGGTGAGACCGTAAAGTCTCACCCGAAACTGATGGAAGTGGAGAAGGAGATAACTGAGAAGTGGAGGGAAGGCTTCCTTTCGCGGAACTCAAAATTAAGTTTTTGCGTTCAGCGAACGAGTCGTCCACACTGGACTTGAAATTGGCTAATGCCAACTTCAGTTCATCCACTTCTGTTACCAATTGGAGAAACTGCTCCTTGGTAACCAGTTCGTCGAGTTCTTCGGCGAACTGTTCCTGTTCTTCCACTTCCATGGGTTCCTTCCCTTTCCTGTAAGCCAAGGCTTCTGTTTCAAGTTCGTCGAAGCCTCTCTCCTGGGGTTGATCAGGTCCCTGAGGAGTGGTCATTTTCGGAACTGAAAGAGAGGTACCTTAACTTCTGATGAAAAAAAGTCAAAAGACTAATTTACAACTGTACAAGGTAAAGGAAAGATGATTAGCTGTTTCTGAGGACTGTACTTCCAAAGAAATTACGAAGAAGAACCCTCTCAGCTCTTTTACCCACGATTTCAGACCTGCTGTCCCGGAAAATCCCAGCTTGAAGCTTCAAAATGGCGTCCAAATTTCCGGTTCCTTGAGTATAGTAGCTCGCTGATCTGATTGCTTCTGAAATGGTTTCTAAAAATCAGATTTGAAGCCAAGATTCACTTCTGAATTCTGAAAATTTCAGAACACTGTACTCGCTGTCTGGCTGAGGTCCAATTTCTCAGAAAACTTTGGTTTGAAGCCCCAAAAATGCAAATACTTTGGTACTCCTCTACCCTCGCTGACTGGACAGCTATTTGATGGCTCCAAAAACTTCTGATTTAAGGCTCAAAGCCCACTTGCTTCTCTGATTTAGCTTCAGATAGTAGGTCGCTGATCTGAGGGCTCCAACTTCAGATGTCTGAGCTTCAATTTGAAGGATGAAGTCTACAATCAGCTCGCGATGGTCTTCTCAGACCCTGCCTACCTTCCTCTGTCCAAAACCCGCTCAACAGTTTCAGTTTGGCACTTGAAAATCGAGATTTAAGCACTCTTCTGACAGCGCTGGTTCTGGCCCAAACTTCTGATTTCTATTTCCTCTAAAATCTGAGAATTACCCTCTGAAAACGAAGGATAAATAGCTGTTTTCTACAGCGATGGATCTGTTTCAGAAATCTAGCTCATATTCCCACTTAAAGGAAGATGATTCAATGGAGATTTTCACAGTAGAAAGCTACTCCTCCAGCGCTGGATCTGTCTCTCCTATTTACCAAAGTTTTTAAGAGATTCTGAGCACCTTCTCCCTGCTGCTACTTAGCTCCCAAAGATGGAGATGGCTCTGATACCAGTGTAATAGGTCCTAACACCACAGTAGGGCAAACACTAACTGATCCACCCAACCTTGCCTACTCCCTGATATAGAGTAAGCCCCTCCTAGCCCAGTGTGAGGACTGATAGCATGCTACTGCCAAGTGTCGGCAACGTGGCACTGACGTGGCCGACTGCACGTCGGGACCCAACTGGGGGCCCTATCCTGCTGACAGGGTCCCTAGGCTGTGTTAGGCCCGCCATGGCTATGGACCGTGCTGGGGCACACTACTCACACTGTCTTGCCCTGTTGGTCATGTACACTGGACATGACCCTGACTGTGGTATCTGACCTATCTGTGTTCTCTAGGGTTCGGCACTGGTTACGAGCTCGTAACATTAGGTTTATTATTTAGACCATGTTAAGTCAGTTTTAGAATATTAGGGTTTGAGGCATTGAAGACACCGAAGATCCAACTACCGAACCAACCGTTTTTCTTACAAATGTGTTTTCCCATCACTCAAAGGGATTGGAGAGAGCATGGAGAACCAAGGACCCTGCTACACTCATTGTTCGCTTCACCAATTTGGAAGAATGTCAGGTAGCCCTTCGACTATGAGCGAAGCTTAGAGGTACACTCATATTCATGGATGATGATCTCACCCCTATGCAAGTTGCAGATCGAAAGAAGGCATTCAATGAGGCAAAAGTTTTGGGGAAGAGGGTGATATATCAAGATGGTAAGGCTAGGTACATTGATCCTCCGAGAGATTCACTCTTTAGCTACGAAAGGGGATTTTAGAGATTTTTGTGCGGGGGGCAAGATGTTACTACTCACGGAGACACATGAGAGTCCTGAGAGGGGACCAATGGCCATAGAGGGCTTTTGTTGGTACTCTGCGTATCAGAGGGCGACGAGATAATTGAAAGATTGAGGTTCAGGCGAGGTAGCCTACTTATTCCGAGATTTTCTTCAACACTAGTTGAGTTGGTACATACTGATGAGCGTCTCCGCTATATTTGGATTAGATTGGATAGCAGTTTGATGAGTAGAGACCTCTTTATGGCCATTTGCTATTTCCCACCAGATACATCAGTTTTCACATCAGATGAGCAGTCACCTTACATTAGACTGGGATGATCTAGGCCTCAGGCGACGATCGGCAGATGCAGAGACAACATATGGGGAGCAGATGCTTCAATTGGGTGAAGCTCACGAATTGGCCTACCACAATGGCCAGGTTCAGGTAATTATACTTGTTTCCCACATAGTGGAGGGCATAGTGTTGTTGACTATTTCATGGGATCATCGTCTCTCCTTCCCTCCATTTCATCATTCTCAATTCACCGCACCACCCTCTTTGATCACTCATTCCTTTCGCTCTCTTTCGGCCATCGTACACACACAATCCCCCATTAACTCCCATCATGAAGCCTATACACTGCTATACCTCCCACAACACCCCTCTATACCGGGAAGCCCTATCGGAACTTTTGGCTCACTTCCCGAATGAACATACCTTAGAGGACCAGTCTCTTTTTCTTGTCTAGACCATCCATTCCGCAACATCCCTTGTTTTTCCATCCTCACGGCCCAAGCATCATCGACACCATCGACCACATAACCCATGGTATGACCAAGAATGCAACCACTTCCATCAAAATTTGATCTATGCACGTTGCCACCTTCCCCATTTGATAAAGGATTTATCTCATATATACCATAGGATTACCCGAAAGAAGAAATTCGTATATGAGATCAGCTAAGGTAAGAAGATGATGGACCTCCTTTTTAGTTCCTCATTGAGATCCTTTTGGTAGAAATTCCTCCCACGAGCACCTCCACCCCGTATCACGGATCTCAGCACATGGATAACCTATGCCACATCGTTGTACATTGTGCCTGCTACACCCCCACTTCCCATGCCCACACCCACAGACACCTTTGACATTTTCACCCGGGACCTATGTTCAGAAATATACATACTTCTCAATTCAATAGCAAATTCTTATGCTTTATGATTATGATTCGAAGATAAAGTTGTTAGACGGAAAATAATGAGGACGTAATGTATTGCTTTTTCATAAAGAAAAAGCATGACATCTTCACAAGATAACACATCACCAATCATCTAGGTAAACATTATGAATAAATCTCAGGTTACGCATGTTCTGTATACAATTTGTGACAGGATGGTCTATAGAAAAGAGGACATCTCTTTTTCTAAACTCACTACATTGAAAGAATGGTTCCTCCTACCCCATGGAAACACCATTTTAAGCATGCATTATCGTAAGATTACCCTGTCAAACTTTAAAAACATAACTACGTTTGCTTGTTGATGACAAACCATGTAAGTTCTATCCTAAACCTAACACAAGTATTCCTAAATTAGGGTTTTCTTGCTAACACGTTCTTAGACAACATGGATATGCGTAAGAGATGTGACATTTTACATAGGGTTTAGCATGGCATCGATTTGCTACCTTTGTAAAACATCTTTGCATTCCCTAATTAGTTACAATGTAACCTATCCTTAACGTGATCCCACCTACCATGGATTGACTTGGACGTTCCTGGAAATCATGGATATGCTCAGAAGTTTAAATCTCTTGTTGAGGAGCAACTTAGTTCTAACACGATACATAACTAGGTTTGTGTAAGAAAACAGGTATAAGGATTAGTATGGCACGGATATGCCCTAATACCTGTATGCAAAGTTTTAACCCTATATATCTCAATGTAGGTAAAAGGTCTGGTGTAGACACATGTGCTGGTGTTAGGGCAAATCCATGCCATTGTAACCCATGTGAACTTTCCCTAAGACGGCACATCACGCACTACTGTCAATACTCCTGAGCCTATCAATGCTTTTCAGTCGTATCCCACCAGAAACCTGATTTGATTTTTCAAATACCTACATGGGCAAAGTAAGTTACTAACATGGTTGAATGGTGCAAATATGTGTTGTCTAAATACAATATTAAAAGATATGGCCCTATCGCCCACATACTGATCAACATGGCATAAGCCCTGATACGGTGACATTAGGGCTTGGACTATCGCTTAGACCTGTACATTGTATGGGAAGACTGAACTATGATTTACGAATGCTATTTATGTTGTTAGGTAGTATAGCTTCTTTGGACATGGATAACAACTGACGTTCAGCTATGACACACGTCTTCCCCACTATACTAACTCGTGCGGTTTTGTGTTGTGGGATGGTGGTGTCAGCTGGACGTCTTGAAAGTGGTTATGCTTTATGGTGCTTTTTAAGTACTGAACTTTTTAGCTTTATTTTACCTTGTTGGATTATGAATAAAGGCTTTAAAGGCTTCAAAGGGTTCAATCTAGAGGAACTATGTGATATTTCGTTAACTCTCTCTCTGCATCCTTGAGAAGTAAATCCGACTATTCTTTGTTCTCCTTCACTTCATTTCATCCTTCTCTGTACACCGCACCACTCTTTCTGATCATTCATATCTCTCACTCTCTGTCGGTCATCTCCACATCACACCTATTTTCTCTTCGACCCCTACAGCTAAACCCACCTACCGCTACACTTCACATCACACACCACTATATAGAGAAGCCCTCTCCGATCTCCTTACCTATTTCCCACATGAGCATACTTTAGAGGAGCAGTCCCTCTTTCTTGTCCAAACCATCCATATTGCAGCTTCCATTGCCTTTCCATCCCCACGGCCCAAAGACCAGCAACGTCATAGACCCTATAACCCCTGGTATGATCAGAAATGCATCCAGCTACATCAGAACCTCATATACGCTCGCTCCCATCTTCCTCATATGACCAAAACCATATCTCGTGTCTACCACAGAACCACAAAAAAAAAGAAAATCGCATACGAGATTGGTCAGGGTAAGAAACTGATGGATCTCCTCTTTAGTTCTTCCTCAGGTTCATTCTGGAAGAGGTTCCTTCCACGGTCACCCCCACCACGGATCACAGACCTCAGCACTTGGGTCGCATATGCCACATCATTGTACACCATCCCAGATACCCCTCCTCTTCCCACCTCCTGTCTCACGGATACTTCTGCCATATTCACTAACGAACTTAATGAAACTTGGCAAACCCTAAAACCGTTGTCTAAAACCACATCGTTCTTTCAATGTATTTGCTTTAAACATCTTCTTTCAATCGTACAAATCAAGGACAACATAGTTCTCTTGAATAGGCAATGATCTTACTATGCTATTTTCAGTAATATGGAGTTCCATAAGACTGTAAAGCAATTAGTGATAAACAATGAACCAAGTTCGAAACTGTAATAGTTTATAGTGAAAACCTACCTTCGATGATAGTCGATTAGTAGCTAACATTCTAGCCAAGAATATAGTTGGAAACTCAATCCCGAACCCTGCTGGAAATAGTTATCTAGCATTAGCAATAGCATATTGAAAAATAGTAGTATTGGGACGCATGTAAACCCCTACAGAAGTGCGACCTACTGCCTTATGGATTGTGTACAAAAAGTGCAAAAAATTAGCTATCAAATGGGTGAATTCGTGCTATGGACCGGCGCTTTTAACTATTGGCTATTACGATTGCTTATCAATGGTTTCGTTTAGCCTCAAATACATAGACATGACAGCCACCAAAATATGCTTTAGAAATCCTGAATTGTACTCTAGAAACTACATTCAAAGAGCAATGAAACATGTTTGAGGTAGATCACTGACCAGCAGGCAAACACATACCTATAAATCGTCTTATCCAAGCTTCAATCGTCAAAACAATGCCTTATGGACCAGCTCTCCACTCTTCACCAGGCTTGCTAGCAGATAATAGCAATGGGAAGAGAAGGAAGAAGAGCAAAGAACTTTCAGCATGAGAGAGGAGTAGATCGCTGCCTCCACCCACCCTTTTATAGTTTTTTCAGGTCAGAATAGGGTACCCTATCAGTTACAATGCCCATCGTCGGATCAAAAGTCCTAAGAAAGGACAAATCGTGACCGTCTATCAGAAACTTGTGGGGCAAGTTATTGCATATCCCAAGAAACTCCCCTTCTCTTAAAAAAAACCAATCTTTACAACATTATTGTTGATGTGGTTAAATAATTATCGTCAAGGAAGCCGGTATTCTCTTGCTTAAAGTTTTTGAAAAAAGCACACAACCTTGTAGGAGTTGTACTTGCAGTATTGTTCGACAGTAGCACAGGAAGTAGTCTGGTAAAATAGCATTCATGAGAGAGAGAGAGAGAGATGCCTTGGAAATGCCCCGTCTCCACAGATAATTGATGTGAGGAAACTTGAAATTGTCTCAATGTAAATTGGAGGCAATGTGAAAGTCCACTATCCAAGTGACGAGGTAAAACTAGGACCCGACACTATTCAACTTTATAAATTGAAGCGATAGAAGTTTGGTTTGACCCCAAGGGGCCCCTGCCATGCCACTCGAGAATATGCACGGTAAATATCCTTCCTGATATATTGATGGGATCCCTCTGGTAGATCAGAAATACGAATGCCGTATATGCTTAAGAGACGAGAAGCCTAGGAGTACCATGATAGTTGATGACCCCGGTGATGAAGAGAGAAGAGCTATATGTGGATCGTGTGAAACCGGAGGATTGATCACTCTCTGGATGTATGTAATCAACCTGACAATAGCCTCAACTTGAAGTGGTATGACTACAAACTCAGCAAGTATAATCTGGTGAGGAACATATGGCTTTTGGCCCGAATCATGCGTTCAAGCATACTGATCCGTAGACGAGAAATATCAGTCCACTTTGACTCGGGAATCCCAGTGCTCCAAGCCTCCACTGCATACATAGTTTTGGGTGTAACAATAGTGTCAAACAGCTTACACTTACTCGGGGCATTCGGAATGTACTTCCTAAAGCAAAACCGCTCAAGACTAACCAACGAAGTATGACCCTTACGTGGTTGAGCTGTGGCGGCATGTCTCATACTGAAAACGGGACCAGTTCTCATGCTCATCAATATACAAACCTGGGGAGAGGAAACAAACCTGCTCCACCCCAATAGGACTCCTAACTCTTTCAGAGAGACCCTCATCTGATCTGAAGCATCCCCAACCCTGCTCATATAGTGCCATGACAACAAATATGGTATCGATGGAAAAACCAAGATCTCTCAGCCTTTGGATGAGCATATGACGTGGGACAAAGTCGAACTCTTTTTGGAAATCCACAAAATAGCAATGCACACTCTCATTCTTCATCTGGCCTCCTCAATGATAGCATGAAGTGTGAACAAATGATCAGTGGTGGAATATTGTGCCTTGAAGCCAGCCTGGCCCAAGGCATGTAATTGTCGTGTCTTAGCCTCACAATTAATCACTATTTGAATGATAGTGCCATAAAGTTTAGCCGCAATGTGCACAATCATAATGGTACGATAGTTACTAGGTTTCATGGGGTCACCACTCTTATGAATGGGGTAGATGATATTAGTGCACCATGGAAGGGGAAAGCAAGAAATGACGGCTTGATTAAGGAGTGAGGCCAAGATGGGCACAAGTATGTCAGTGGCATGAATCAGGAGTTCGGCCTCTAGGTCCTCGTTATCCTAAGCATGATGGGTCTTTATTTCTTCAATGGCAAGAGAGACCATAGCAGGGGTGAAAAAGGAGAAGGTGTCGGGACGAGGAAATATGACAATCGGATCAACGGGAAAGGTCTATAGAAAAGGCCATCACACGACTCCATTCCCATAAAGCCAAAGACATTGATGAGCTAGAGGCTGAACTTCTAAAGTATGCTCCCGACATCCTCTCACCCTTTCTCTCCATCCTATCAACCGAGTTGTCACCTCTGATTTTCCCTCTCCATGGTCCACAAACCTCATTCACCCAATCCACAAAGGCGGGGACCCCATGAAAGCTGACAACTACCGCACCATTATGATCAGTCACCTCTTCGCCAAAGTATATGGTTCTATCCTACAGTTAGAGATCAGTACAGAGATGGATGCTAGATCTCCATGCCATTGGACAGGCGGGTTTCAGACCGGGATATACTACATCGGATCATATCTTTACTTTGAGGTCCATCATTGAGGAGGCTAAGGCCAAGAGGGAGCGTGTATACTGCTGCTTTGTGGATTTCCGCAAGGCATTTGACTCCGTGCCTAGGCATCTATTGATACAGAGACTTCATGATCGAGGCTTTCAGGAGGATACTATACAGGCGGTAGTAGCATTGTACAGGCGAGTTATTGGCAGGGTCCGACTATTAGGAGTTATTTCACCGGAGGTGGTCAGTACTATTGGTGTCAAACAGGGATGTCCACTCTCTCCTACACTTTTTGGTCTTTACATTGACGAGCTAGAGCATGTTATCCGGAGTGATGGAGGGGAGGGTTGTACATTGGGCGACCTCATTATTGCTATTCTCCTTTATGCTGATGATGTGGTTTTGCTTTCACGGACGAGAGAGGGTTTGCAGCGACACTTAGATGCTCTTCTTTCTTTCTGCACACGGTGGGGTTTGTCGGTGAATGTGGCCAAGACTAAGGTTATGGTGTTCAACACCTCTAGGTCTTTCATGATGCGGTAGGAGCTTCTATGGGATGGTCATCCCCTAGAGGTTGTTGATTCCTATACATATCTAGGAGTACTATTCTCGGGGCCTACGTTCAGCATAAGACACGCAGCTATTTCCCAGGTACGGAAGGGCTATACCTCACTGGTAGATTTGGAGAGACTATGTTTCAGCTCACACATCAGAGATGCGACTAGTAAGTGTCGGCTCTTTGACACTATGGTTGTGCCCTCAGCTATGTATGCTTCCGAGACATGGAGTACTGGTCTGACAGCTACTGATTGGACATATATCTCTCGGCTCCAGATTCGTTTGCTCTCCCGGATGATACGGGCTAAGCCCTCTGTACCACACCAGATTATCTTGGCGGAGTTCGCGGTCCCCCCCATTCAGATTGAGGCCTTATTCCATATTGTGACATTCATACAGAGGTTAGAGGATCTTTAGGACGGGGGTACACATTATGTAGTTGCAACTTTATCTTCATCCCGGCGCCTACACTCAGAGGGACACCTTTTCTCATGGTACTCCTAGGCTTGTCGTCTCCCCTCCACATTAGGTATCCAGATCAGTGATCTACCTACGGGCACCCACTAGTACATCAGAGGCCTCCTTTACAGATCATATCTTCATATCACTTGGCAGGGTCCATTGGGGACCAAGAGTGAGTTTTATCGTACACACTTTCTATCTCTTGATCCGGCTGGCTGCCCCATAGTATCTGGTTACTTGCTGAGGAGTATATCACATAGTCTGCGGATAGCGATGGGTCAGTTGCGGGTTTCTTCACATCAGCTGGCTATTGAGACTGGCAGATACAGTGGCACCCCACGAGAGGACCAGCTTTGTAGCATGTGTGTTATGCATGAGACTGAGGACGAGTCACATTTCCTCTTCAGATGTCCAGCCTACTATGAGATACGGGGGCGGTACTACTGCTTGTTCAGAGAGCACCCAGTTACACTTTCTACCTTGATATCTTATGAGGACCCTAGATGTGTCGCACTGATGATCCGAGAGATGTCAGACCTGAGGAGGAGGAGACTAGATGGTACACATTCCCTGACACAGCTGAGCATTGATGAGTGCATATCCCGTCAGAGACAGAGATCCGAGGTACCCATAGGCAGCGACTCAGATGGAGAGGCCGAGATTCCCGACTCCTTCGTACACCGGCATCAGAGACCATGTCGACGGCCAGAGAGACAGTCAGTTATTAGATCACAGCCCAAAGCGCCACGGCAGCAGAGACGACACCGACAGCCTATCCGGCGACAGAGGTCCAGGGCACATCTAATCACACCTTCACAGCATACCATCCACCATTTCTTTCATGCTGATGGGCATCGTGATATATGATTCCAGGCTATTGGATCCTGACTGGGCCAGCTGTCTTTATGCATTGCATTTGCAGTTATTTAGTTTTATAGATGATTGAGCTTTAAGCTCCTATGTGCACACTTGACATGTACCTTTTCTTAGTCCTATGTACCTTAGGGTATTCAAGGACATTAATAAAATCTTTCTTTCTTTCTTCTCTCTCTCTCTCTCTCTCTCTCTCTCTCTCTCTCTCTCTCTCTCTCTCCTTTGCAGCCCGCCGTTGGCCCTTCATACACCCCCTCGCTGCCTACTCCCTCTCTCACCACCTCTCCCACCCCCTCGCTGGCCCTTCCCACCCCCTCGCTGCCTGCTCAGCCTACTCCCGCCCCTCCCACCCCCTCGCTGGCCTTTCCCACCCCCTCGCTGTCTGCTCAGCCTACTTCCGCCCCTCCCACCCCCTCGCTGGCCCTTCCCAACCCCTCGTTGCCTGCTCACAGTCCTCCCCCCTCTTCCTTGGCCCTCTCCTTTCTCCATGGTTCTCCTGCCCCCTCCCATTATTCTCTCTCATTCCCTAAAGAAGCCTACTCTCCTACGAAAGCATTTGAACAGTACCTTCTCTCTTGCATGGAACAGATTACACTGGAATCTAGCTATCTGAGGATGGAAATGGGTCAATTGAAAACCACAATACAAGCTATGGCAATCGAGAAGCAAACTATGATGGCCCTGATCATATCTTTGGAAGAGACCTTGAGCAGGAAAGAAGAACCCGCCAGCACCACAAAGATCCAAGAATTGGAGGAACGGATTGAGCAACATAAGGCGGAAACCAAAAGATGGGCCTCTCTATTCAAAGAAGACGCTAAAGAAGGTACACACACTTTCAATAGCGTCATCTCAACCACCATATCCGAAGAAGGAATGCGGAAGTATAAATCTCTGAATGTGCGGGTGTGAGGAATTGAAGATACTAAGGCTCCAGTTACCGAAGCATCCAGTTTCCTCACGGATACACTTTCCCACCATCACAACGGAATGGAAAAAGCGTGGAGAACTAAAAGAGATCCAACTACACTCATCATACGGTTCACGGGAATAGAGGAGCAGCAAGCTGTCCTTAGGCTACGAGCTAGGCTGAGAGGTACCCTTGTCTTCATGGACGATGATCTCACACCTATGCAAGTTGTCGAAAGGAGGAAGGTTTTCAGCGAAGCCAAAGCACTGGGAAAAAAGGTGATATATCGGGATGGTAAGGCCCGATACATTGACCCCCAAAAATCTGAAGCATAGGGATTTGGGCCCCCCGGACTTAGGAGCGGTTCGGGGGCCCTCACAAAAGCATTGCGGTTAAGTTTATGGAACTGCAATGGTATCCATTCTTCAGCTACAGCAGGAGACTTTAGAGATTTTTGTACTACAGGGGATATCCTTATACTTACTGAGACACATGAGAGTCCTGAGAGAGGACTTCCTTGCATTGAGGGATTTTGCTGGCTTTCTACTTGCAGAGGGAAGACGAGGGCACTGACTAGTCGCGGTTCAGGTGGTGTTGCTTGCTTATTTCGAGACTCTCTCCAGCCATGGGTCGAGCTACTATACACTGACGAGCAGGCTCGCTATATCTGGATCAGGTTGGACCACAGGTTGATGGAGTTAGATCGTGACATATTCTTGGCTATTTGATATTTCCCTCCAGAGACATCAGCTTTCACCTCAGAGGAGGAGTCACCTTTCATGGATATTTCATCGGACATTATTAGATATGAGGATCGAGGATATATTCTTCTAGCGGGGGACTTCAATGCCAGGACTGGGTCTAGGCAAACGGAATTTCACAGAGTAGCAGATGACCCACAGCGGATACATGCACTTGATTGGGATGATCTTGGTCTTATACAGCGATCGGCGGATGCAGCGGGTCCAGTCACATCATATGGCGAGCAGATGCTTCAGTTGGGTGAGGCTCATGGACTGGCCATTTATAATGGCCTTCTTCAGCTGCCAGGCTCTGGTGACTACACTTGCTTCCCACATAGTGGAGGACATAGCGTCGTCGACTATTTCATGGGTTCACCGCTTCTCCTTCACTTCATTTCATCCTTCTCTCTACACCGCACCACTCTTTCTGATCATTCATATCTCTCACTCTCTGTCGGTCATCTCCACATCACACCTATTTTCTCTTCGACCCCTACAGCTAAACCCACCTACCGCTACACTTCACATCACACACCACTATACAGAGAAGCCCTCTCCGATCTCCTTACCTATTTCCCACATGAGCATACTTTAGAGGAGCAGTCCCTCTTTCTTGTCCAAACCATCCATATTGCAGCTTCCATTGCCTTTCCATCCCCACGGCCCAAAGACCAGCAACGTCATAGACCCTATAACCCCTGGTATGATCAGGAATGCATCCAGCTACATTAGAACCTCATATACGCTCGCTCCCATCTTCCTCATATGACCAAAACCATATCTCGTGTCTACCGCAGAACCACCAAAAAAAAGAAAATCGCATACGAGATTGGTCAGGGTAAGAAACTGATGGATCTCCTCTTTAGTTCTTCCTCAGGTTCATTCTGGAAGAGGTTCCTTCCACTGTCACCCCCACCACGGATCACAGACCTCAGCACTTGGGTCGCATATGCCACATCATTGTACACCATCCCAGATACCCCTCCTCTTCCCACCTCCTATCTCACGGATACTTCTACCATATTCACTAACGAACTTATAGAAAAGGCCATCACACGACTCCATTCCCATAAAGCCAAAGACATTGATGAGCTAGAGGCTGAACTTCTAAAGTATGCTCCCGACATCCTCTCACCCTTTCTCTCCATCCTATTCAACTGAGCTGTCACCTCTAATTTTCCCTCTCCATGGTCCACAAACCTCATTCACCCTATCCACAAAGGCGGGGACCCCATGAAAGTTGACAACTACTGCACCATTATAATCAGTCACCTATTCGCTAAAGTATATGGTTCTATCCTACAGTCAGAGATCAGTACAGAGATGGATGCTAGATCACTCCATGCCATTGGACAGGCGGGTTTCAGACCAGGATATACTACATCGGATCATATCTTCACTTTGAGGTCCATCATTGAGGAGGCTAAGGCCAAGAGGGAGCGCGTATACTGCTGCTTTGTGGATTTCCGCAAGGCATTTGACTCCGTGCCTAGGCATTTATTGATACAGAGACTTCATGATCGGGGCTTTCAGGAGGATACTATACAGGCGGTAGTAGCATTGTACAGGCGAGTTATTGGCAGGGTCCGACTATCAGGAGTTATTTCACCGGAGGTGGTCAGTACTATTGGTGTCAAACAGGGATGTCCACTCTCTCCTACACTTTTTGGTCTTTACATTGACGAGCTAGAGCATGTTATACAGAGTGATGGAGGGGAGGGTTGTACATTGGGCGACGTCATTATTGCTATTCTCCTTTATGCTGATGATGTGGTTTTGCTTTCACGGACGAGAGAGGGCTTGCAGTGACACTTAGATGCTCTTCTTTCTTTCTGCACACGGTGGGGTTTGTCGGTGAATGTGGCCAAAACTAAGGTTATGGTTCTCAACACCTCTAGGTCTTTCATGATGCGGCAGGAGCTTCTATGGGATGGTCATCCCCTAGAGGTTGTTGATTCCTATACATATCTAGGAGTACTATTCTCGGGGCCCACGTTCAGCATGAGACACGCAGCTATTTCACGGGTACGGAAGGGCTATGCCTCACTGATAGATTTGGAGAGACTATGTTTCCGCTCACACATCAGAGATGCGACTAGTAAGTGTCGGCTCTTTGACACTATGGTTGTGCCCTCAGCTATGTATGCTTCCGAGACATGGAGTACGGGTCTGACAGCTACTGATTGGGCATATATCTCCCGGCTCCAGATTCGTTTGCTCTCACGGATGATACGGGCTAAGCCCTCAATACCACACCAGATTATCTTGGCGGAGTTCGCGGTCCCCCCCATTCAGATTGAGGCCTTATTCCATATTGTGACGTTCATACAAAGGTTAGAGGATCTTCAGGACGGGGGTACACATTATGTAGTTGCAGCTTTATCTTCATCCCGAAGCCTACACTCAGAGGGACACCTTTTCTCATGGTACTCCCAGACTTGCCGTCTCCTCTCCACATTGGGTATCCAGATTAGTGATCTACCTGCGGGCACCCACCAGTACATCAGAGGCCTCCTTTACAGATCATATCTTCATACCACTTGGCAGGGCCCATTGGGGACCAAGAGTGAATTTTATCGTACACACTTTCTATCTCTTGATCCGGCTGGCTGCCCCATAGTATCTGGTTATTTGTTGAGGAGTATATCACATAGTCTGCGGATAGCGATGGGTCAGTTTCGGGTTTCTTCACATCAGCTAGCTATCGAGACTGGCAGATACAGTGGCACACCACGAGAGGACCGGCTCTGTAGTATGTGTGTTATGATGAGACTGAGGACGAGTCACATTTCCTCTTCAGATGTCCAGCCTGCTATGAGATACGGGGGCGGTACTACTGCTTGTTCAGAGAGCACCCAGTTACACTTTCTACCTTGATATCTTATGAGGACCCTAGATGTGTCGCACTGACGATCCGAGAGATGTCAGACCTGAGGAGGAGGAGACTAGATGGTACACATTCCCTGACACAGCTGAGCATTGATGAGTGCATATCCCGTCGGAGACAGAGATCCGAGGTACCCATAGACAGCGACTCAGATGGAGAGGCCGAGATTCCCGACTCCTTCGTACACTGGCATCAGAGACCATGTCGACGGCCAGAGAGACAGTCAGTTATTAGATCACAGCCCAGAGCGCCACGGCAGCAGAGACGACACCGACGGCCTATCCGGCGACAGAGGTCCAGGGCACATCTAATCACACCCTCACAGCATACCATCCACCATTTCTTTCATGTTGATGGGCATCGTGATATATGATTCCAGGCTATTGAATCCTGACTGGGCCAGCTGTCTCTATGCATTGTATTTGTAGTTATTTAGTTTTTATAGATGATTGAGCTTTAAGCTCCTATGTGCACACTTGACATGTACCTTTTCTTAGAATTATGTACCTTAGGGTATTCAAGGACATTAATAAAATCTTTCTTTCTTTCTCTCTCTCTCTCTCTCTCTCTCTCTCTCTCTCTCTCTCTCTCTCTCTCTCTCTCTCTCTCTCTCTCATGACAATCAGATTTGCATGACAACCTAAAGTATATTTAGGGCATGGACATCCTATGGTTCCGATATAACATGTAGGAAATTTGATCCTAGATTAAACATACACCAACTATCTTAGAGAGGAGAGAACAAAGAGAGAAGACACAAGTGATGGTGGTTCCAATATTGAACCAATAATAATCATATAAGAGTGAGAGTATAATGTCGTAATATGTTAACTCCATCAAGGGGATGATCAAATATATAAACACAATAAGTAGCTTCAGTTCTCTAATAATAAACCACCAATCACCAAGTGTCCTGGAACTAAAGAGTCATGACTTGGAACTCCAAAGCCAAGGGCCAAAAGTCACTTGCTCAAATTACCTCCTAAATAGGGCAAGTTGTAGAGAAAGATCAAAGATTGACCCAACTTGCTAATCTTTAAGAAGTGGCCCCAACTTAATAAACTTGGGCATTAGCAATAGATTGCCTTGTAGTTTTGACACCCTAGAGTAGATGTGATCTTGTGTCAACAATAGCGTTCATACATTTTTAAGACAACCAACGTACTAAGTTTGTATCACATCTCTGAAGGTGAACGACACATTCGGTCATGAAGGCTATAGCATGAAGAACATCATGATGCTAGCAAGGGTATGCACACTCCACATGAATATTGTTGTTCACAAACTTTCTAGACAATAACAACATTACACCACAGTAATAGATGATTATACACTTGATGCGAGTTTTCATTGTAAATGAATTAAATTTTAGAAGTGCACCTTTCAACATTGTGAGAATTATATATATGCCAAAAAAAAACCTTTCTCAAAGAATATTACGTCAAAAAAATTATTATGGTGTTGAATGAAAGTGATAAGGATAATAGCTTTGTCCAAAAAAATGATAGACTAGTGGATACCTTGATGAGCAAATTATACGTGAAGATTGAAGGACCAATAGAATTTACTAGAGGTCGATAACGTATTAGCACCCCTCGAGCACGCAGTGCTTCTCCTGCAATATTTACAACTTGATATATACAAATTGGATATCTAGACCTTGAAATAAACAACCAAATTGAAGAGCCTTGAATGAGGACCTTCCAAAAACTTTTGTTCCCAAATTCAAAGATCTAGTTTCACAAGATTATTGTTGAGCATTAAACAATCATGATGCATAGAACTTCATGTAGCATAGACTATGGTGAGATTATTTCCCTTGGTTTTGTGGCAAGTAGACAGAGAGCTAATATTTTTTCATCAAAATTGAAACACTCCTAGCTAGTTTACAACAAAAGAAACATAAATGAGATTAATATTGTGCCATGATTAGGAGTGCAAGTAATAGGAGTTCGATGCTAGCACATAGTAGTACTTTTCTAAAAATCACCAAAATCCTAGATTCTATGTCATAGCTTTATGGTTTTCTACCAATCTACTTGATACAATACATGAACATGATTTTTATCACTTCCCAACACTTTGAACATGCTTAAATACTTCACAGTGTGCTCAAGTACACATGCCAAACACCCAAGTCTTCTATACAAGGCAATGCAAGCGAATTCACAATCATGTTTCATTATTTCCTTTTGCATGTCGCCCTCCAAATGTAAAGCCTAGCAAGTTGAAGCTCTTCCTCCAAAATGCTTCTCAACCATATGTAGACATTGTGTTTCATACGTCATTTGTTGTCAATGACCACTAAGTTGATATTTGTGATTTTCCTCTTTGCCATCTTCACTACCACTTTATGATCGGGCTCAAAGGAAGATTTGCTACTTTGGGTAAGTTCATTCATAGATACGTACATCGAAAAAATTTCTACTCTTGTGAATCCATAATGTGCTTCTTAAGTCAATTATTATTATTAATACTTCATTCTTCTTCACCCTTCTATGCCAAATGATCGCTCTATATTATGGGGATGTTTTATGCCACTAAGAATCTATAATATGTACATTGATTGAGTTGGAGGTGGCTATGTAGAGTTATTGATGTTTTGATATGCATCTTGTTATATACCCCAAAGCAACATGGTTCTGTGCAAGTATGTTGCACAAACATATCTCCGCATTAGCTTTCATACTTTCTACAAAGACCAACGTATTTATCACTTCTTGGGAGGTGAAAGGCAGACTCAATCATGATGAAAGCGAGCACTAAAGAGCAAAGCCAAACAAATGAAGTATCTACTTCCTCATGGACAAATAAGAAGAACTATTTGTTTCGTGACTTTTACAAAAATTTCAAATAAGAAGTGCATGCCGGCTAGTTAAACAAAACAATATGGTGATATTATATCTAGGATAATAACCAACATAACAAAGGAGACATACAACCTTTGATCTTGTACAGTCCACTCACAAACTCTTAGACCATCAACTTAATCATACATAGGATGAACCAAATACTACATCATCCCTACTCATTTTGTCGATGCCCAAGAGTAGGTGCAGGTCAAATGCGCAAACATATGTCCACATTAACTTCATACATTTGTACAAAGGCCAATGTATTAAGTTTCTATCACTTCTCCAAAGCTGAAGGGCAAGCTCAATCAAGATGAGGGTTAGCACTAAAGAGCAAAGACAATCAAATGAAAAAACAAAAAAAAATACATTTCATCACGTTAACTCCAACTAAATATTATAGTTGGTGGGCAAAATCACAACTATAGATACAAACAAATCAACACAGAGATCAATTGTCCATAACCAGATCTGAAATTTATGAAGAAAAGCTTCAATTTTCTCCAAGGAGCACAACAATACAAATTTTGCAATGACTAGAAAACATTAAAAAAAACCTCAAAACCCTTCAAATCGAGATTCATTGCAACTAAGGATAGTTCTAAAGCATCATATATAAAACATTTTCAAACTAGTTTGAATGATTCACAATTTGCATAGAGATTTGGGGCTCGAGTAGTCATTTCTCACTACTGTTTTCAGCTCATAGAGTTGCAAAGAGTGAGAGATATGGCAATATCATGCTATGATGAACTACTTTGGGTGATCCTTGTCTTATTACATCAAGTACAACAATATATAGGCTTCCACAAAGAATTTACAAGACTAGGAGCACTTTTTCGTAAATTTGAGGTTTCTAGATTGTTCATTGAATGCTTGAGTTCCCTTCTTTCTTATGTTTTGGAAGCTCTATTTTAATGCTCAAATTTACGATTTTCCTTGAATAGACATTGGGGCTTCACATTTCTTTCACAAGTTTTTGCTTGCCAAATATTTCTTGGGAAAAAGATAGAAAAATCTCAGTATGCCATGTTTAGGGCTTACGGAACACCATTTCAAACTTAAAAGTTAGGGTCTGGGGTCCCAACTATCTTCTAAGACTTGAGTGATTTGGGGTTTCTCTTAGAGGTGCAATGTCTACTTATGTAGAACATTTTCTTTCTTACCCCCATTGCTATAAAGTCATGTGACTAATCTACCATGCTTGTTGGGTTAGAATGCGATTTAGTCTCTAGCACACTTATTTCATAAGTAAGTCATTGTCAACGTCTGCTGGGTTCCAGTTATGACACACAACAATCTAATAAATCACTTATGATGGAAAGTTGCTTGAACCTATCCAAGTAGGCAAAGTAAGTCGATTAATCTACGTCTAAGAACCTACCATTGAGTCCTAGCATACACTTAAGAAGACAAGAGAGGAAGGGTGTAAATATTCTTCCCCTCTCAACTAGTGTTAGAAGCCTAACTCCTCAAGCCGGTCACTCCAAAGCTAGTTGATAAAAAAATGAATTTGTCTCCCAACCATAGACTGTTGTTCTAAGGCATTATCTTCTATTCCAAAGTTTAGTCACTTAATCCTATCAAGGTTCATCAAGTCTTGATTGATTCTCTACGTCTCAAAACCTTCTAGACTAGTGTGGCCTAATAACGGTCACCCGCGTTATACAACGTGGCACAGTGACCTGTTGAAAGTGTCAAATTCTAGCTTGCGGATCTATGTTAATTTGTACAGCTTGATCCCACACGTGTGGAGCCTGTTCGCACGTGTGGATGGCAGTCATAAATGCATTCAAATTTAGTTAGATAGAAATTGTCTTGATTGACACAAGTGTGAACTAGTAGAAAGCTAGTCAAGTAGGAAATTGACATTTGGCACCATTTCACTTGTTGATCAAGCATTCCCATGTGAATGACAGATGGTTCCCACGTGTGAGAGGCTGTTCCCACGTGTGTACATAATATCAGTAGCTTATCATAGGAGTTGATCTTGCAAGTTCCTATAAGTTAGAAAAATTACCTCAAATCAAGCAAAATGGTGAGGCAATGGCATCAAGTTAGGAGTCAAAGAGGTGGGGGCTTATCTTGCATTGATTGGTGGATCTGAAGTGATGTGTGTGGCATTCCCCGCACGTGCCAGGCCTGCTGAGTCAGCATATCAGGTCAAAATGTACTTGATCTATATATAGATCATCATTGTAAATATGAATTTTGATGAGAGATCTTGATTTTGAGGCAAAACCTTGTCATTTTCACTATTTGTGTTGTGATTTTTTGCATTGAATGCTATCCATAGTTAATGAACTTCATTCTCTGATCATTGTCCGTACAACGACAGATTTTTACACGTGTGAGGCCGCTCTTTAGTTAGATTGATCATTTTACAAGTTGTTCTTGCTAGTTAGATGCAAATTTTTTAACTAGATCAAGATCTAGACATTAGATTTGAGATTGATCTATCTAATTAGCATCCAACACCTCTTGTGGATCAATTGTAGATCCATTCAAGGTCCAAAAATCAGTAATATCAACATGGTATCAGAGCCAAGTACAAGAGGCAATGAAATTGATCAATGAACATACCCAAAATTAGTAAGTTTTGAGTGTTTGATCTAATCTTGAGAGGGCGAGCTAGAAGTGAGTGGTGGCATCAAATTTTTTGGATCAAATTAAGTTGTGGGCTGCAGGTGTACTGTTCACACGTGTGAGGCCGTACTGGACCTGTCTTTCAAGTGCCCAACTTTGAATTTGTCCCATAATTCACACACATCCAATCTTGAAAATTTTTGGTGCATTGTCTAGATCTAGCTTCATAGTTTCCATGTCAACGATTAGATTCCAAAATGGATCATTGATGTGAATGTTTGGAAGCTCAGATCAGGCCCAAAAAATTCATTTTTCAAATCTTGACAGGGAGAGGTGAAAACTAGGGAGTTGATTGCCAAAAATCATAGATCTAGGGAGCGATTTGCTAGTTTTTGCTAGTGATCTCATTGTACCATCATCAAAGCTTTGTGCTAGTTTGATTGGGTCGAGACTAGAAGTATTTGAGTGCTAGAAGTCTACCTTGGACCATTCCATATAGAGAAATCTTTGTGAATTTCAAGAGCTAAATCATTCATAATGGCATCCATGGGTGGTTTTTCCTAGAGGCCAATGAGAGGCTTGCATCCACTAATTATTCCATATGGAAAGTGAGAATGGAGTCACTCTTGGTGCTCCATGATTTCTTTGACATTGTCCAAGAAGAGGAGGATGAACCTCTAGGTGGGCAAGAGCAAATTAGATACAAGAAAAAGGCTAGATTGGCCTTACATTGCATCAAGATGAATGTGAGTAATGACCTCTTGAAAGAGGTGTCATCGTGTATCTCGGCCAAGGAGGCTTGGGATTCATTAAAAGTTTTTTATGAATCCAATAACACTTCAAGGATACTCATGCTTAGAAATCAAGTGCTTCAAAGCATGAAGGGAAGTGGTGAGAGTGCACAAGAGTATGTACTAAGAATTAAATTTTTGAACAAAGAATTGGCATCTATTGGAGAGAAAATCCATGATAATGAGCTAGTGCAAGTCATCTTGAATGGACTTGGTGATGAACACATCAATCTAGTCCAAAGCTTTGTCATCCAAGACCATCTACCTTCCATTGACAAGCTTCACAATGTGCTTGTGGCCGAGGAGAATAGAATGCTTCCTCTCAAAGCAAGGATGGGATCCATGTCCTGGCAAACTGGTGACGAGAAGGCCAACTTCTCATTCAAAGGTAAAAAGAAGACTCATCCATCCAAGAAGAACCAAGGCAAGGAGGCCGAGGACAAGGATGGTGGATCTAGTTCAAAAGGAAAGACCAAGAAGGAAAATCAAAGCTCAAATGTTTCTTTTGTGGCAAAAAAGGACATTTTGCTTCCGAGTGCTTCAAGAAGAAGAATGCTCAAGAGAAGGACAAGCAAGGCAATCTTGTGCTTGAGGAGGAGGACATGGATTGCAATTCATCCTTGATGGCATCTACAACACCAACATCAAGCAAAGACATATGGTGGATAGCTAGTGGGGCTAGCTCCCACATGTCACATCAAAAGGAATATTTTCTACCTTACTCTCCTATAATGATTCTAAGAAGTTCATATTCCCTCCAAGTGATCAAGAATGTAGATAGATGGCATAGGGTATATTCCATTATGTCTTGGATCTTCAAAAAGGATACATCTTGATAATGTTCTTTATGCACCATCCATCACAAAAAATTTGTTGAGTGTTGGACAACTTATGGATAATGGAATAGATGTACACTTCAAGCATGGTATTTGTTCCATAATGAAAAATGACATTGCTAGTGGCATTAAGCAAGGAAGATTGTTCAAGTTGGATGCTAATGCTGTCATTGGAAGTGTGAGCATGGCAAGGGAGGGGGAGGAGCTTTCTCAAGTGGAGTTATGGCACAAGAGGTTAGGCCATCCTAACTAATAAGTACAAAGCAAGGCTTGTAGCAAAAGGTTTTTTGCAAACTAAAGGCATAGATTATGATGAAACTTTTGCTCTTGTTGCTAAGCTTGTCACCATAAGATTGATCATTTGTCTTGCTTCTTCTTTCAAATGGGAGCTTTTCCAACTTGATGTGACTAATGCTTTCCTAAATGGATTCTTGGAAGAAATCTACATGTTGCAACCCAAGGGCTTCATCAAGGAAGGAGATGAAGACAAAGTTTGCTACTTGAAGAAGAGTCTTTATGGACTCAAGCAAGCACCTAGGGCTTGGTACTCTAGGTTGCACAACTATCTCTGGTTTTGTGATAAGCTCTTATGAGCCTTCATTGTATGTCAAATGTTATGATGGCAAGATCATTGTTTGATTGACACACGTGTGAACTAATAGAAAGCTAGTCAAGTAGGAAATTGCTATTTGGCACCATTTTACTTGTTGATCAAGCAATCCCATGTGAATGAGGGATGGTTCCCACGTGTGAGAGGCTGTTCCCACGTGTGTACATATCTGGAAAATATCAGTAGCTTTACTAGCTTATCATAGGAGTTGAACTTGCAAGTTCCTATAAGTTAGGAAAATTACCTCAAATCAAGCAAAATCATGGTGAGGCAATGGCATCAAGCTAGGAGTCAAAGAGGTGGGGGCTTATCTTGCATTGATTGGTGGATCTGAAGTGATGTGGCATTCCCCACACGTGCCAAGCCTGTTGAGTTAGCATATCAGGTCGAAATGTACGTGACCTATACATAAATCATCATTGTGAATATGAATCTTGATGAGAGATCTTGATTTTGAGGCAAAACCTTGTCATTTTTACTATTTATGTTGTGAGTTTTTGCATTGAATGCTATCCATAGTTAATGAACTTCATTCTTTGCTCACTATCTGTACAGTGACAATCTCTCACACGTGTGAAGCCGCTCTTTAGTTAGATTGATCATTTTACAAGTTGTTCTTGCTAGTTAGATGCAAATTTTTGATCTAGATCAAGATCTAGACATTAGATTTGAGATTGATCTATCTAATTAGCATCCAACACCTCTTGTGGATCGATTGTAGATCCATTCAAGGTCCAATAATCAGTAAAATCAACATGACCCACTAAGTCGCCTCGACTAACTCTAGCCTTGAATGCTAGACCCACAATAGGAAATTCTTGATCGCACAACTCTAACAACTTGTTAGACGGTCTCATCAAGTTGCTCCTTGCGATACACTTGCCCTTGCTTGGGCCTAAATGCCTAATTACAATTACCATCCTTCACTATTGCTTATCGTTAACTTGGCCTCTAATGATTGATTGGTTCAAGGTCACGTTGGGTCTAAGACTGGGACCTAACGAGGAGACTCGTAGTAACAATTGTTGGTGGTGGCATAGTTTGAAGAGCTTGGAGCCACATTAAAGTTGTGAGACAATCCATCTTGATAAGTTTCTTTGTAGTCTCTAATTTATTCAGTTATAATGTTTTCCATTTGCAGTTCAATGTCCTGGTTCATTGCCTATCATTGTGCTATTGTGAGTTACTACTATTAGACTAGGACTGCATGCACATACGCTCCATTTTTCCACATAGTCAGAGATAGATAAAATTTTACCTTCAATGCATCAAATGTATTGTAAATAGCAACACTACCTCGAGCTTTTGATAGTGAGGAGTTCAAATCTGCTATCAGTTTCTTGAACTAGGATTTGGTAGCTCTATTTCCAAAAGGTAAGGCAGTTCCACTAGAGAATCGAATAAGAATGATACTTACATCATTAGATTGGGCACTCGAAGAGCCATACACAACTACAAGCACATATGTCACTGAAATATTTTACTCTCCATCACTTGGGAGACATTAAAAAACATAGGCCCAAGTACATCCAAGATACATTTGATTTGCAGTTACTTTTTTTGTAAGTCTAGTTGAGTGAAGATCGCTAGTAGTGGAGATTTCATTTTGCCTAAATAAGCAATGCTAGATGGGCCAAATTAGAGTACTTTGAAACTTAGGACGCTTATGAATAAGGGTTGTTGGTCTATTGGAAGTAGTGATGAACTTAAGGCCGGTAAGTCAAAAAGTGACAGTCGATTATAATGTGAGACTTCAAGTTGCATCAAAATGTTAGTTAAGATAGCATCATACCTCACATAGGAGAAAGCGAGAGGCCCTACACATGCCTAGGATATTCTTAGGTCCATATTTAACACAACCAATGTTGCAAGATATTGTACCTCGAAAAATAAATCCGATATATTAAGGATGAAGGTCTCACTAACTAGAGTCAAAGAAGTAAGGGGCCAATTAAAGGCAATCCAAAGTGTTGACTTGGCGTAAATGGTTTAGATATGACATAATCAGACCATGTTATGAATCTAACTGATTGCAGCAAGAGAACATTTTTTAAAACAAGCCTTCCCAAGGAAGGGTGGTAAATCCCATCAAGGCAAGAAAAAATACCACAAAGAAGGCAAAAGTGGTGGAGTAACAACTCTCAAGGTTGCAAATCAAACATAGTCTAAGTACCAGAAAGAGCTCCTAAACTATGCCGAGGAAATGAAATCACAATGACTATGGTAAGTATGGTCACTTTGCAACCGAGAGCAAAAATAAGCAATTAGATCAAAATAGTAGTAAGAAACATAGTGACCAATTTGTTGAGAAATTCACAGCTTTGCACACTTAGGTTCACTGGTCAAATCTTACCAAAAATCTACTTTCCATAAGTAGAATCACTGATTTGGGCCATGAAGTCGAATTTGATTCTAATACTTGTTCGATATTAGACAAAAGCAAAAAGGTGCTTGTGCTTGGAAAGAGACGAAGTAATCTTTATAAGCTTAGTCAATGCAATGCTTTGACTGTTCAAACTCTATCTACTTCTACTTTGGAAGATAGAGATTTACTATGGCATTACAGAATGGGTCATGTCAATTTTATTTGTCTTGGAAATATGTCAGCGAAAAAGATTCATTTGTTTCACTTTTGACGTATTCTGGGTGACAGTTGAAGTAATTGCCACAGGCGTATCTCTAACCTCAGATTGCTTAGAGTGTGACTGAGAATAAGATTTCCACCTAGGGCTGAGATCTATGATCTTTCTAACCATAGTTCTACTTTTGTAAAGTACAACCTCAATTTTTTATCTTTTTCGTAGTATCTTTGATGGTTTCTTGACTTCCAATCTTTCTACCTCACCAGGTTCTATCTCATTGTAGATTACTGGTTTTTGTTCTGTTTTTTTTTTGTACAAATCTAGATGCATGTGCTGTGATTATAGCTTATTTTGCATCAATGTTGTTAGACTTCAGATTTCATTGAATTTGCAACACCTTTGTCATTTTGAGTATGGATCCCTTCTATCCTTATTCTTTAGAATCTTGCTATGCCATGGGAGCAAAATTAATGAAAGTCCAGTCAAAGAGTTATAAAGAATCCATCTATGAAAGTGCTTGTCCCTCTCAAACAAAATCTCTGTGGCCCTAAACACCCAAATGTCAAAGTATATAGCCAGTGCTGAGGTATCTGGTCTGGTCGCCAAGCTTTTCCCAACCCTGGACTCCGAATGTCCCATGTGTGCTTGAAAAGGTTAGCTGCCTCGGCCCTCTCCTAATCAGCTATATAGAGGCAGGCAACCCCAGCAATGATAAAGCCCATGTAGCAGAGGAATAGAGCAGAATAAAGTAGTTTCATTGATGTCCTTGAGAGACCGTACAATCCACAAGGTTGAATGAACAAAGTGCATGAGATATCAAAAAGATTTGAATCAATTTTTGACGTTAAGTTAGAAGAGCCAATTACCAACATCCACAGTCTCTTTCTTGCGTTTCTTGCAAAAACTTACACCTCTTTGCATTTAAGTAAGTTCCCCAGCTTGGACATATCCATGACAAGGAGTGTTAGAGGTAGACAAAAACATTTACTTCCACCTAAGACTTTTTACTTTCATCAGCCTTTGCTGTTAAGACGCTATCCAGAATAGTCTAAATAGGCCATCCAGTTCAGGTACTCCGATGACGCCACATATGAGAAAACAAAACTTAAAAGTTTACTTACCTGCATCAGCACAAGCATTGACTAGTGTATTAAGATGCACTGCAGTTAATTGTGGTTTTCCTGGAGCTGTCCCAGTGTCAATCGATTCAAGTAGCTCAAAAGCTTCATCCAATCTTCTTGCTTCACCAAGACCCTGCGAAGGAAAGAGAAAATAGCTAAGTGTTTTTGTCGTGCAAGGTGACAGCTGCGTTACTTCAAAAAGTCATTTTGAGTTCAGATGTTCCGCAACTCATTCTCAGAAATGCCCATATTTTGGAACCCAGAACATTATTCGGAACCTTCTCTAAGAGACAAAACCTATATGTAGTCAAGTGAAGTGTAAAATATGGATTCAAGGTTTTAAAATGTTAAACAAAGTAGTATGATACATAGTATTTACCAAAAATTCTAGATATAAGTTTGATAAACACCCATTCTATACCTTATGATATGAGATGTTCTGTTTTGTTTAAAAACATGTTGAATAGTTAGATTAAAAAAAACTAAGCTCTTTACAAAAAGAGGCCGAACCTAATTTTGGGGGCTCTAGGATTTATCTGCCCCACCCCTGTATCTCTGCCTGGACCCTGAACCTACGCCTCTTTATCTATGTATGTCTATCTATCTGCCTCTACCTGCCTATGCCTATCTGCCTAGCTGCAATCTGCCTCACTAGCTGCCTCTATCTACCGAGCTAGCTGCCTCCATCTTCCTATGGCGATCTACCTTGCTCTTTACCGGCACTTTTGTCGATCTATCTGCCTTGCTATCTACGTCCCTATCTATCTCTGCCAAATTGCCTCCCTATCTACCTGTTTCTTCCAGTAAAAACAGTACTATTGTAAGGCTATTTGAACAGATTGTATTATGCATCAAAACAATGTATTAGGCATCAGAAATGTAGTTTTTTGTGGTTATATGTTTTTTGAAAGATGCCCCATACACACCCATATTAACTGCTAATTTCTAAAATAAAATACAATAACTAAAAGAGCATTCCAAAAAAAGAGTTAAAACTACCCAAGTTCCAAAACGGAACATGGTTGGAATGGGTTTCTATGGATATATTAATGAAGGAGAATAACAAAGAAAAATACAGGATACTACTACAGTTCAGTATAAGATGTATGTATCGATTACTAGTTAACTAGATATTTGTATTACACAATAACATATCTATTACTACATAATTTAGAAGCACAATCCCAAACATAATGCACTTGGAATTGCATTCCAACTGTGTTTCGTTTCTATATGTGGTCTAGTGAAACCCGTTCCTAAGGTTTTTCCTCAGGAACAGGTACCGTTCCATTGACCTTAGGAACAGGCATTCCGTTCCTAAGGAGTGGTTTTCAGGGACAGACTTCACTACTTTTGAAGAATGGTTTTGCGCTAGGATTGCGTGATGCCTGAGGAGTTGCTCCGATCAGACAGGAACATTTTTTCAAATGTAATCATAGGAATGATTAGAATGATTATTTTTAATGTAATTGATCCACATCCTCACAGGAACAGGAACCATGAGAGTTGGATCAGACAGGAACGATAGATAGGAATGATCAAAACATCTTTTTTCACATAAACTTGAAACACCTGGACTAGGCCACGATAATATAATTCAGGGAGCTGAATATGTTTTTACTCTTAACTCTCTTGCACAAGTTTCAAAAATCTTAATGTACAACTTGCATCAAAGAATGTTGATGCAAGGCAATGTAGGTGAATCCAATAGTCCTGCAAGAGTTCCCACAAAGCATTCTTACAGTTTTCTCCAAATCAATGGAAAAGAAGTTTTCCCCAGGTCCCTGCATGCTAAAAATGTCTGTCTAGTGTCTGTGCCTGTCTATCATAGGTCATAGAAGTATTACTAGGTCCCTACATGCTGACTGTATGTAGATGTATATCTAGTGTCTATATCCGACCTTAATTTTCTTGGGGTGAAAGGATTTTTCACAAAGCAAAAAATATAAATTCAAGTTCTTTACGGGTTCTGTATGTACAAAATATTATCTGTGTATCATTCAACCAAAGCTAGATTCTCTACATAAATAGGGGATAGCATATAGGGTTTAAGCGTTTGAATATTGGCATATATATAACACGGATGGTATGAACTGTTATGATCTTAATCATATCTAAGAAATCCTAATACCATAAACTATATAAAGCTATACAAATCAAAGCATAATATATGAGAGGACATATTATTGACATCAAACATATCATGGTATTAAGCACATGTGCAAATAATATTGTACTTATGACCTTACAACAATATGAATTGTGCAGTACATTGAGAAACACTTTATTACAATGATATGCCATGTATTAAACTATACTAGTACAATATCTAGCATTTATACTTTTATACAGATGAAGATAAAAACATGAAAATACAATTGCACACAAGTTATTTTTGTATACAATATATAATTTTGATATACATGTAAATCTTAGTTGCCCGTTTCGGAACGGGACCTCAAAAAAATTACAAAAAATACATATTTTTTTACAAAGTGTTTTGATGGTCTAGTATTTATGATCTTGATAATTGAATCTCTTGATGATCTTTGATGATGTTTAGCTTGATGATCTTTGTGTGAAGGATAACTCTGACAAGGACTATTGTAGTCTTTGGACACTACTAGAATATTTCCATTCAAAAAAATCATCAGAGGATTCAGGAATAAATGCCTTTTCTATAGCTGTAGAAATTAAAAGAGCAGTCGAATGAATGAGTGGCTACACAGAAATGTATGTTCTTGTGGTGCATCGTTGGAAGATTTTCCTCTCCCAAACGAGAAGCAAAATGAACAAATGTTGCACCTGAACTGATTATACATCTGCCTTAGAACACTGATCCTATGCTTGTACCTCGGGTACAAGAAGCTGTGACAGATGATGCATACAGATCCTTTGCCTTGTTAGCAGCATATACTCAATCAATACATAGATATAACTCACAATATTATCTTGTACCTCATATGTGCAAAAACTGGTGCTTGTACCTCATATGGCTCATCACCTTGATCTTGTCGTGCCTTAAACTCACCTAGTTCCATATTGAGAAGTTTTCTTCTCATGCCCTTGTACATTTTGTCTATCTGGCGCTCATATTTTCCCTGCCTCTGATAAAAAAACCTCTCTTATCCTAAAGTTGTCTCTAACTCTTAGCTGCAAGTGTCTCGTCAAGTTCTCTCACAAAGATCCTGAACAATTCCTCTTTGTAAAAGTGGATCGAATTCTCTTTGCCATCTAAAGCCTGATTCTGAACTCTGCCTGAACCACTGATTCTCAAGCTACAGTTGGACCTTATGCCTTCCTAATACAACTTCCAAATCCATCTAACACCATATAGACTGAAAAAAAAAAAAAACCATTCCGACCCAGTACGTTTCGCAATGTACAGTACGTTCCGACCCAAAAGGGTCGGAATGGGTTTCTAAGATGTAAACATACGAACTTTCGTATTTAACATGCAAAACCATACCACTTTAACATAATAATCACACCATAAAGAAACCACACTGAAGTTTAAAAATTTTACATGTATATGATATGAATAACCTTTTACCCATGTTATGCTACTGCATAAAAATATATCCTCAAAACTTTTCTCCCATGCAAAATTGCTAAATTACCATGTCTCTAAAAACCTTTCAAGAATTTTTAACTTATGTTGCAAACATAACTCAAACCTACAATTTAGATAATCATGTTTGGGATCAAGCTATTGAGTTTGTTTGTAAAAACTTCAGGTAAAGGTCTCAAGGCTATTAGCTTACATGACACCTGAATGCACAACAAAAGGAATTCAGAAAACTATGCTCCATAGATGTACCTTCAGAAGTATACCGTAAGTGACACCATCAACACCACAACCACCCGGCTGCAGCATATGCTTATATAGTTGAAATGCACGATCTAAGTCAAGGCAATGTACACATGCTTCCAAAACTGCATTTAACGTTACTCGGTTGATCTTCCAATTCTCCTTCTTAGCATTAGTAACCAACTCAAAAATCTGTAGATGCCCAGAACAAGTAATATTTAGAAGTCATTAAATAAACACAGCTAATGAAGTTAAGCACATAAAGCAACTGCAACCTAACAGATGAAAGGGGAAGGGGTGGACCAAATCTATGGAGTTCCCCCCATTTTGAAATAAAGTGAACAAAGATAAGGTCATCAATTTTAAAAGCCTTTATCATCTTATAGTTATGACCAAAATCTCACAGAACAAAGATAAAGATAATAATCTGATCAATCTTCCAACCTTCTTAATAGCAATAACTAGCTCAAAAATACATAAGATTCCTAAAGCAAGCAAAATTTAGAAGTAACAACTAGCTCAAAATCAAAGACCAGTTGTCCAACAAAACAATGATAGAATCATAAAACGCCCAAATATTTTAGGGTGTAGCAGACTGAATAACACTAAGGGTTTGATCACTTTTTTGACGCAAAAGCTCAAAACTAACTACTTTAGACAGATCGCGAGCCTCCAAACACAAAATTTCTTTACACATGGCACAGCAAGAGCTTGTCCCTTGCAAACTCTTTTGTGGGAAGGCTTTGACACCAAGATCTACAAAAACTGAACACAATTATGAGAGATTAAGATTGAACTCTCAAAAAGTTGAGTAGGAGGCAGCTGAGGTTGATAGACAATGAATTCATTTATGGCTCTCCATAGGACAAATAATAGAGCCAATCTCATTAGCAGCAGCTCTAAAATCATCGACGCAGAGGATAAATAAAGCTTGCATGTTATTCCATCTATCATGTAAGCCAAGCTTCAGGAAGAAACATCTCCATTCTTGACTATGGCAAATTAAGGGATACGTGTTCCAATGTCTTCCTCACCTTTCCACAATGAACATTTTTCATTATTATGAAACATGATGTCCTAATATACAATGTTCCACTCATAGTTGCACCCCCCCCCCCCCCCCTCTTCCAGAAACACGGTTCAGAAACGCGTTTCTGAACCGGGTTTCTGAAATGGGGAAGCGTTTCTCAGAAACGTATTTGTTTTTGTTTTTGTTTTTTTGTTTTTTTTTTTTTTTTTGGATTTTTGTTGGCAATATGGGGATCAGATCAAAGCTCTGATCAAGGGCATTGCATTTATGTAGGTTACCAGGTGTTTTGATTACAGTTGGGTCCAGTTAATCCCTGTTTAGGTCTAAATCAGGGAAATTTTAGGGCAAAATATATATATATATATATAATAAGTTTTTTTTTTGTGAACAATTCTGCTCCCAGAATCGCGTTTCTGGGAACGTTTTTGTCCGGAAACGCGTTTCTGGGCAACTATGATCGTAAATAGAAACCTTACATAACTATGAGAACACTTCATCTCAGCAAAATAACATCAAGATTCAATACATAAGTGATTTGTTCGCTGGAAAATTTTGCATCAGCCAAGCATAAACACCTAGATCAGCCCACTTGGATGCCAAAAGGTAACTTAGCTTAACATAAGTACGAAGGGTTATTGTGTGTATTATTCATGGATCATGGGTCCAAACTCAAAATTTACAACATGTGCCTTAGCAACATAGTTAAAATAGACCTTAATTCTTATAAATAGTAGTAATGTTGACTCTAATAAATGCTATTATTATTCCTCTCTCAGCCCGTAGCATATTTAAAGAAAAGTCTAGAACCATGGATTCTCCTTACATGGGAAAGGACTCTTAAAAGGGTTGGGCAGGCCAACTACAAATGCTCAAACCACTGCCCATTTGATCAACCAAGAGTATGAGACACTGCTTGACCACACCATCTTTCTGACTTTGATCAAAACTTGACACCTCATTAAGATGAATAACATCTCACAACGACTTGACTTTGCTATGAGGTGACAAACAAGGTTCAAGAACAAGAAGGAACTGCCTATTGGAAAGTTAATTTTTTTTAAGCGGAAGTTCGATAGAACATAGTTTGCTTGATGTACGGACTTGTTCTGAAAGCTATGAATCTCAATTTTCTGTTTTCAGATACTATTGAAAAGGAATTGAAAATGATTGAGAAAAGTGTGGAGAATGTACTTTTTAGTGTCTAAAGCACATCCACCTTTACCTTTCCAGTATACAAAATGTTCTCCCTAGAATTAGGAAGAAGGATGTAATACCTCCCATTGTCCAACCTGCAAAGAACAAGAAAAAGTGGAAAGCCTATAACCTGAAGAATCCTCCCATCCAATAGACGCTTTCTAACTAAGATCCATCTCCCCCGTGCAATAGAGCAGTAAACACCAAGGAGAATGTGAGAGGAACCACTAAACTCTCACCAAGAGCCCTCTAGCAAGAATGAGGAGCCAGAAGAGGGGTTTTCCCCCTCCTTGTAGGCACCCTCTATGCATGTCCCCTTTTTTTTTTCCAGGTGCTCATGCAATTGCTCTACCCATGAAAAGCTACATGAGGTGTCCCAGTCCACTACAATGGCCCCACAGGGTTCATTAAGCCAAGTATAAACAATACCAATCACTAAAACCCATCTACGAAACACATGGAGTCGCTCTACCATTATTGGGGCTTCTGTAACCCATGGTAGAGGTTGGTTAGGTCCATAAACCAGGACATAGCATTCTTCCTTCCTTAAAAACATTTATGTCCTCAGAAATGGAAGTCAAGAATTTTTTTCTCTAAACTCTTAGTAATCTCTTGTGTCTATTGTCTAACACTCTATCAGCATGAAGAAGAATTATTTCTTAATCCCAAGTCCTTAACTAGTCCCACTGTATCCTCCTTGTGCAAGCTCAACTTAAGTCACTCACATCGGATACGAGATGGAATCTAATTCCTTCAAGAAGGTTTGATTGACAAGCTAAACATCCAATTTTCCTAACTATCTAGAAAGGTCCACAAAACTTAGTATATAGTATATGTAAATATAACAATCACCAATTTGAGATTCTCGACGAGTTCATTGCAAATTAGCGTCATGTCATGCACGATCATGTGCATTCCAGACATTTTCCTTTGCCAATTGTAGCAGTTCTTGCATATCAAACAAGCGATCAGCAACCTTTTGGAACTTAATCCCCAAAATTTCAACAATAACAGGTGATCTCGACTGGAATCTATACAGAAGTAAGAATGGGCTATAACCAATATCTAAATGCTTGTGACTATTATAAACAAACTCAATTGAAGGGAGGTACTTTTCTTACTGAAATTGTTTATGTGAGACATATGCACGAAGCATATCCTCCATAGTCTAATTTGTTCTTTCAGGTTGACCATTGGACTCCGGATGATATGAAGAATTGGAACTAAGCAAAGTCTAAATACAATTGAAAGAATTTTAACTTTTGTTAGGTATCTTTTTTGAGAAAATTTACTTGCAAAAAGTTTGCTAGTTTTGATTTAGAAAACTTGGAATTCGTAACTCTGTTATTAACTAAATGGATACTTGAGATAAGGGCACTGCAGTAACAGAGACAAGAGAACGCATTCTCTCCCCCGAGTTGCCATGCAGTCATGGAAGATATATAAGCTAAT
Source organism: Diphasiastrum complanatum (assembly GCA_029204225.1). Classification (NCBI taxonomy): domain Eukaryota; kingdom Viridiplantae; phylum Streptophyta; class Lycopodiopsida; order Lycopodiales; family Lycopodiaceae; genus Diphasiastrum; species Diphasiastrum complanatum. Next base: position 51,415,864 of record CM055096.1, read on the forward strand.
GAGGTTGTTCTAAACTATCCACAATTATTCCAACAACTACAACAAGCTATTATGCAGCTTGATGCTCAAAATCAACAACGTGACACTCAAATGCAACAGTTGTACTAGCAATTGCAAGCAATTACCACCAATAATCTTGCATATTAGCTAGATTTTTTTCTTTGGTGAGAAAAAATGTTGCAAGGCTGAGGTGGTTAATGATTGGTTGAATGGGTGGTCACACTATTTTGATTTGCATGCAACATTAGATAACGGCAATAGTTCATTTTTTGAAAGGAAAGGCTTTTTCATGGTGGCAAGATCTCTAGACTAAGTCGAGCATCTGGCTTGAATTTCAAGAGGTGTTGGGCTCTGTAAACTACCAGAAGTTGTTGTCATGTCGTATAGGATCAAAAGGTTTTGGGAGTCATGTTCAAGAGTTTATGGATCTTTTGAACAAAATCTCGACTTGTAATATAGCTTTGGAAAAATGGCAATTCATCATGGGACTTTTGCCGGAATATTGAAATGAAAGTTTACGGAATTCATGTGCTACACTAGAGGAAGTGATACCAATCACACAAATTATGGCCTCTAGGAAGTAGCAGGTACTTTTTAAGGGGAAAGAGAGATGGAAGAAGAAACCTTTTGGCAAAAGGTAGATTTTTGATGTATTGGATGATGGCCAACAAGAAGGATAGAAATTTCTCTCGAACAAGACTTGAAAACAAAAATTTTGCTTTCTCTATCAAAAGTCAAGTCACATCATGAGAAATTGCTCAAATCAATCGTAGCAAGTGAGCATTGGAATATGGCTAGAATAACTTTTTGGATAGATGTTGAAGTTTGGGATGTAAAAGTCTTGAATCAAGAGTTATGCCTTACATGAGTTTTCAGAAAAACTCAATTTTCCTGTTATATATTTGGACTACACTTATATCATTCTAGGTTGTGAATGGTTTTATAGTAAAGCAGATACTTTAGAGATTGATTACAGTTTAGACGTATCATTTACTCAAAACACATTAACCTTACACCATTCAGAATTTATCAAAAGCCAATGACACATGCATTCACTAAAAAATTGAGAATACTTGTCGAGTCACATAGTTCTATTGAGATTGAGTGACACATATCGATACATGTTGAGTCTTCTTGTATAGTGATCGACTCTCAGATCACACATAGCGAGTTAAAGTCAGCTCTACAGGTTGATGCTAAGAAGCTTGGTGTTGCTCCAGCTTTACAGGTTGATGTTGCTCCAGATCTACAGGGTGCTGCTGAGTGCCTTGTGCCTATATGCCTTGATTCATAGATACCATGTTCAACGGTCATTCTTGGTTCATTGATACAGATGACACATACCTTGGTGGTGTTTCTACTATTGCTCCTGCGCATACTTCAGGATATCCCTCTTGGTTCGGTGGCTGGTGCAGTATCTTTTACAATGGTCTCTATATCACCTTCTCTTTATCCTGTTATGGCCGATGTTCCTGCTGACTTCTCAAGGGTTCTTCACGGTTCCATGGTTGGTGGTTCCCCTGCTATTGGTGATCAGGTTGTATCCTCTTTAGCCTTACTCCATGGATCTCTGCTTGAGGCTTGTGATCTGCCTCATGATATTTCTACACTTCCTTACATGATATATGGTTCTTACTGTTGCGCATTTTCCATCCGAGGATATTTGCCAGATGGTCACTAATACTTATCTAGGGTATTCATATGCTGGGATCTTTCTAGATGAGTATACAGGCATCCTTCAATCTCCTTGTGTTTCTACGTATAGGTTTGTTGCAGTCGATGTCAATGGTATACACTTTTGGGCCTCATATGCACTAAAGGCTTTTCATGCTACTGATTCATTTTTACCTCTTGATATTTGGCATTCATGGTTATTACGTATAGTATGGACGTCATTTGGACCTGTTGCTCATGCTACTGCTTCATTGTCGCCTATGGATATATGGCATTCCTGGTTATTACATATAGCCTGGCTTTCATTTGCACCTGTTGATTGGTGCTGGTTTTTCCATATCCTTCATCGTCCGTGGTGCGGATATCTTGGTTTCCATGATTATCCTTGTGGCTCTTTATCTACTCCTTGGATTGTTGCTCATTGTTAGGCTTGACATCTCCTGATAGCTTGGGTTATTTTGCCTCCGTTCCAGCTACTGTTTGTCAAGATGATCTTCAGGTTCCTGGCAATTTTGCATTCGTGGTTATTACGTATAGTATGGATTTCATTTGGACCTGTTGCTCATGCTACTGCTTCATTTTTGCCTATGAATATATGGCATTCTTGGTTATTACTATAGCCAAGCTTTCATTTGCACTTGTTGATTGGTGCTGGTTTTTCCATATCCTTGATCGTCCGTGGTGCGGATATCTTGGTTTCCATGATTATCCTTGTGGCTCTTTATCTGTCCCTTGGATTGCGGCTCATTGTCAGGCTTGACATCTCCTGATAGCTTGGGTTATTGCCTCCGTCCCAGCTATTGTTTGTCAAGATCTTTAGGTTCCTAGCAATTTTGGTTGCTCCATTTCGCTTGGTCTCCGATATTGTTACTGAGTTGCCACTTCTTACTGGTCTTCCTGGACCATCAGAATACGTTTCTTCTCCTCTATTGGATATTTTTTGGGGATGTTGGCACCATGTACTTCACTGTTGCTCACATGTCCTTTGATACTCATTCGTAGCTACAGGTGGATAATGCTCTGACGCTTGCTACTGATGATGCGGATCCTGTTCATTGTTCTACTTTTGGTATTACAGTTGAGCTTTCTATTCCTCATTCCAATGCATTTCTTCTTTCAGTTATTCCATTGGCTTCCGTTGTTGCTCTTCCTGATGCTAGTTCCCCGATTGCGGTCTCTCTGCCCTTGGTACACTTGTCATGTTCTTCTATTCCTCACTTGTGCACCTGGTGTGTACTTTGGGATTGCACTTGCGGCTAGTTCCAATGGGTCATCCGATTCTCCATCCGTTTTTGTTGCATCCTATGATGGCTTGGTATGTCCATATGAGGTCCTTCTAGAGGAGAATTTCAGCTATAGTTTCTCCGTTGGGGCCTCTACTATTTTGTTGCTTTCCTGGACCTTATGGATCTCTTGGTGGCATGATGATCTTCTCACAATATGGGCCTTCAGGGTACCGCGTGCCATTGCTACTTCTCATTCATGGGCCTTATAGATACCTTGGGCTTTTGACCATGTTGGTGCACATTTCTCCATTCTATTTATCCTTTGTCAGGATGATCTCTTTATGCTTCATGTTTTCTGGCATACATCAACTTCTCATTACTTATACTTGATATCTTCTGCTATATGGAGTTTGTGTTGCTTTTGGAGTACCTGTTGTGACGACTTATGTCCTCTCCTTTAGTATTTCCATTGGTTCATGCATTATTGCTCATGTATTATGCGTATTTGAAATATTTTTGTTATTTTTAATGATTGGCTATTACCACAGCAATTGCTTGGGGCCTTAAGGTTCTTTATTTTTAGCCCCAACATTGCGAGTAATGTTTTTTAAAGTTGGGAAGTGTTATGGACTCACCTAAGTTAACCCTAATTACTAAGTTGCCCTAATTGGGATCTCTTTAGGTACTGCGCCATTACCATTAAGGGCATGTCCTTATGGGACCCAAGTACCCTTAGTTACCCTAATTTCTAGAAGGTTCCACTAAGGGCCTCTAGATAATATATATCGGGATATAGACAGTAGATGCACATTCATTTTTTGTTAATTTTCTGACTGATAGGTATTGCTTGGGCTCTTCGTGGGCTCTTGTCTATGCTTAGCTATTGCTTGTAGGGCTTTAGCCATTGTTCTTCATTTGATATCAATATTTGCGATTTTGTTCATAACGTTAATAATCATCAAAAAGCAATTATTGAACTTGACAATAAGATCAGATTTCATGATCAAGTAGAGGAATGTCTCTTGTGAATCAAAAAATTCTTTCAGGACGAGACTTGGAAAAGAGCTTAATTGTGATTACAAATTAGAAAAAAAAAATACAAAGGGCCAAACACAATATTGAGATCGACTTTGTTATATATGCAAACAACAATGTAATGGCTCAATGACAAAACTACATTATCCCTACTTCCAACAGGCACAATTCACATGAAAAAGTTCCTATATTCGTAAGTTCTCATCATAATCAGTTTTTCAGCATGAAAATTGAGCTTAAAAAATGCTTTTGTACTAGTAGAAAGTTGCTTTGAGAATATGTCGACTATTGGAAATATAAAAAGCTTCATAGACATGAATGTGTTACATAAAAGTATAAACAATCAAACTTCATAAAGCTATATTCTTCAAGATATAACAAAAGTCACATACTTGATTAAGTTGTCTCCGCTTAGTCAACACTAGTATTCTTCGAGTCAAAGCACGTAATTCATACGAAGAACCCTTTTTCTTCTTCCAAAATGGCCAAATAGTTTGAGCTACTTCTTTTTTGTATTCTTGCATGTACTCTCTTGAACCACAATTTCTCGTCACCTGAGGAAAAGAAACTCTCATTATCCAAAAAAGGCGAGCGATAGTAAGAACACACACGGAGAACAAACTAGTAAATCTTTTGGGCATGATAATACATAAGTAATTTAGTGAAAGATCCTCTTAATTTCACATCTTACACAAAAAGTTTAGTTGTTGCTTTAAGAGCAGATATATACAAGGGAAAAGATTCCTAGAAGCCACAGCTTTTCAAGAATTACAAGTTTGTTTTTCGGAATGCAGAAAGCAGAAATTTGAAGTTGTTATTTAAACTTTTCCTAGAAGTTTTTTAGGGGAACTATATATGCCACTTTGTTAGCAATAGATTGTTCAACAAGTGCGTATCAAGGGAGGCCCTTTTCAAATCATGAGCTATTGCAAGTACTATCATTGTCTTGATTAAAATCATTAATGCCATGCCTAAAACAGAACACACGATTTAGTCACAAACGCCATGAAATTCAATCAAGAGAAAACATGAAATGACATGATTGCTAAAATACTAATCATCTTAGATGAAGGCTACATCGCTTTCTACTTGAAGGAAACAAGGTAGGGAATTGACAGCAATCTATCTCAACGTCGAAGCAAAAATACATTAGTGTAATCAGCATCGCATCCATCCTTCTATCCAAAGATACCTTCAAAAAAAAACGCGACCCATCCACAACGACGTCAAAATGGCCAAAACAATTAGCACTAGATTTGTCAAAAATTTGAATCATTTTTCAGAATTGCCAGTAGCTTGCGTTCTAGCGTGTCACCTCAAAGAGACTTGTATATGTATATTATCACTCTTAATGCCAGTTGAGTGCCAAACTCATTGATAATTAGTGAGGATAGGGACGAACTTGTGAAAGACAACTTAATGGCCTACTTTACGAATAAACTATCAATAACTTAGAAATCATGACATGGATAAATGAGCTGATTATTTTCTTCAGAACTTGGACTCGACAGGTGATTGAAATTCAGCCATACACAGCCTGTAAACAATCCTTGACTTGAGCTCCCAAAACTACTTTATGATTTCCTACAGAGTCGTGCTATCAAGGACCAATTATTCCACATTGGGAACCATTGGCCTGTGGATTTCTCTATCTCTACTAGTATAAATAGGCGCCCTCTTTCTGCTGAAGAGGGGAGGAAGAGCCTGAAGAGGCTGGAGAGACTAGAGAGAGTAGCAATGTTTGTGTTGTCGGGATTCAAGGTGAACTAGAAGCAGAAACATTCACCGTGAATTAAGTGATTAACGTTCTATGAACAATCACAAATTATGCATACAAGTCGAGGTTAGAAGCCGGTCAAATCGGGCCGATTCGACCGGGCTTTTTGGGGTTTTTTTATTATTTTTTAATCTGGTTCAAACCAGATTTCGGTAACCGGCTCCAAACAGTTCGAACGGTTCGAACCGCGGTTCGTGCAACTATGATACAAGTGGAAGCAAAGTAGGATATCAATGGAGACAATCTCTATACAAAGAATGTACGTACACAAGCATGAAAGGAGAATTACCGCATAGCATGAAAGGAGAAACTACCCTGCTATCCTATTTGCATTGCCATCGTGTGGATCTAGAATTAGCAAGGTAGTTGAGGAAACCAACTATGGCCAACCAACGTACTAGGTTTTTATCACTTCTTCAAAGGTGAAGGGTACACTCGGTCATGATGGAGATAGCACTAAAGAGCAAAGGCAATTAAATTAAGTCCCTACTTCCTCATGGACAAAACAAGGAAGACTTTCACCACGTCAGCTTGCTCAAAACCTAACTAGGAAGCATAGCTAGTGGTTTTCTAGTGAAGTAGGCACGAGCACCTATGGCTATTGAAGAGCTGGAGCAGGATGAACTCCAGGGAAGTACTCTTCACCTTGTGAAAGTGTCGATAATCAGGTAAGGTTGATGTTATTTCTTTTTCGACAACTGTTTAAAATGATGCAACACATGTATCAATTTCCAGGTACTTCTTGATTGTTATGACTGGACAGTTGTGTGGTATGAATGTGTGTTCTGCTTGACACTAGGTCAAAAAGCACCACTAGAGAATAAAAAATTAGCACAAACCTATTGGCCATTACTTGGACAAAGATCTCAAATGAAAATTGCTTTGTCCATTAGTATTGCAAACAAGATATACTTGCAATCTATAAGGTGAGTATGTTAAAACAATTCCACGCAACTTTATAACTCTTTGCTAAAACCTAAGTGAACATGTGAGTGATATTCATCTTGAGCGTGGTCAACACTCATGGCTGTAGGGGTATTTAAATCTAAACTGTATGAATCTTTTTTTGAGTTGGCTCATGATGTTACTCCTTCAACTAGCACATTTGTATATCATGGCTAGACCCCTAAACCCTAAACCCTAGGCATTAAACCTCGGCTAGAAAACATCAAGATCAACATGCTGCACATGGGCCTACATTTGTGTGATCATCATAAATACAAAGGTGAGGCATTCAGAGAATCCTTTCTACGAAGGGAGACTAACAACTTATTGAACTTTGCAAAGGTTAATCCCTCGAGAACATCAGATAGTTAGTGCATAGTGGAAATGGCCTCGGTGAGTAGATTTCGCTCAAGTTCCCCACAAGCCCAGTAGGGAGGCAGTTTTTGGGCATCATTAGCAAACAAGTTTCAGGCCATAGCATAGCAGAATAGAGAATGCAGATACACCAGCCCTCAGGCTTAGAAAATGCTTTCAGAATTTTGTGGAGGCATGGGCTTCAACAATTTGCAAGTCAATCACAAGCTTAACATTGTGGGCTTGGATGGTTCCAATACTGTTTTGGGACACTATATGACCAAGCTACTATACGTTTTCCTTGAAGAATTCACACTTGACAATTTGGCAAATTAGAGTTATTGTCTAAGGTTCTCAAATGTATGAAGAGATCTTCCCGGATGTCATTGTTGTCCTGCCCAAGGCACTTGAGGTGGCCTTCTTACCCTCGTATCTAAGAGTGGACAATCATTTATCGCTCGTCAGATCCAAGAGGTGGGATAATGTTCTGCGCCATAAAAAAACTTGGCTTCTCTTTCAATATCTTCAACATCTACATCCCTCGCAATGCTACTCTGTGTAACGACTTCTCGAACTTCATAAGGAACTAACATGGTAAGCAATTGCATATGTAGGTACGAAAGTGTTTAGCATGCCATATGAAGAGCTTCCAAAGCAGGTTCAACCATATTCATGGCACTAAAAGAAAAGTGAAGGGAGCGAGTACCTGCATGGACTTGGAAGTGTGATGATCTGGGCCAATGCCAGAGGGTGCAAGGCTGGGACCACCGCAAGCATCAGCGGCGGAAGACGATGGCAAAGCTGGTGATGCAGTGGCAACAGGGAGGTGTAGAAAGGATGATGAAGCCGAGGAGGAGGAGGAAATGGTGTGCAGACATCCGCAGCTCCAATCCATTTCCACACACCGATCCCCCGATTCTCTTCAAGCAACCCAGAATGTATGCAAAAAGAAAGAAGAGAGAGAGAGAGAGAGAGAGAGAGAGAGAGAGAGAGAGAGAGAGATATCAGGATGTGATTTTATATGATGAGTTGCAAAAGGCCATGGATAAACTCATGCCACATGGTTAGAGTGTAATAAATAGCCTTGCTCTTAAGGTCACATGTTGTCGGGCTCTCATTAGAGAGTGCACGGCAGAGGCACCTGCAGAGGTGCTGCACAGGCCCCACTCCAATGGGAGAGATAGAATTTTTTTCCCTTAGCTCCATCCATTACCATTGGATGGAGTGGGGCCAGCACTGCAGGTGCCCCTGCATAAGCATTCCCCATGTTGCCCCACCCACTCCGGCCTTGATGATGGAAACATCAAGGCTCTCAGCAAAGTAGGGAACGAGTGTAAATGGTTCTTGGCAAAGTAGGGAGACATGTGAATTGAATTTATGAGAACGAGTGATTTGCTCCAAGGGAACAATGACACCAAGAATGGGGTATGAGTTTATGCTTCTTGGTTTCCAAGGGAAGGCTCGAACTTGAGACCAAAGAAACTTCGGATGTCAAGCTAACCAATTGAGCCAACTCCCTTGGGTCGGGGTATGAGTTTATGAGTGAAGAGGCTCTCTAAAGGCTTTTCAAATTTCATGAACCTAGGCATTTCTCTCAATTTGGCATAGGGTGAGAGGGTTTTGCACATTTTGTATGTATCAGCTTTTCAAAAACACGGGTTGAAAAAGATTTTGCATATCTTTTGTAAATTTCTTACCAACTCCACTCTTTTGAGTAGCTTTGATTTCATGAAAGGTTCTCCTCCCCTAATGCAATGCCAAGCATGTGCATCAAAAACCGCGGTGTCCAGTTGTTGGCAACCAAGCTCAGGCTTACACTAAAGTGTTGCATGGAAAGAGTTATTTTACACTGAATGCTTGACATAAAAGCATCTGCTCAATATGGAGCACAAACAACACAAGTTCTTATAGCCTTAATGTGGCGTAATTCTAATGCTCAATCTTCCACTCTTTTGGTGAATGTGAGCTAGATGTATATATATAAGCAACATACCTATAATTACAAGAATTCCTTAACTAATCTATAACTATAAGACTAGTTTAGTCTAACCAGATGTTGGTCGTGAATGTACTTACAGATATTTGATGTACTATGACATCTGTACAATTATGTATGTGTATATCAGACAGATGAGTCGATCGTCGAAGTAGTTGGATGAGCCAATCGTCGAAGTAGTTGGAACTGGGCCAGGTCTTTGAGCTCCTTCAAATAGTTTGAAACGACATTCGAATGTGGTCATTGATGGGAATGGATACCCTTTACTCTAGAAATAAATATTTGCCAGAAGGTCAAAATATTCGTCCTTCGAATAGTCCGGTTGATTCGATTCTGTGTAGAATGTCGTAGGTGTCAGACTGTTGCACATAAACCCGTGTATAATACCAGACATTACTCTGCACACATAATGAGAGTAGTTTTGCAAGTATTCTGGTATGTGTTTAGAAACACGACTAACTATGCAGAATAGCAAAACTGAAAAACTATGATTCTTGTAGGTATCAGATGAGTAGACATAAAATCTAAATCTGATCCAAGATCAATGATTAATTCAAGGATCAAGAATGTGCAAGAAGAGTCTTGAATGAAATTGAAACACCAAGGAGAAAACTATGAGCTTAATCTCCAACAATACCCCTTAAGGTCACGGTTGGTGCCCTGAGTGTCTTCGTCAGGTTCAACATGTCGAAGAATTGTTGATACTTGATTTTGGAAAGAGCCTTAGTGAATATGTCTGTGACCATTTCAGATGTGAAGCAGTATTCGAGAATCACTTGTCCTGAGAAAACCTTTTCCCAAATAAGGTGGCATTGGATTTCGATGTGCTTTGACCTGCCATGAGATCTGGGATTCAACAACAGTGAAATACAGCTCATGTTGTCACATAGAATGGTAGTAGGTTGAAATTGAGTGTGATGTAAATCATGGGATAGTAATCTAATCCAGATAGCTACTTTTGAAGCTTGACATGCTACCATATTCTTTGCCTCGATAGCGCGACTGATTTTTGCTTTTTCGAATTTCACGAAACTGGCCCCCCTACCAGAAAGAAACAAAAGCTGGAGGTAGATCTTCTAGTAGAAACTTGTGAGTGGGTAAGTTGACCAAGGTCCAAGTTTGGTTCGACAAAAGTGAGTTGTACTCGCTTTCCATTGCTTCGAGCCACTTCACGACATCCATAGAGTTGATTGCTTCAGCTAGGGTCTCTGGATCTCCAGATGAAGTCCAAAAAGATTAAGGTGTGTACCTCTCAGGCATTGTTCGAGTTCTCGAAGATCTTCGAACAATTGGTTGACCATATTCGAATGTCTCTTCTTGAATTTCTCCAGACTTGCTCGAGCTAGCTTGATCAAGTCTTTCGATAGGTGATGCTAGCTACTCGGCTTCTGTAGCTCAAATTTCTTCGGCTGCAGGTTCTGTAGAAGGGACATCATGAGTGGAAGATTCGATGTTGTGTAAGATAGGATGAAATGACACAACATCATTTGTCAATGGTTGTTTAAAGTCGTGGAGTGCATCCTCTTTGAAGATTACATCCCTAGAAAAAAATGCTACATTGGTGGATGGATCATAAACTTTGTAAGATTTATGTTCATCGAGATAGCCAATGAAAATGCATTTATTCGACCTTTGGTCCAATTTCTTCCTAAGTTTCTTAGGAACATGAACAAAGCATATACAACCAAAGATTTTTGATGACTAACACCAGGTTTGTGCCCATGCCAAACTTGATAAGGAGTTCTTCCATTAACTGATTTTGTGATGCAAGACTCACAGAAAAATGATCACCTATCTAATGAGGAAAATTCAATCCATCAACTAAACTATTACAATGCATGTCGGAAGAGATCTTTTCCACTTTGACTGTCATAGAAAATAATAGTAGGATTTACCTGCTTCATGCCAATCTCACATAACAACTTACGTAGCCAAGCAACTTCCTGAGTGGTAGAACTTAATGCTTTATATTCGACTTCTGTAGAAGAAAGAGAAATAGTATCTTGCTTCTTGCTAGACCATGAAAAACAACTGCTACCAAAATTGAAGGCATAACCTGTTGTTGACTTTCTATCATCTATACTTCCTACCCTTTTTGCAGCTTTCCACTGGTCCATAGGGGGTGATGACATGAATTGGCTAATCAAACTTACAGCATAGCAGATATCAGGTTGTGTAGTCGTAAAATATATCAAACTCCCAACTAGCTAACAAAATAGAGTAGCGTCAACATGTGCACTATCATCAATACGAGATGATTTCTTACCAGCTTTGCAAGGGGTGATGGAAGGTTTGCACTCTGTCATGTGAAATCTCTCCAATATCTCGCCCACATACTTGTTTTGACATAACCTGATTTCACTGCCAGTTTGCCATACTTCAACGCCCAAGCAGTAGTGCATAAGATCTAAATCTGTCATCTCAAACTGCTTGCATAAGTTGGCTTTGATAGAACGAGTGAGGTTCTCATCATTGCCCGTGATAATGATATCATCAACGTAAAGTACAATCAAGGCAATGTTATCTTCGTTTATAAGAACATAAAGATTTGGATCTGAATTTGTTCTTACAAACCCATGAGAAAGAAAGTAATTGTCAATGCGTCCATACCATGCACGTGGCGTCTGCTTAAGGCCATAAAGTATTTTGCGTAGTTTACATACCTTCTGTTCTTGTCCTTTTGCCATGAAGCCTTGCGGTTGGACCATGTAAACTTCTTCCTCTAAGTCACCATTCAAAAATGCGGACTTCACATCCATTTGATGGATCTTCCACCCAAAATGAGATGCTAGGGCAATGATAAGACGTAGCGTAGTCCACTTAGCCACTGGAGCAAATGTCTCTTCATAGTCAATTCCTTTATTTTGCTCATAACCCTTCACTACTAGGCGTGCCTTATGCTTTGGTATCGTGCCATCTGCATGAAACTTTGTTCTAAACACCCATTTGTTGTCAATGGGTTTCTTCCCAAGTGGTAGATCAACCGACTCCCATGTATCATGCTTGTGGATGGATTCCATCTCCTCTTCCATTCACCTTTACCACTCTTTGTGATCTTTTGCCTCATCAAAGGTTGATGGCTCTCGACACTTCAAAATGTCACTCATTAGGGCATAGTTCACATGATAACGATTGGGAGACTTCCTTTCTCACGTTGATTTTCTCACTTCTCCTTGTGTGCTAGATCCTGATTGATTTAGCTTTGCGTCCTTCATGATCTTCTCATACCATTTTGGTATCTTAGATTCAGGTGATACACTACGTGGAGAGTATGTATCCCAAGGAGAGTCCAAGTAATGTCTCTTACTTCCAACGGGTTTCTCCTTTTTTGCTCCTATTGGCAAGTACCTCCCCCTAGGCTCTTGAATAGATGGTGTCCTTTCATACTCGCTCTCTCGACTCTCATCTTCACGTGCATCATCTTGTGGAGCGTCTTCTTCATCTTCTTCTTCCAAAATTGTGGGAAGTCTTTTGATGCTTTCACCGTTTTCATGGTCTTCATCTTCATACCTATGTGTCTCATCAAAGATCACATCTTTGCTAATGTGAATCTTGTTCATTACAGGATCAAAACACCTGTATGCCTTCGTCCTCTCGTCATAATCGACGAGGATACACTTGATTGCTTTGGCATCAAGTTTCTTTCGCTCCTCCTTTGGCACATGTACATAGGCCTTACATCCAATGACACGAAACTTGTCGATTTTTAACTTTATTCATGTAAATGCTTCTCCGGGAGTCACATTTGGAACCGCAACTGTAGGGCTCCTGTTTTGCAAGAACGTTGCCGCACTGCACGCTTCCGACCAAAGTGAATCGGTCAAGCCCATTCGCTTCATCATGGAGCGTGCACTCTCCTTTATAGTCCTATTTTTCCTTTTAGCTACACCATTACTATGCGGCGTGTGTGACTGTGTGAATTGTCTTTTGATGCCGTGTTCCTTGCAAAAGTCCTCAAAATCATCAGATTTGTATTCGCCCCACCAATCACGTTTCCCGATCATATGCCTTGTGGCACCTGAATCTATGAACCATCTGGCACCATCATCAACCTGGGATGCCAATGCCGATGAGAAGACACTTGCCTCATCATCTTCTCTATCATCTTCGGCAATATTGCCTTGTTGCATCACTTTTCCTACCTTTATGTCCGCTTTCTTCTTGTAACGCTCGCGTGCCCAATGACCTGGTTTGTGGCAATAGTAACATTTGTCTTTCTTCTTCTTTTTCGCCTTTGATGACGACTCTCCCTCATCATCATCATCCTTAGATTTCTTGGAAATCCTCTTCCATTCTTTCTGCTTGCCTTTAGCAAGCAAGGCTTGATCCTCCTGTGGGGTTTGCCTTGACTTCACCACTTTTGCGACGCTGCAACATGATTCCATGGAAGTCTTCAAAAGTAGACAATCTCTCCCTCGAAGCAATGCCGCTCACAAACATCTGTAGCCCTTCCGAGACACCGCTCATTGTGGTATGTACCAATTCAACGTCCCTAATTGGTTCTCCAATTGCCACAAGTTGATCTCTCAGCTCCTTTATCCTGGTGAAGAAAGATCCCACTGATTCACTTTCTTCCATCCTTACTGCATTCAATCTTGACTTCAAGAACATGGCCCGAGCTGGATTGCAAGTTTGAAATTGCATTCTAAGAGCTTCCCAAGCTCCCCTATTCGTCGTGGCATCACTTATATGAGTGATCACATGGTCTTTCATTGAAATATTGATCAAGGACAGTGCTCTCTGCACCTTTTTATCAAAGGCCCTCATGTCACCTGGAATGGTATTTGGCCGGACTTCAATACCTGCCACGATCTCCCATAACTCTTTCTCCATCAAAATGCTCTTAATTTTGAATTTCCAGATGTTGTAGTTAGAAGCCCCATCAAGTTTGCTTGCATCGCCCAAAATTGCCTCATTGATGTTTGCCATTTCCAAACTGCTCGAAACTCCACCTGAAGGCTATAAAGTGTATGTCGAAGCCAACCGTGATGTCAGAAATAAAAGATAACGACCTGCAATTTTTGGCTTACCAGGCCACCCTGCCGCTCTTTTGCCAAATTGAAAGCCAAACTGGCGTCACTTTCCAAAATGCTTCTCGTCACCAACTCTCAGCTCCCTGCCCAGTGGAATGGTGAAATCACTTCTGGAGCGCTCCGAACACTTTCTCCGTGGCAATCACTCTGTTTTGGTGTACCGTACTTGCAGGTCCAGCCAAGGTGCCCTTCGTTTGGAGGCTATAGCCTTTCATTTGGCCAAAATAGGCTAAAGGAGGTGAAAATAAGGGCAATTTGGGTTTTTGAACTGTTTCTTCATTGTGAAGAAACTTCACCTTTCAAAAAACTTGGGACCCAACAATTTTCTCAGTTTGAAAAATTTTAATGAAAAGAAGGCCTATTTTGCCTTTCACTTCTTCAGGGCCCTTTCAAAGCCCATCTCCACCACTAGTCTTAATCCGACAGCTGGTATAGTCTTTCAAACTTTCAATCATATCCGTTGATCGCGATGGACCTCCATCCTCGAAATACTTGTTGCCTCAGTCATTCTCAGTGAGAAAAATCTTTTTCTCAAATGGAGTTTAGAGGTGAAATCCCTGATGTCATATAGAGTGGCTAGGATGTCCATGCATCCTTGGCAGACTGAGTTGTTCTTATATGACTGATCTGGGTGTCTTTGATGTTGAGAGTGATGTAAGCAAATGCCTTGCCATCCTTTAGTCTCCATTTGGTGATAGCAGCTGCTTTACCTTTTGGCTTCAGATCTATGCCGTCAACAACATCCCATAGTTCCTTGGCTAATAGTATGGTCTTCATTTTGAACTTCCAGAATGATAGTCACTTCCATCGAGTCTCTCGATGATAGAAGAACTAGAAGGTAGATCCATTCTTGTTGAGTGAGATCATTGATAGATACAATGATTTCAGAAGACTGTTGGTTGCGCGCTTGCTAGAACAAAGATTTGGTAGAGACAAGTCTTGATAATCCGCAGACAATGTGCAAATTACTGAACCGCCTACTTTGATACTATGTCGAAAATTAGTGGGTTGTGTGGAAGCTGGGAGCGAGCTAGATGAATGGATCGAAAACACAACAATTAGCAGTAGAATTCAAAATGAATGAATCAAAATTGCGCAATGGAACAACAACTGTAGTGGGACAAAATGCACTCTGATTAATATCAACAAATGAGTACAATTGCTTGAAGTTATTACTTAAGCTGGTTGAGCATGATAACGTTGGCTACAGAGTGATAGCTTTGATCATTGTGTGTGATAACACATGCAATGGAACAATCTGAATGAATTGATAGAAACAATTATCAAAAGTTTTTTTTTTAGATATCAGATAATTATTAGAATCTCTGAAGAAGTATATCAGAAGTGCTGTATATCAGAAGAAGTTTTCTAATGAAGATTCTAGGATTAGATATAGTAAAAGTATCTACAACTAATATCTTCTACAGTTATTACAATCGCCTCAAACTGTACAATGTAGGCGAACTTCCAACGCAAAGTCGTTGGGCCGGATTTTTGACCGACAATGTTCGAAAGTTATATATGTTCGGATTTTATACAAAGGCTCGAAAAAATATGTTTGCGGTGGAATTTTTCGGGGTCGAAAAAATTAGACCCGATCTTAACCGAACATGTTTGAAGGCGCTCAATAATTTAGTGAAGGTTCGGAAAAATTCCGAACTGATCCGACCCGACCCAGGGTCAGAATTTCTTGCTAAGAAAAAACTCGAGCCTTCTGTTTTCTTCGTTTTGTGAAGTTTTCAGGATGCTCATTAACAAATGAATTTGAGGTTGAGCATCGAATTCCAACAGAAGGAAGGAAAGATGGCAGGACCAATGACAAAGAAACAAGCTAAGCAACACTACAATACGGTCCTGAAATGAGAAAAATCATCTCAAAAAATTGACTCTAAGAATGTACCACCTTTATTTGATAAAGGAAAGAAAAAGGTCAAAGATGATTCTTCAAATCAGACTTCTCGCAAGAAATCACCATCAAGGAAGTCATCACCTTCAGAGAAAGTGTAGCATCATTTAATAAAAGTTCGACGCGAGGCTAATCAAAGTTCGAAATGAAATAATCTCGCGAGGTGTCAGGGGGCCGCCACCAGTTTTGGTGGGGGATATTATTGGAGAATGTCGTAGGGCTTAAAAGTTAAGTTAGTGAATAAAGTTGGGACTCCCACCAAAATTGGTTCAAATTCAATTTTAAATTGGTAGGGTGAAGCCAACATGAGGCTCCTTCATAACAAGCTAGCCGTTGCATCTCATTATGGATAATCAAAGACAACGGTCCTTAGAGATTTGGCATAACTATTAGATTAAAGGCCAATGGTTTTTCAACAATGTATCCTTGGTTTGTTCACCTTGCAAGATACCTCCTCCTTGATTCATAAAGAGCAAATAGATACATCTATGCCTCTCTGGAGAACAATAAAGCTAGAGACACATGGGTTAGACTTGGAGAGTTAGAAGAAGGTCTACTATGAGTTATATTTGTCAGGTGCATTATTCTCATTAGTGAGCAATGAGAATAGGGATGCCATTTCAAATAGTATTGCACATGTCCCTTTGACACCCTTCTTTGTGCCACTCCTCTTGCATGTCTATGAGCCTATCCCCTCCTAAAAATGTCTTCTTTAATATAAAGTTTAGAATGAATTGTGAATTGCATGGGTATCTTTCAAATGAAACAAGAAGGATAGATCTTGCTTTATACAAGTAAAATCCTAAATTTTTACCATCATATAAAAGTTGACATTTTTATATGGCAATGAAATCACTCTACACATTATTTACTATATTTACCTTATACATCCACATTTTAGGCTAAGTTAATTTTGGAGTCGATGGGCTCCTAAACGTCTATTTTACTCCATACCTAGACCATGATTAGAGTTGGCTCCTAGATGTTTCTTTTCGGCACCTAGACCAAGACTAAAGACCAAGGGAATGTCTCAATGTCTTTTGATACTTGTCAATCTCTAGCACATCTTTCTTCTATGGTATTGTGTCATTTTTTTCTTTTTTTTGGTCATGTATTGAAAATTAGCTTTTCATATTCTAATACCACAAAAGGCCTGGATGCCATGGGCCACTGTATCATGTGAATCATTCACAACCATTCAACTTTCTTATGTAAAACAAATTATATAGTCTATGTGATAATGGAAGTACCAAACTATGTAGTCTATATGGCAATTTAGGTATCAAACCATCATCGTCATAAACAATATCCACTTTTAAAATATTAAATCGTAATTTTGTAAAATACATTATGTTTAAGAGGTTGAAAAGTTCAAATGATAAGATAGAAAAGGTATTTTGACACATTTGAGAACCAAATTTTGAGTTAAAAATATTATTTCGAAATATTTTTTGCACTCCAAACATAGCACGCTGACATTCTAAGTGAAATAGCTAGAAAAAAAAAATTATAGCCTTCAAAGATGACACACCGGCATGCTAAGTAAAAAAAAGAGAGAGAAGAATTGGCTGAATCACATGGCACACCGGCATTCTACGTGATTCAGCCAAAAAAAAAAAATCTGAATCACCTAGCACGTCGACGTTCCATATATTTGGAGGCTAAAAAAAATTTTAACTTCAAAATTTTCTTATTTTGAAATTTATTATGAGATTTTTAACTGTGCAAAACCATAATTTCTATTAATAAACATTCATGTAGTGGGATGAAAATGGTAGAGGTCAATTCGTTAACGCTTCATACAAATTTGTGCTAAATGCATTGCAAATTGCACAGACCAAGCCTTGGCATATGATTGTAATTGAAACAATGGAAATTTAATTTGCACTAGCATCATTAAGCACAATTTCTACATCCTTAAACTTTACTTGGCCATGCATCAAAAGTCACAGTCGTTGAGACTCGAGCACGCATGTTCAAGGACTCATCATAAGCACTAGCATCATTAAGCACAATTTCTACATCCTTAAACTTTACTTGGTTGGCCATGCATCAAAAGTCACAGTCGTCGAGACTCGGGCACTCATGTTCAAGGACTCATCATAAGCACTAGTTGGACAGACTAAGAACTCTTATCTAACTCAACCAACATCTCCATCACATAAAGTGGAATCTTTTTCTTGCACGGTAGGTGAAATTCCTGTCATACCTAGACTAAGTCTCAATTAGTAAAGCGTCAACGCCTCTGGTGCCCATGTGACCACAACCCTATATTATCTCAATTCAATCACTAAGGAGTCAACACCAATTGCGCCACAATCCTTTTTCTCTCTCTCTCTCCTTTCTTGTCAATTCACACACATGTAATAGTTGTGAAGGGAAAAAACCTGAACGTGACACTTTTATGGTTGGCCATTAAAAGCCTAACTAGAGGCCATATCAAGGGCTCAAAACCTACGTGTAATCTAAGCCGTCTATTTCCAAATGGTACTGCGTATATCATTTATCTCACAACTAACTTACCACCTTGTAGCACACTTTGCCGTTCCCCATTGCTCAGCATGTTACCGGCGGTAGCCTGCCTCCTCATGAACGATTCATGATATATAATTACATATTTGTCCCTCTTTACAAAGCGCCAAACCACTTGGATCTTTGCCACGTGGCATACGCATCACTCTAAACTGTTTTTGAGTGGTAAAGATATAGGGAAGGAGACAAAATCTCACCCATAACTTTAGGAAGACCTCCCAATAAATCATCCATTGAAAATAGTCCAAGTGGCGATTATACCACGTGGCAAATATCCATGCGTTCTCACATAAATACTCCACGCCTTTAAGCTCGTGCGTGCTCTCTCTCTCTCTCTATTATTCCGTGGCCACCGAAGCCCTAATCTGACAGGGCCCTAACCCTAAGAGCAGCCTTGATTTCGATTGTTGGTTTCTGTCAGAAGTATATATTCCAGCGCTTACATTACTTACTTATACTTATGGGACATAAAATCGTTCAAGCACGTGGCAATTTTAGACAAACTCTGGTAAGCCCTATTCCACGTGGACCAATCAAAATGCACCGAACGCACCGCACCTCCTTTTAATCACCGTTTACAGACGTTGTTGTCTTTTTTCTGTTCTGCCTGCCTGCTCTCTCATCTCTCGGCGACGACGTGCAGGGGAGAAGAATCCATCGATCGATCGACCGCTTCTTTTCTCCTTCTGCTTCTGCATTGCTTTGCTGCGCAAGAGCGATCGGAGAGCAAGGGCGGCCAGCAGGATTGGATTGATTTGATTGCAGACACGGCTGCCTTACGAGCCATGAGCCTGTTCGGGCTGGGCAGGTACCATTCATCACTTCTCACTTTTCTTTCCAAATTCTCCCCATTCTGCTCACCAATTCTGCCTTTACCCCCTTCCCATACACGTTATTATGAATCCGTAATCGGAATTGTGCATACACATTTGTGATAAATTAGAGACTGAGATCAAAGAAGATGCTGGAATGCAGAATTAAGGCTAGAATACAAAAATTCTACATGTCCGTGCTATGAAGTGGTGAATTATTAAGTCTAGTCACGAAGAATTGAGATAAGATCGCAATTGAGTTGTAGATCGTCAAGTATAGTGTAAACTACTGCAGCAGGGAAACGGGACTGCAGAAGCTGAACTTTATAGTTGATGATAGGCTGTGAGTTAGCCCCTTTTGCTATCTAACTTGAGAAAACTTTTGATTCTTGGCTGCAAATATTGTTGGTGTAATGAATTCCTGGACGTTTGTAGAAGACACAAAACTCTAAATGTGGATGTGGCACTCCTGCCAGAAATTCAAGACTGAGCAACAGTTGAAAGTTTTCTGATCAGTTCAGTTTACTTAAGAACACCAATTTGAACGCATGTCTTCAATAAGGTTTGTTTCAGACTACGGCAAGGGCAAGTGCAGCAGCAACAACAGCTCTGAGGCTAAATAATTACTACTTACCAAGCATTCTTTACACCCCCTTCCAGATTAAGGTTTTTCCTCCTGCATTCGCTCTCTGTGCTCTCCTCATTCCGTCTGTCCTCCATTTGATTGGCTGAATTTGACAACGACACCTTTAATCGGCCCATAACTCAACCTGTCAAGCAATGAGGCTGGGTCAAAAAAAGAAAACTGTTTTGAGGTACTCCCAACGTGGCAAAGGTTTGCCACCTTATGTACCACGTGCTGACAACTCAATCCGATTTTGAAAGTAGGAAAAACCTTTTTTTAGCTAAGGACCAATGGCAGCCGGCATCCCAAATGAGGGAGCTGCCAATCTTTCAAACCTGTGAGCATCCTTACATATTTTCTTAATCTTACAAGGGATCAACAAGAGAGAGGTCATAGCATCTGGTCCATGCTTTGCATGATGAAGTTGTTGGTCTAAGACTTTTTGGTTGGACTCAGGGTTGAAGATCACACATCTCCTTTGTTGAAAAGTTTAAAAATTTGTTGTTCAAGTCTATCGCCTCTCTTTTATTTTGATAGACAAAATGACAAATTTTTCTTAGCTTAACTATGCATGGAGATTCCATTTGGCTTATTGGTTCACCTTGTAATTTGCATAAATCACAGCAAGTACTATATCATATTTTCCTTTGTGTGTATGCACCTCTCATGTTTTGCAAAAATACAAGATGGAATTGGTACAAGCATTCCAAAATATTTACTAGGTGCTTAACTTTAAGGTCATAGAAAATTTAATCTTGATCCAAAACATTTGTCATTTCGAATGTATTCGCTCAACAATTGTGAACTTTTCATGTTGTAGGAATCAACGAACTTTTCGGCCCAAAAAGAGTACTCCTTCGGGAAGCAAGGTTAGTGCTTTTGTTGTCCTATAAAATCCATTGTAGTCATCCATTGGACAAGATCAAGAAATATGATGCCACACTATATACATATCTCTATTTTCATGCTCTTTGTGTGTGTGTGTGTGTGTGTGTGTGTGTGAGAGAGAGAGAGAGAGAGAGAGAGAGAGAGAGAGAGAGAGAGAGAGAGAGAGAGAGAGAGATTATAGTAGATTACCTTTATATTAATGTCCATGGAGACCAAAAGGCCTATGTTACCATATAGCAAGTACAATGCCAATGACACAAAATCCAATAATAACCTAAAAATGAAACTATTTTAAGAATTATGTTTAGATAGAAGATTTTAGCAAATTATCACATCTATCGTGAGCTTTAATGACATAGCTACCCAGCATGTTAAATTATTTTGACTAAGGAAACTATTTGTAAAGAGCGAGGACTCATGAAAAGTCCCTAGAAGTCTTCTTGAAGTATTTGTAGGCTGTCTTGTTGGGAAGGTGATTGGGAATAGAACTAGTGAAATTGCATAAAGCGTCTTTTGAAAAAAAGAGAAGATCCTATGACCACCTTCTGTCAAGTAGCTACTAACATCTCGTATGAAACATAAGCTACATGGGGAAAATACACATTGATTTGCTTATTCTTATGCTTGGTTATTTGCATAGGTAGAAGTATATGAGAGAGAAAGGTAGAGAGATTCTCTTAAAAGTTTTACAATGATGTAAATCGTGCAGGTCACTTTGAATAGAAAAGCAACCACAAAATTTGGTCATTAATTTTCTCTACTTCTTGTTTGCAGGGTGCTCAACTTCGAAAGCATATTGATGCCACCCTTGGGAGTGGCAACTTGAGAGAGGCTGTTCGCCTTCCTCCAGGAGAGGACTTGAATGAGTGGCTTGCTATCAACAGTGAGCCCTTTTTTTTTTCTTCATGGAAGTTTTGGTGCTTCTAAAAATTTGGTTTTGATAGTTGATTTGACAAATTGTTACCTCATTATATTATTTTAGAATGTTTTCATAAATAGAACATCATCAATACATGAATGCCATTTTAGCTTGTCCATCCCTTGAGACAAAATTTTGAACTTTGCTTATTTTTAAACTCACTTCTTAGAGGAGGATGTTGCAACTCACTTGTTCATCCCTTGGCATCTAGACTTAGGAGTATCACACAATCTGAACTCTCTACCAAATCGTACCTTGTTGCACATCATGCAAGGTATCGTTGGAATGTAGATGGAATTGCTTACATTACCATAGGTTACTTTGACCCAAAAGGTCGAGAGTTGTGTAACCATGGTCATTTATTATATTAGGCCTACTAAACTTAGAGTTAGCTAAGTTAGTATGAAATTAACTTGGTTGGGACTCATGGGTCTACTAGGCCTAATTGTGACATTAAGTACCCCAACTTGACATATTGGAGGTACCTTATTCTTTCTATGTAACTTATAGAAAGTTGGATAGTCAATAGTCAAGTAGTTGGACAACCAATAGTCAAGTAGTTGGAAAGCCAATAGTCAAGTATTTGGATAGCCAATAGTCATGAAGTTAGATAGTCATCTTGGACTATATATATGTGTGCATCCCATTTGTATATGACACTTTTGTAAGCAATATTGACTATTCTCCTTGGCTGTCCACGAGTTTCTACAAGAGGGTTTCTAGCCATCTCTCTCTTTCTTTTGAGAATGCTTTGTGTGATTGAATAGTTAAGATCCTGGATCCTTAGGCTTCTATTTCCTACATGGTATCAGAGCCTTTAGGTGATCATATTGCTTGCAGGAGGGCGCCCAATAGGAAGCTATCTTCTTCCCCTTTTGGTTGCAGAAAATCATCAAGCTGCTGATTTTTGCAGGAGAAGAATCTGCTCATCTTCTTATAGCTTTTTTGCAGGAAATTGCAAGGCACCTTCACCTATTTGGGAGCTAGCAGTAGGGCGCCCATGCTCAAACCAATTGCATGTGATCTTGACTCAATTACATGCTGAAAATTTCAGATTTACTTCTTAAATGAAGATACATGTGTTTTGGACACATTTCTTGCTGAAACTTCCCTGTTGGTGAGCTTGGAGTAGGGCGCTACCATCAGCTCTATATGCACATAGTGTGCACTCTTTTTAGCCACAAATTTCTAGTTTTGGTTTTGGCCTTATTCGAAGTCTACCTATTTCTGAGCATTTTGTTTTTTGTGCAGAAATCAGCCACCTGTTTCATTACTTGTTGAGCAAATTGCATGTGGAGTATTGCAATCTATTGTGCTCATAATTTCGGCTTTGAGGTTGCTGCCCTTTGAGTAGATTTTGTCTTGGAAAGTCTATTTCCTATCTACTACAAGCTGATTTTTCTTTTATGGCTAAAGAATCGGAGTCTATGGTTCTTTATTTAATGAAGATAGGTTGGATGGCACAAACTATTCCTTGTGGTGCTACATGATAAAGAACCTTCTAATTGCTAAAGGTTTGTGGGAAGTAGTTAATGGTGACGAAGAGAGGTCGTCTAACTTGGCACCTATTACACCATCTAGAACAACTACTTCTTCATCTACGGAGGTGTCTTCCGATGAGCAAAAGAAGTGGGATCGACAAGATGCACAAGCACATTCCGTCATTGCATTATTAGTGAAGAGATCTATCCTTCCTCATATTAGATCATGCAAGACTTCCCATATTAGATCATGCAAGACTTCCAAAAGTGCTTGGGAGACTTTTGCCAAGATGTTTCAAGTAAAGAATGCGGCAAAAGTGGTATATCTTCGAAATCAACTTTCTATCTTGAAGATGCAAGAAGGTGATTTGCTTACAAACCACTTGACGAAGATCAAGGATCTTCGAGAGGAGCTTTTTAGTATTGATGAGGTGATTGAGAACTCACAATTTGTATTTATTACTCTCAACTCTCTTCCTAATTCTTACCTTCCATTTGTGTCATCATTGAGCATTTCTCTTAGGGGACAGCGCAATCATTACTTTGGAACAACAATTTGGAAAGGAGGATAATCTTTTTAATAATGATTATGCTTTTGTCACTAATAATCTCATCTCTCCTAAAGACGAGATTTCTGTCACTTCAAATCTTGCTGGTTTTTCAGCAAAAAACAGCTCATCTTCAGCTTCGGGAACATTACGTGGTGGATTGTTCCTTATGGATACCTATGAGCGAAGAGCTTCATCATCTTTTTGTCTTGTTGCATCAAGTTCACATTCTTTGGAGTTGGCTGAATTATGGCATGCTAGGTTTGGACATCTCAACTTTGCTAGCTTGAAGATGTTGAAGAGATTCAACATGGTTGAAGACATTCTTAATATTGAGCATCCCGAAGGACATGTATGCGAAGGATGCATACTTGGAAAATTTCAAAGGCAAGCTTTTCCAATTGATGGTACTATTAGAGTTGATGGCAAATTTGATTTGGTTCATAGTGATGTATGTGGTCCAATGAGGACCGAATCCATTGGAAGGTGTAAGTACTTTGTTACTTTTATTGATGACCTTTCAAGATTTACATGGATTTATCCTATGAAGGCAAAATCTGAAGTTTTTCAACGCTTTAAGGATTTTCTAGCAATGATAGAAAATCAGTTTGGGCACTCTTTGAAGATCTCACGTACCGACCGAGGAGGGGAATATATAAAGAATACGTTCGGTACTTATCTTCAAAGCAAAGGTATCCATCACCAAATGACATCCCCTTACACACCTCAACAAAATGGTGTTGCCGAAAGAAAGAATCGCACTATTATGGAGATGGCTCGATGCATGCTCAAGGCAAAGGGCGTACCTCACAAGCTTTGGGCTGAAGCGGTTATAACGGCGGCTTACATTAGTAATCGGTGTCCTACTAAAGCCTTGAAGGTATTAACTCCTTATGAAGTTTGGTATGGTAAGAAGCCTACTGTTTCTCACTTACGCATCTTTGGTTGCACGGCTTATGCTTTCATTCCCGATAAGCTAAGAACCAAGCTTGATGATAAAGGAGTTAAATGCATATTTGTTGGCTATAGTAGCGAAAGCAAAGGCTATAGGTTGTTTAATATGGATACTAATAAAATCATAGTGAGTCGTGATGTTCATTTTGATGAAAAGACCTCCTATGATGTTGCGCCCACTTATGTCATGAAAGGGGACTTCCCCCATGATGCATATCTTGAAATATTTCCAGATTTGGTTTTGCCATCTAATCATGAAGATAAGGGACTGCCATCAACTTCTAGTGGACAGCCCATTACTCCAATTTTGCAGCCCATAGTTCATCAAGAAGAACCTATTTATGGTGAAGAGCAGCCTGTTGAAGACATTGGACAACAAGGTCCAAGTTCGGAAAACATTGGACAGCAAGGTCCAAGTTCGGAACACTTTGGACAGCAAAGTGTTGACAAAGGTAAGGCTGTTGGACAGCCCAAACCAGTCCCTATATGGTTGTTGCAGACTTTGCAGGACAGCAAAGTGGATCCCTTCTATGAAGGGAAGACTCGTGCCTCTACTAAATCAGTAGAATTTGCTGATTTTTCTGATTTTGCTCTTATGTCTATTGAGGATGGTGCAGTAGAACCTGTTTTTTATGAGCAGGCCAGAGGAGTAAAATATTGGGAGGATGCGATGCAAGAGGAGTACAACTCACTCATGAAGAACCACACTTGAGTTCTTGTTGATCTTCCACATGGGGCTAGAATCTTCATCTCTCAACAACGATACATTGAGCAGATGTTGAAACAATCTTCTTTTTTCAAGTCACCGCAAGTTGATGCATATGATGGATGCATTAGTGAAAAGTTTCATGCGAAACCTTTTCAATTTGATGTTTTAGCAAAGGCTGAAAAATTCAAGCACTCTTTGGAACCTTTTTGTACTAGTCGAGGAGGGAGTCAACACGTGTCAATTAGTACTTTTGTTCAAAGTGTTAAGAGTGAGCATTTGATTGGAGAGAATTTTTCATTACTTGAAGAATCTTCTATGTCATCCCATACCTCTTCGAGGGACAGCTTTGATGACACCATCGTTGATGCATCTCTTGATAGTTTGCCAAATTTTTATGATGAAGACGTTGGACAGCAGGTTCAATCATCTTCTTTTGGTCATTTACAGCCCATTTTACGTCATGAGCAGTCCATTATGCTTCAGGAACAGCCTGTGGAAGATTATGGACAACATGGTCCATGCTGGAAACACTTTCGGCAGCAAAGTGTTGAACAGCCCATAACAGTTCCTTGTCGGCTATTGGAGACTTTGCAGGACAACAAAGAAATGTCTTACTACAAAGGGAAGGCACATGCCTCTTTAAAATCAGTACCTCTTGCTGATTTTTTTGGTTCTACACTTACTCTTCATCATGATGTTGGTACATTGCCTATTCTATGTGAGCAAGTCATTGATGGTAAGGTTCGGGAGGATGTGATGTCAAAAGAGTTTGGTACTCTTTTTTATTGTCCTTATGATAAGAAGTATTTTCGAATAATGTGGGAGCCTATGATGGATTACAGGTCCATGTTTCGACTTATTGCCGAGTTTATGTTGGTTCCCTACTTCGGATGGAGCATGCAAATCCTCACCCTTCGACTTGATACTTCATTATTACGCATTCTTTTCCTTTTATATGTTGGACATGATTGGGGATGAGATTTCAACTACTTCTGTGCGAAGTTTCTTTGGCGACATGAAGTTCGGACAGCAAGTTGCATTTTTCTCTTGCGAGAAGTTACTTCATGTTATGTTATGCATTTCCATTTAAGGAGGGTGTTGGAATGTAAATGGAATTGCTTACATTACCATAGGTTACTTTGACCCAAAAGGTCGAGAGTTGTGTAACCATGGTCATTTATTATATTAGGCCTACTAAACTTAGAGTTAGCTAAGTTAGTATGAAATTAACTTGGTAGGGACTCATGGGTCCACTAGGCCTAATTGTGACATTAAGTACCCCAACTTGACATATCGGAGGTAGTACCTTATTCTCTCTATGTAACTTATAGAAAGTTGGATAGTCAATAGTCAAGTAGTTGGACAGCCAATAGTCAAGTAGTTGGAAAGCCAATAGTCAAGTATTTGGATAGGCAATAGTCATGAAGTTAGATAGTCATCTTGGACTATATATATGTGTGCATCCCATTTGTATATGACACTTTTGTAAGCAATACTGACTATTCTCCTTGGCTGTCCACGAGTTTCTACAAGAGGGTTTCTAGCCATCTCTCTCTTTCTTTTGAGAATGCTTTGTGTGATTGAATAGTTAAGATCCTGGATCCTTAGGCTTCTATTTCCTACAGGTATTGTGTTCTTTAACACATATGGAATGAGCAATTATTGGTAACTATAGTAAGCTCAATCCATATTTTAAAGCGACAAGACTTGATCATCATGAGGTTTGATTTCCTCTTTGGTAGCACTCCTTCCTTAACACTCTAGATTTCAGCATGCAAGCTTTGGCTCTGTTATCATTGAGAAGGCACGACAAGAAGTCACTAACTTGGCATAGATGCACTGCATACAACAGAACTCCCTAGCTTTTGAAGCCTACTATTGTTCCTAGTTTGTGTCTCTACTAGGGTTCCAAGGGCTATAAATTAAAAATTTTGGGTTTTAATTTTTTTTGGGTTCCAGCATTTTGGATTGTTATGCCTGTTGGAATTCTAATTCCACTTCATCTAGGTGCCACTGCGTCTGTTACCAGCCATCTCTTTTAGATATCCATGACAGAGTCCTAGACCTAGTTATTTACTCGGGAATCTGCTATAGTTGAAGAATTTGCAGAAATACACACAAGTTTGAGACATGGTTCGCGACATCATTGCAAGTCAACCAAATAAGTCAAAGATTCACCTTACACCTTCAACAGTCGACAATACTTCGATAGTCGACAGTCACTTGACTCGACAATTTCCGATAGTCGGAACTATCGATTGTTCACTATTCGGAAGACGTTCAAACCTAACGACAAAACTAATGTCCCGAACTATCGTCACTACCATCGGGTCTTCATGCACGCTTTACTGAACGATCAACCCAAAGGCTGACGTGTAATAGAGTAACTGCATCGTGTACATATTTAGAGTTAGATGCACATGCTCAGTGAGATCAATTACAATAGATGTACTAATCTATATGATCAAAAGTATCGCATCAATGATACTCTTGTTGTTTTAGCCTACTATCGTTCACAATTACCATCAAATTTGAAGATGGTTCATCTCGACTTATCGAGAATGCTTTATATGTTCCAACCTTGACTATGAACCTACTATCCATTAGTCGAATTGTTGATTGAGGCCACACTATCACATTCGATGCAAATCAATGCCTCGTTCGAGACAACAATTGGAATGTTCTGGTCAAACGGTATAGAGGTGGACATCTCTATACAATAAGTCATGAATGTGCACTTACTTCAGAAGAAAAATCTTTGTTTACACCTTCAATGACAAGAATATCCTATGGCATCAACACCTAGGACATCTCCATATCAGAGCTATAACTTATATGTTCTGCAACAAACTTGTCGAAGGCTTAGACATCAACATGTTCTCGCCTTAACATACTTGTGCTCATACGGCTAAAGGCATTCGGGATCTGATTCACTGTGATTTCTGTGGCCCGATGCAAACCCCATCATGCGAAGGATCGATGTATTTTATTACATTTATCGACGATTTTTCTCGACGAACTATTGTCATGTTCATCAAGAACAAATCAAAAGCATGTCTGTGTTTTCAACAATTCAGACAACTATCTGAGACCCAAATAGGTCGGAAGATCAAAGCCCTATGCACAGATGGAGGGAGAGAGTTCATCTTAAATGCTATGAATGACTTTCTAAGCGAATATAGGATTCAGAGACAATACTCTTTGAGCTATACTCCACAGGAGAACGGAGTAGCCAAAAGAAAGAATTGGACTCTTGTCGAGTCTGCAAGATCCATGTTGATTGCTGCTAATCTTCCGAACAAGTTCTGGGCATAAGCAACTGCAACAACTTGTTACATTCAGAATCGTTGCAATACCAAGGCTGTCGACAACAAAACCCCTGGGGAGGTTTGGTCAGGTACAAAGCCATCCGTAGATCACCTACGAGTCTTCGGTTGTGTATGCTACTCGCAAATCCCATCAGAACTAAGGAAGAAATTCGGCCAAACCGGCACCAAGGCTATCTTTCTTGGATATCCATTTGATCATAAGCCCTACAAGGTCTTCGATCTAGAATCTGGTAAGGCATTTATTAGCAGAGATGTAGTCTTCCTAGAAGACAAATTTCATGATTTCAAGATGAAGAAACATGAATTTATTTCTGGTTTGAATACGAACTATCAACTGCTATTATCGATGACAACTCTGTCTCGAATCCATCAACTTCTACACCTTGTCATTCTTCTTCTAAGTCGGATCATGATGAACAACCAAATGTTGGAAGATCTGCTCGAATGACGCATCCACCAGAGAGGTATACTTCTGGACAGCAGTAGAGAAGCCACTCATTGTTCATGATGCACTATCGAATGCAAATTCGGATATGTGGAAAGCAGCGATGGATAGTGAATACAATTCACTAATCAAGAACCAGACCTGGACTCTTGCCGAACCACCAGCAAAAGGAAGATCATCGATTGCAATTGGACCTTCACGAGAAAGTACAACTCCGATGGCTCGATTTCGAAATGGAAGGAAAGACCCGTAGCCAAAGGCTACTCCCAAGTAACAGGTATCGACTATACAGAGACCTTTAGTCCTGTTGTCAAACTTGCATCTATTCGAACCTTGTTGGCAACTGCAGCAGTTGAAGACCTCAAAGTACATCAGATGGATGTACAAACTGTATTTCTAAATGGTTTCATCCACGAAGATATCTACATGCAACAACCTGAAAGTGACATTGTCGAAGGTCTTGAAGGTCAAGTTTGTAAGATTCGCAAAGCTCTCTATGGGATCAAGCCTAGTTCGAACGTATAAAGTCCTCTACAAAGGATCCTATTCTAAGCATGCCAATAACAAACCAGCATAACCTCTAATTGAAACCGTTGCTAACGGAAAAGTGCTCCTAATGAAGTAATCAGCAACATAAGTGGATCAAGAAAATCGAAATTTACTTCCAAAACACATATTTGAAGTGCTTAAAAACCGAATCGACTGTATACCTGGTAGTGCACGTACCACACAATTGATTGCACCACAAAAAAGTGATTCCCGAGAATAGGTATTCAAATTTTCACCACTTTTTGCTTATTCCACCAACTTCTTGAAAAATGTCGAGATTCCGTTTCACAACGGAAAAATCCCCAAACAATTCGAGATGTCTTCTTGAGCACAAATCAATGGAAAAACTTGCTTAGAAATGGCTCTAATACCAATATAAAGTCCTCTACCAAGGATCTATTCTAAGCATTCCAATAACAAGGACACAAGAGAAACTGATGGTGGACAAACCAACCCAACCAATCGTAGATCAAACGGATCTAGCCCCAAAGCTATGGATCAATCTCAAAGAGGAATGAGGAAGCACACCAACAACATACGACTACTAGCACCACAATCAAGCTTACACTAGTGAGAGCCCAATAGGTATACTTATACCCTCCAAGGCCCATGCACGACTAGTGGTGCATCGTGACACCTCACTGGACACCTTTGCATCCTATATGGGCCACGTCATCCAGTTCCTCAATGACTCACTGATAGACCCATATAAATCCACCATCATGAGTTTAGGCCTACAATTATTAATTATGACCTTGCACATAAGGGCCCCAATTCCCTTATAGTCACAATTAACTTACGGGTTGTCGATCTATTGATCCCTAGCGTGGACACGCTACCCGAGACCAATCGTGGGCATGACAGAACAAATCAACGATTATCTATTGTAGATCAACTTTCATTCGAATGTTGTTGACTCGAATGTCTATATCAAACACGATGGTCTTGGTTACATAATTATTGCACTTTACGTAGATGATTGTCTACTTTTAAGCAATTCTAACTCTCTATTAGAAACTACTAATCTTTCTAAAAAATTCGACATGACAAATCTAGGACCAGTTCATTATCTACTTGGTATTCAGATCCTTCGTGATCGAACCAAGTAGACATTCTTTCTAAGCCAATAGAGGTATCTACAAAACATTCTAGAGAAATTTGGAATGCTCGAATCAAAGCCGATTGATTCACCAATGGATCCCGGACTTAAACTCAGTAAAGATATGTATCCTTCGACACCTGCTGAGATTTCTAACATGAAGAATTATCCATACCACTCACTTATTTGGATCATTGATGTATGTGATGGTGTGCTCCAGACCCAATTTGGCATATATAGTAAGCAAACTTTCTCAATTCATGTCGAATCCAGAAATCTAACATTGGAAAGCGCTCAAAAGAGTAATAAAATACATTCAAGCGACAAAAAACCAAGTTCTTTGTTATTCTGGTAACTCTGCTACAGCTTTATGTTTATTCAGCTATTCTGATTCGGATTGGGGAGGTCGAGATCATAGACAATGTACAGCACCTCACCTGCCTATTGCTAGACGTACCATGAGTGCTCTAGAGACGGAAGAACGCTTGATTTTCAGATGCCCAATATACTCTGTAGTTTGAGGGAGATATTAGTGCTTATTTTGAAATCATCCTACCACAATCCATTCTCTTATATCATACGCAAACTAGAGATGTCTCGCCTTGATGATGCGAGAAATGCCCCGCTTGAGGGATGAGATGTTCTGCACGGTCGACACAAGCACTAACTATCACATCAGACAAAGTGAGAGGATGAGATAGAGATCCCCTTTAGACATCAGGACTGAAGGCAAAATTTGCTATTCGCTAGATCCGTCCATCCCCAAAGTTGCATGATGAGATATACCCAAAGGACCATGACAATCATTCAGACATATGACTTTAACTCGGGCCTTTCTTTTCAACTCACTCCAGTGGGCTACAGAGAGATGACTC
Source organism: Diphasiastrum complanatum (assembly GCA_029204225.1). NCBI lineage: Eukaryota > Viridiplantae > Streptophyta > Lycopodiopsida > Lycopodiales > Lycopodiaceae > Diphasiastrum > Diphasiastrum complanatum. Next base: position 51,447,575 of record CM055096.1, read on the forward strand.
ATTCTGTTATAATATATATTTGTTGTAAGTAGACGCTCTGTTTTCAAATAGATGTTTTAGCTTCAGGTAAGGAGTTTTTTATGCTGCCAGAGCAGGAAACACATTTGATAGTTACTTTTTTTAGCCTTGTGTACATGTTGGTAGGCGGTTCTTTACTTTTACATGAGCAGGCATTCTTATGTGAGTAGTTTACAAGTGGTCAACTCATTGCTTATTATGTTTAGTCATGATTAGTTCAACTTTGTCGATTTCTTGTAGTCTTCATGATTGTAATTGCTTTCCAGATAATGGAATCAGGTCATACTTGAGTTTTGTTCAATTCTGTCGGTTTTTTGTGGTCTTCACATTTTTACAAACGTAAAATATATATAATATTTTTAATATAAAGTGGCACTTTTTTACAAGTATTTGACATTCATGTTTTCAAGTGATCATTTCCCTTTAACTAAGATGAAGGTCTGGAAGACATTTGCCAATTTTCTAGATTGGCTAGTTTAAAACTTTTAAAGTTGGTTTTTACCAGACTCTCAACTAGGTTCCAGTTTTATCCTATCTTATAGTTTGGTTTTGACTTGAGGGTAATGTAAATCTTGTGCTATTGATGTGCAGCTGTGGATTTCTTCAATCAAGTGAACTTGTTGTACTCGACCTTAACAGAGTTTTGCACACCACAAAACTGTCCCACGATGTCAGCAGGGCCCAAGTAAGCTTATTTGGTTTCCTTTGGATTACGTTGTGTTAACAGGCTAACACTGCAAAGAATCTATAAGCATAACCTTTGGCCATTTTGCAGCCTAAAGTATGAGAAGCTATTAATCTACTTAATTAGTCATTTAGTTTGTGTACTTCATTATTTAGCAAGTACAAACCTATGTTGTAGCGTACGAATGATTTAGCAGATTGATTTGTTTAACCTTTTCACCACAGCACATGAAAACTAAAACCTTAGGAATGGAATTTCTATGCCAAAAACCTGGAACTGAATCGGGCAAGATGAACTAGCAAGGAGAACATGTAATAAATGACACTAGCTCTGATCTTTCATTATTGACGTCAAGGAATATCATGCATATGGCATCACGTATCAAAATGGAAAGCTAAGAAACTCCTTCCAGCAAATACTGCTATGAAAAAGCATATTTGGATTATGCTACCCAGAGCTGTCATCTCCCTCTATACATACCCCTTATGGGGGGACAGCTAGCCTTCTGCACCTCTCTTCCCTTTTTGCCTCTTGGCTTGCTGGTTACTCATAGCTGTCATCTCCCTCTGTAGATACCCCTTAAGGTGGGACAGCTAGCCTTCTGCACCTCTCTTCCCTTTTTGCCTCTTGGCTTGCTGGCAGAGCTGTCATCTCCCTCTGTACGTACCCCTTAAGGTGGTGTTCTGTCTCTGTCTAGCTTCTCTCCTTGTACTCTTTAGACTCCAAGTTTCCTTCACCCTTCTGTCTTCAGCTTCCCTACTTGACTCCATGCTTCGTTGGCCAGGTCTGATTCTTTCTTTTAAGCTTCCATGGCTTCTCTCCCTTCCCTACTGGACCAACTTCCTTTCTTGTCTGAGTTGCCGGCCTGATACTTATCTCCTGCCTTGTCTTTCTCCTAAGTATCAATGATGAAGCTGCTTTATTCAGTTTAGGTCCTACATTCCTAGGCATATGTTTATAAAATTGAACAAAAAAAATGGAAGTAAAGGGCTGAGCAACCCTTTTGTTGATGTTCCAAATCAATATTCTATTCGCAATGGAGCTATGGTTCGAAGTTGGTGTTTCTGCTATTTGTAATATGTTCTATTTTCATTCGCCTGCACTAATATGAAACATGCCGAGGCGTTTTGAATTGATTATAATAGGCTAATCAATTGGGTATACATGTCGTCAGTCTATGACTGAATGTTACAGCTATTTTTTATACTTGGATTTGGTTTTTTACCTTACTTCACTTCACTCATAATTTTATCGTTCTCAATGTAAGAAGAAATGTTTTGGTTTTCAAATCTGAAGTTGCTTGGTTCTCTGACGTAGAGAGAAGAAAGAAAGAAAGATATATTAAGTTATTTTGGGTACCAATGGTATGAAAGTAGAGAGAGAGAGAGAGAGAGAGAGAGAGAGAGAGAGAGAGAGAGAGAGAGAGAGAGAGAGAGAGAGAGAGAGAGAGATTTGATCATTTGTTGCTTTGCAGATACGAATACAGATGGGCAGATGGGGTACAAATCAAGAAACCTATAGAGGTATCTGCTCCAAAATATGTGGAATATTTGATGAGCTGGATTGAAGCTCAGCTTGATGATGAGGCAATTTTTCCACAAAAGCTCGGTATACCCTACTTGTCTGCTTCTATATCGAAGTTATCAATGTGTTTTACCATATCAAGGTCATTAATGATCATAATTGACTCTTTCCACACAAGTTGTTGAGAAAGTGGCTGAGACAACATTTCGTTTTGTGAAAGATTCAAGAGAGAAAGAGAGCACGTGAGTCATTATTCAAGTTACAAGGAAGAGCTAGAGAAAGCAAGAGAGAAGAAGGAGCTCTATTGTATCAAAAACACAATCGATGAATCTAGCACATCTAAGTATGTAATATGTAGTGGGAGTGTAAGAATGTCTCCAAAAGCATGAAAGATAGCTTGTCGTACTATCTGATGTCTACAAATGAAATCCTTGCTACATATGAAACATAGTTTGCCATCTTGGAGCAACCTCTCCCCAATCGTGAAGTCGTTTGGGGTGAGGTTGCTCCAAGATGGCAAAGTATGACTTTGCTAAGATCAATGGTTTGCAAGAATGGAGCCAAACCATGTAGACCCTTGATAGTTCGAAAACCCTCATCTAACTTATCATTCCACCATGGGAGGGCTTAAGAGGCCTACTTTTCCTATGTGTACTTTAGTTCGATATTCAAGGATGGACTATCTTGGCATATACTCTACTTAGTGCCTTGAGAACGATAGTGAAACCTAAGGAGCATTTCAACTTCGTAGCTCTTTCTTGTATTAGCCATTGGTAACTATTCATAAGTACCTTAAATATTATGGATTGAAATGACATGCCTGAGATAAAGTTGTCCCTACTTCAGAAATTTTCACTTAGTTTCCTTAGCATAGAGCTTCTCTTGTCTAAGTATCAACACTTAGATTATATAGGTGTTGAAAATTTTCAAGAAAGCTAGCAAGGTTACAAGCTGATTCGAATTGGTTGATTCGAATCAGGCCGGCCAGTTTGAATGAGAAAACGGTTCGAACCAAAAAAATTACTTATTTTTTGGGGTTTTTTTTTCCGGTTTAGAACGATTCGAACCACGGTTCGAGGTTAGAACTGCAATTCGTGGTAACTATGAATCTTAGTTGACATAAAATGAAGTTTTGTAAGTCTATTATGCACCTTCGATAGTTTCAATAGTGATAGCATTCGGCCATCTACATTGTTGAGTGTCGAGTTGACCTTGCTCTGCTTCGAGTATCCATGTATTTATGCAGACTGTTCGACTATGTGAGTAAAACTACATACTGTTATAGAGAGGATATTTACAGGAGTACTCAGAAGATGAATTCAGGTGAGGAGGAGTAAGATTAACTCCAACAGTGCTTGGGTCCAATAAGTACATGCCCTCAGTGGTAATGGCCCAATGCCAAAGGGTATACTAGTTAGGGGCTAGTCCTAGTATATAACTGCATTGAAGACGATTCAATAGACTTGGATCTCGCATATCTACAAGATTTTTGAATACGCTGGCATTGATTATATCTTCATGTTAGAAAACAACTTACCTAGAAAAACCCCTCAATCAAGACTTCATTTTTAAATCTTGATTAGTTGAAAGCATCTTTTGTATATTGCTAAAAAATATTTTCTCCATAAAGGAGGATTTGCTCCGGCTCTTATTGGATTTAGCAACTTTATCAATGTGTATCATGATCAAGGTCTAGCAAAGCAGACAACGTGAAAATTTATGTTCTTCACTATCTGATCAACTACAAAAGCATGTTGGAGCATTGAGTTTTAGTAAACATGGTATTTCGTCACGATAGCAAGTAGTGCTTTGACAATGCCAAGGTTCTCATCAATATAGACATCATCGAAGTTCTACATTCAGCCACTAAGTAGCTAATGGATGCAATATAGGCTTGAATGTAACAAGAATTACGAAATTCTAAACTGCAAGCCAACAAATATAAACAAGATTATAAAGACCTAATTAGAAGACAATTATGACATGCAAAAGATAGATGCTCTGATTGCAATGAAACACATGGCAATAACATCACTTGCATGGAACTCAATTTGTATAGTTCTTGAATTTTGTCTTGGAAAAGCCAAGATACTGAGATTGGCTATTTCTACAACTTCATATTGCATAGCCTCATCAAGCCATAAGGCTTACAAGTCTCACATCGACATTACCATCGACATCGACAATCCGACACCCTCGACTGTCGACTGGAGCTCTTCCTTTGCTAAATCCAACATAGACTACGTCACCGTTTGAACTTACTACACAGTAACTACAGAGCTTCACGTCTGCATATCATACAGTTTACACTAAATTGTTTAGCCTTGTCTTGTAAACATGACATTGTGCCTAAGCACATTAGTTAGCCACGATCTTTGTAAACTTGTATATATACAGTAAATCAGAACAAGGTAACAATGGAACAAGAAGAAGTGAGATCATTAAGAATCATAAATATAGATGTACAAGGCGTGAATCAGAGTTCATATCAGCATAGTAGGATTGCAGCGCATAGCGCAATACTATTGTGAACCATTTTCGGGCACAGGATTTGTCATATGATTGGTGTTATTACATCAGCTAATATACAGATTCTCTATTTTATTTATGTGTGTTAATACTGTCGAATACTTTCTGATTATTTGACTATCTGTTACTAATACTCGCTCTAGCGACTCATGTAGAATATCTGACACGAAGAGTGCATGGCTATCGCAGATGCCTGATTTTGTCGCTCTCTTCATGGTTGTCTAAGACACCTACACAGATATTCTTCTAGTTGAAAGAATGATTTAAGTAATAGTCGAATTCTGCAATTCTATTCGATCGTTTTCCTTTCTGCTGCCAATAGAATTATCCTTAGCACACCAGCAGAGTGGTACCAGAGCAGGCTTGAATTGTCAATAGAATTCATGACTAATTACCATTTTTAGATTGTTCATTAACTATGGAAGTTATATTTTTAGATCTGGTTGATCAATAAGTTCAACGGTGACGACTTCCACTTGTGGAAGCTTAAGATGAGGATGATACTCATCGAAAAAGGAATTTGGGGATACGTCAATAGTTCGATAGCCAAACCGACTGAAACTAAAATGCTAACCTCTTGGGAAGCACAGGATGGCAAAGCATTAGCCATTATATCTCTAAACTTGAAAGATTCACAAATAACTCACGTAGCCAACTATTCCACTTCCAAAAAAGCATGGGACACATTAACTGTGAAGGATTTCAGATCATTCAAGATCCAATCCATGTCCCAAATCTTTGGTTACAATAAGGAGCAAACCAACAATCCTGCCAATGTAGAAAAATCAACATCTACATACAAAATGAGATGCAAACTCTAAGAGATATTGATCAAACATGAACCAAAACATAAAATATGTTTGCTGTCCGTACAATTACAGTACCCTACTGTATTTCACACGTGTGGAACCGAAAATAGCAATAAATGATCATTCTACACACAAGATTGCAAGATAACACCAAGATAGTGCACCAATGAGTAGTAGAACCCAAAGAGAACCATGTATAATGATGAAATGAGAGATAGAAGAGAGAAGATGTGTCTCTCCACGAGTTACATCCTTTTATAGAGTTTCTAAACCCTATTTGGCCACTTGGCTTTCCCTCCAAAATGTAAACCCTACTATTTTTGGGTCTAGATTCAATGTACCCAAAGTTCAAATTTGAATCTCTTTCAAACTCGACTACCAACTTTCCCACACTTTCCAAAAGTGTTTATTGAATGTATTTTAAACTAATATAACTTCAAAAAGTTTATCTCTAAGTCTAAAATGAGTTTTGGCCTCTTATTGACAATTTACCAAAATGTGACTAAACTAGACTAAACTAGTTGAAATCTCTCACATTAACTAGTTTGTAAGAAACAACAGAAGTATTGACTCGTCTCTTTCTGAGAAAGAAGTTCCTATCGCTCAGGATGAGTGAGGGGACCTCAGTCTAGTTGACTAAGCAATAGTCCCAGAAGAAGAAAAATTTGAAGGACAAGAAAACCAAAGTTGAGCAGACTGATTCAAACTAGCAACAACAACACGATCGACAACAACAAAAGCCGAAGACCAAACTCTTCTACAAGTATTGCAAGAGAACCAACCACAACATCGAGGATTGTCAAGTTCTCAAGCACAACGAAGCAAAGAAGAAGATGCAACAGCAGGATGGAGGATCTGATTCTGCCAAGACTTCTCACAAAGAATCGACACTGCTGATGGTACAAGATCAACAAAGTAGAGATGCCCTGCTATGGTATCTCGATTCAGGTGCTTCTCAGCACATGACTCCATGCAAATTCCTATTTGAAGAACGCACACCAACAGATTTGAAGTATATCTACTTCGCCAGAACGATTCGCCTTTAGCTTCCAGATGGAAACTGGACATTGCTTAATGGTATACTTTATGTACCTAAATTGACAAAGAATTTGTTGTCTATTAGCAAGATCACAGATCAAGGCTATAGAGCTTTGTTTAATTTGAAGCAATGTACTATCTTGGATAAAGATGGTAATGAAATCCTCTCTACAAACAAAGAAGGTAATTTGTATATCTTGAGTCATGATTATGCACTTTCTACCAATGTGATTACTTCTAATGCCCATTTATGGCATCAAAGATAAGGACATTTAAACATAAGAGCAATATTGTACATGCATCACAATAGCATGGTTAAAGATTTAAGTCTAAACGCCGCCTCCACATATCTTAAAAATGTATGTGAGGTGTGCTCTCCAGGTAAACAGCCTAGATCAAGATTTCCAAAAGGACAAGCCACTAAAGCTAAAGTCCATTATAGAGTTAATACATAGTGATCTATGTGGCCCTATGAGTATTTCATCTCTGGGGGTTGTTGAATGTTTATCATTTAGAATTGTGGTTTGGTACATAATTAAAAATCCCACAATGGAATACCAAAGTAGGAAAAATTGTATATTAAATTTTTTTTAGCGTCCAAAGATAGCACATCGGCATGTCAAGGGATTCCGCCCGAAATAAATAAATGAATAAAATCAAATAAAATTGTGGCGGAATCCTATAGCATACCGGCATGCTATCTGATTCCGCCGCACAAAAAAAAATTCTTTTTTTATTTAGCACACCAACGAAATTTCTTCATATCAAACAGCTATACTACATTGCGACAATCAAAGCTACATCACTCTTTCTTTGAACCCACAAACTCATTCTAGAACCAAACACATTGAAGTTCAATTTCATCTCCTTAGAGAGAAAGTTCAGAACAAAGATGTCGAATTAAGTTACTATCATACCGACAATATGTTGGTTGATATTTTGACAAAGCCATTGTTAAAGGATAAACATGTTGCCTTAGTTAGTATGTTAAATTTCAATTCAGATTCATAGCAGTAAGCTTAAGGGGAAGTTTTGGAGTTAAATCTTACTTCTACTCACCTGAGTACTCATGTAAATATCCACTCTCTATAACATTCTGCAGTTTTACTCACATAGTTGAACAGTCTGCATAAATACATGGATATTCAAAGCAGAGCAAGGTCAACTCAACACTCAACAATACTCGAGTTCGAGTCTCACATCGACATTACCATCGACATCAACTCGACAAAGTCAAACGGTCGACTCGACTCGACAATCCAACACCCTCGGCTGTCGACTAGAGCTCTTCCTCTGCTAAATCCAATACAAACTATGTCACCGTTCGAACTTACTACCATGCAATAATTGCACAGCTTCATGTCTGCATATTATACAGTTTACACTAAATTGTTTGGCCTTGTCTTGTAAACATGACATCATGCCTAAACACATTAGTTAGCCACGATCTCTTTAAACTTGTATATATACAATAAATCAGAACAAGGTAACAACGGAACAAGAAGTGAGATCGTTAAGAATCATCAAATATATGTACGAGGTGTGAATCAGATTTCGTATGTGAACTCCATTGTACTAGATTATCTGACTCCTTAGAGTCGGAGATCACAAGAGAGTGAGAGTAATTCAAGAAGTAGAGACATTGTCTTCATCTGTAATCAACATAGTAGGATCGCAGCTCATAGCGCAATACTACCGTGAACCATTTTCGAGCACAAGATTTGTCATATGATCGATGCTATTACATCAGCTAATATATAGATTCTCTATTTTCTGTATGGGCATTAGTATTGTCGAATACTTTTTGATTATTTCTCTCTCTATAACTGATACTCGCTCTAGCGACTCACATGGAATATATGACATGAAGAGTGCATCGCTGTCGTAGACGCCTGATTTTATCACTCTCTTCATGGTTGTCTAAGACACCTACACAAATATTCTTCTGGTTGAAAGAACAATCTAAGTAATAGTCGAATTCTGCAATTTGATTCGATCCTTTTCCTTGACGTTGCCGACAGAATTATCCTTAGCACACCAACTGGTACCCTAATTGCCCTAATTCCTAGAAGGTTTCACTAAGGGCCTCTAGATAGTATATATAGGGTTGTCATTTGCTCATTAGATAGGTTATGATCTGGTTTAGTCATTGTTTATCATTAGGTAGATTAGTTACTAGTCAGGCGCTTCGTGGGAGAAACCTTTTCTATTGCTTATAGGGCTTTAGCGATTGGTTATATCATATTTTTTTGGCCATTCTTATGGGGGATTGATTTCAATTTGATATTTCTACTTGTCATAGCCCCAAGGGACCCTCTAGCCAATGGGAATTTACCCCATACATATGCTTTTGCAGTGATGATGGAATATGTATATCTCTTGAATTGGCATCAAGCAACTCTCGCACGAACTCTAGCACCAAAAATTCTTGGGTACTAAGAGGACAGTCCTTGGTGAGATTCATCACCAAGAGGCCCAGGGCCTTGGCCATGTTCATGAGACACTCCACCTTGGAGGTCTTGAGACCTACCCCTACCAGGTTTGTAGCTACTAGCTTACATTACTTACCACTTGGAAGTTACTAAACTCTGAATCTCCAAGCCTTTAATTATGAGCAGAAGAGGTGGGATGTTCTCTTCTTCTTTTTTCCAGTTACATGACAGTGTCTTTTTAGAGATCTTCCATGTTAAAGAAAACAAGGTTTACCTTCTTTCATGGAAATCTCTTGACTTGATTCCACCTTGATTGAGTTTCACACACTATTTACCTTTGATCACAACCCCAACGGTCAATGCTTTAGTGTCTTGAAAAATTTTGATCTTGCATGTCAAGTGTTCTTCTTTTGTTTGTTTGTTGACGTGTCTTCATGTACTATAAGATTGGAAATGACGACAAGCATAACATGCTTACTATGTCACAGAGACAAGAAAGAGAGAATTTTATAAGGGTGAAACATACTTGTATGTCCCTTTTCAAGACCTTGAGAGTAGGATCTTGCACAATGGCATACTTGTCGAGAAGCACAAGAGGTTGACCCTATTAAAGGAACCACAATACTTCAATAATTTCTTACTTGTTTCACTACCTCAGCAGCAAAATGTTGCAATAATCTCCATGCCATTACCAACCAACCTATGACACTGGAGATTCAATCTTGCTTCCACTGACTAGAAGCATATGGAATCATTAACCTTTGAGCAACCAGTTGCACAACTTGTAGTGCCAAGTACTTATTTGTGATTACACTTATTGGTAGCACCTTGTCTCAATAGACTCCAAGTAATTGTTATCGAGTAGACTGTGCCATTTGTATCTGAAAGAGTGTGTAGCTTTGATACCAAATGCTTCAAAGCTAGCTCACAATGAACAGGGACAAGTGGGAGCAACACCAAGGTACACATTCTACTTGTACTTAGTTACAAGGTAATCAATTAGGCCCATAGGGAGCAGACACTTCCAAGTCAACTAACTCTTTTGTAAGCAAATCCATCATAGAAGACTATGATCAAACATTATGAAAAATTTCAAAGACCCATTCATTCATGTTGTTTTGTCCATAGTACAAATGTGATGAGTTACCATCTGAAGATCGAGTTGCCAAAATGGAATTTGTTTTGAAAATACTTAAGCCTACTCTGGGGAAACAAGAGTATCCATCTCAACCAACATGTGTTGGGAAACCATGGCATTATCTAGTTTGGGGAGTTTGACACCTAGAACTTAGCTTTGGCTTGTTGCACATCCATCTCCCCTCATAGTCGTGCTACCATCTGGCACCTACTCTCAAGTGCTCTTGGAAACCTAATGTGGTTATGCACAAGTTTCTAGGTGGGAGGTAGAAATGGGCCATTGGGCTAGTTAAGCATAATTGGGATGGTTGATCCTTTAGAATTGGAATGGGTTAAAGGAGTCCCAATGTCTAGAAACATATAAGAATGATGTGAGTATTGACATGATGAGGGACGAAAAAGGAGTCATAAAACAAGGTTAAATCATGTGAAAATCTTAGGACCGTTTCAAAAGTCAAAGAGACCCAAGGAGCTAGGGGGCTAGGGTGTCCTTGCAATCTCATAACACATAGCAAAACAAGAGGGACGATAATAATGGTTGATATAACAATCACAAAGAGGGCATTAGGGAAGCACAAATGCACATAAATTATTGTGGGATGGACGTACATCAAAAGGTTTCAAGAGTTGAGCACCAAGGAGTCCCACGTCAAATGGTGACCACTTCGATCACAAATTGGTCACAAATGGGTTCAGAAACACAACTAGACAACAAATTAATCACAAATGGGTGCAGAAACACAACTAGACAACACTAACTCTAATCCATGTGAAGACGTGAGTCCCACTCAAACATTCGATTGAAGTTGCACCTTTCATGAAGATAGAGCTATTTATTGGAACAGAGCTAATGTATTTATTATAAATTTTTATTTGAATTGTTCATTTCTCATAAGTTCAAATGCCATAATTCACTTACAAGGCAACAATAAGTTCAAGCAAAAATCACTTTCAATCTTTAGAAATTTTCTGTTAATTGTTGTTTGTCATGTTAATTTCTCTCAAAAGGCACGACATACATTCTTTGGATGTAATATGTGAATGTTAGACATGTGTTTGTTTAATTGTGCAGGAGCACCTTTTCCTCCAAATTTCAAAGAAGTCGTGAAAACCATTTTCAAGAGGCTCTTTCGAGTTTATGCCCACATTTATCATTCACATTTTCAAAAAATCGTCAGCTTAAAGGAGGAAGCTCATCTTAATACATGTTTCAAGCACTTCATTCTCTTCACTTATGTAAGTTGTCCTTTTTTATTCTTAATGTTTTGGAAACTAGTTTATGTAAAACCACCACTTGAATTTGATGTTTCTCTTCTTCCTCATGAAGCTCATTGGTGTCTATGTTATTTTCCACATGTTGCACATTTTCTATTTCTTGATTCTGTTGCTACACAATTATCGCTCCATACATACATATATGCACACACGTGCACGCGCGCGCATGTGTGTGTGTGTGTGTGTGTGTGTGTGTGTGTGTGTGGACCAAAAAGCTTAGTCACAAACCAGGATTTTTTTTATATAGAATTTCAATTTGTAATGATCATGTCATTCTAATGACTTGAAGGACTTGCACAGTCTTCGATGCACAGTCTTCGATTATTCATTCTTGAGGTGCATCGAAACATGCAAAGATTCGCACTCCTTGAGAATTGTCATGGAGAATTTAATATGTTAACTTTTCTAGGAATCTTTTCTTCTTTTTAACATTTCTGTAAAATCCACTCAAAATTTGAAGGGTGGGTAATGTGTAAAGAAAGCTACATGACCTACTGTAATGAAATTTCAAAAGCACATCACATTGATAAAGAAAACTTCAGAGCGTATTATAGTCCATAAAAAGTCAAAATGTAACCTTGACACTCTTTACGCTTGCGAAAAGAATCCCTAGTAACCTTTGCGGAAATTCTAACCCAATTTTCCTTTTTTCTCATTGTATATTTTTGCATGAAAGGGTGCAAGTTGGACTATTGACACAAAGACATCACATAAATTATGTTGTCTGCCATATAATTAAAGCCAGTCTTAGACTTTTCTCAATTATTTTATTGTAGTTGTCTTATGAGGTTAGAGGAGAAGTAAAGTTTCAAACTTCACACTACATAACTAAACATATACTAAGAAGTTGGTTTTAGCTTTGTTTTGAAGATTGTTTTGTAACCAATCTTTGGCTTTCTCATATGCAAATTTTATCAATTTGGGTCAATGTATCTAATTGAGATCTACCTTATGAGCTTTGCTAAGACTTATCAAATACTTAAATTGATGCAGGAATTTGGTTTGGTGGAGAAGAAGGAACTTGCACCGTTGCAAGAGCTTATTGACTCAATTCTATTGCCATATTAAGCCCTTTACATTAGTAGTTGAGATCTCTTATTTTTTCACTTTGCAAAAAATTTGCATTTACCTAATCCTACTTCATCCATGGCATAAAGAGTATTATACTCCCATTTTGTATTTCTTGTCCACTTGGTTGTACATATTTTGTGACAAATTGTAGCAATTTAGTTTTGAATATAAGACAACTGTTTTCTGAAATCAGAATCTAAGAAAAGCTTGTGCTTTGTTGATTATCATGAGTAGCATCATCTAGCTGTTGGACTCTCTTTTCTTAGGAAGTATATCTAACAGAAGTCGATTTACTCTTTGACTAAAGAACATCATTATCACTAGCGGCATAAGTAAAATAATCCCATTTGCTATTATTAGTTTCACAAGACATTAATTCATCTTGGTTAAAGAGTTCAACATCAAGAAATTATGGATTCACAATAATCAAAACATAGACGTCATCAACTGGTGAACTTCAATCTAAATAGTAAATGTGACTACGAGCTTTGATTCCAATCTACTGTGATGAAAACTAAAGGATTTTGCATGTTAAGAGTGGTGAATAATACAACATAACCTTATCTTATCATATTGATTGCTATTGACAAAACACAAAATAATAATAACTAAAAACTGTCTAAGAATTTTGTTTGCCCATACTTGTAATTATGACAACACAAATTATCATAAATCAAATAGCATACATATGTGTAATAATCTTTATATTTAACAACAAGAAGGTTTGTCAACATAGAAAATAAGCTTGTATGTAAGCGAAAATATAATGTGCAAAATTCATTTTTGACCATTGGTTAGAGGACTTTTCAATGGATTAAAAATTATGATCTCTTATCCACATTTCTTCATGTGTTTTCTCAAATAAGGCTTTGGTTGTAAGATGATTATGAAGATATGTAGCTATTGAGACGACTTCTGTCCAAAAAGTCTTTGATAAATCTACATGTAGAATCATTCTTTTCGCTCAATACAAGCCAATTGGTTCTCTTATGGAATGGACTTGTGAATGTCCTTGATCTCTATCTCAATTCCTCCATCTCTCATGCTTTTGTTGTATTTGCTGATTGTTGGATCTAAATATTATTAGAATTGCTATTTCTTATGCTTTTGTGAGAGAGAAAGGGAGAGAGAGAAAGATTAAGCTATTATCATTGTGGATCTTAGGGTTAATGGTTGTAGTGTTAATAGATGTTAGAGTTAGATATGGATCTTCCATACATGCTGAATTCTGAGATATGTTATCGCTCTCACGGGATCGAACCTCCGCGTGACGACTACCTTCATCTGTTTGATGTTGTGGGCTTGGATCTTGGGTTGAGGATAAGATAGGAAATAAACCCACTACAATTATTGTATCTTTTCATGTGTCATCAACATGAATGCCTTATGTTTGTTCTTCATTTGTAGCTTGATTCTTGTAATTATGGCTATAATATTGATGTAGGCACATGACGCTCTCCTTGGTGGTTAAGGTTTGATATAAAGGACACCAATTTTTATATACATGAGGAAAAGTGTTATATATTTTTGAAAGAATAATCAAGGCACATTGGTGTGGGACAACTTATCATTTCATGTTCTCAATCACAGATCTTCTGTATACAAATTATTAAGGTACAAAAAGATAAGGGACCTACTCAAAGTGAGAAATTACCTAAGAGATGATGATTAAAAGATATTGTTAGGCATGTGTTTGAATTTGTATATGTTTGAATTATACATAATAGGTTGTTGCACTTCAATTATAATGTGTTTGAAATGATCAAGTGAACATTGTTTGTTGTATTGTTTAGCAAGATTGCTTTCGATTGAGTATGTTTAGACAATGATTTCATCTATCTGTAAGTAAAATTAATATGTGCTCAATCTTATTGTTTAGTGGTGCTTGAAGAATATAATATTGAGATTTCAAAGACTACACAGATAACACAGAGGAGTGAATCTGAAAAAATCTCTGACCAATTTGAAAATGCTGCTTGCATCTCTTGATTCTCGGGGCTTGAGACTTACATGTTCATGACCTAAATCTGTTGTTGTGTGATTACCTTGATCTTCGCAAGCCAATGCACTGTGAGCGTGGGCACATGGCAGCCAAGTTTCCATCAAAGAGTTTCAATCAGTGAGATCCTCACAATGCCTCTACGATGGAACAAGTCCAAGTGCCTACCACCCATTTTTAAAGGATGTTGCAGTGAGAACATGGGAGGGAAAACTAGGCAAGGGAGGGAAATTTTGACGGTTTGTGTGTCTCATGGATAAGGTTTCTCCCTGAGCTTATTGACATAGGCTTTTAAAAAAAAAAAAAATTGATCCTAGAATTAATGAATAGCTGAATTTTCTCTATTGTCAAACTACAAAAGAAATTTTCAATAAGAATACTCCAAGCATGTGCTATAAAAATGGCTAGGGTTGTCCTTGGTTGGAAGATACCATGTTCGATGATGTAGCCCTCCTATTTTTTAAGAGAGTTGCTTATATGGAGTATGTTTGAGCAATGGTCATGCTTGCTTTTCCGTAGTTTGTCTTTTGCATTAGTGAACAACCATGGCTGAATAAAGGTGATATTTTTTGTTATGTCAATCCTTATGGTATTGGGAAACATGTTCATGTCAATGTCAACCCATGAGCATTCATGTACATGATTGTATGTCAATTCTCCTTTAAGTTTGAAAGTTTCAAGACAAAAACTCTTCATGATTTTAATCTTTATGGTTTGTCAAGAGCCTCACTATCCTTGTCATAATATGCCAATATGACAGGCTTCAATAAATTATCTTAGAGCTGAACGTGTCATTAATGGGAATGATAAGAAGGTAATACTAATGCTACATGCATTCATGTTGTGCTTGTAATGTTCATATCACACATGTTAAAAAAAAAAGGTCGGCTTAATTCAAAAATTGTGTATGAAGAGTGAAATTTACATGATTACGTGCCAAGTTCAAAAAAAAATCATAAACGATAGTTAGAACATAGTCTTGGAGAGGTCCGTTGGAAAAAATCACCATCTCTCATGCTTTTTTTCATTACGTTCTTATGTCCACACGAGAACATTACTTGGTCTAGGATATGGAATAAGTGCACTAATGAATGTTGCCAAGCATAGATTTAGACAATGCATTTGTTGGATAAATATCATGGGTTTGTGTCTCCTACTTCAAATGGAGAGAAGAACAAGATGCAAATAAATAGTTTCTTAAGCGGTTAACTATTTGGCTATTCCCTTGGATTACTCCTGCTTTGATTATTAAAGGGTGGAAAAATCCAAAAATGTACAATTAGATGGAAGCACATAGAACAATAATCCCCATTGGCAAAGAGTAATTAAGCTAAAGTGCTTAGTAAAAATATTAAAATAATTACTACTTGATGTAAGTCACTAACTAGAATAGTTGCAGTAATAGGTAATGTAGGAAGCTTCGAACTCGCCGCGCCCTGCAAATTGAGCTCGTCAAAGAATTGAAAACTCCTGTGGACATTGCAATGCAACAGAAATACATTGACGATAGAAAGATATGATGACGAATGGTACAATACACTTTGTCCCTGACGTTTCACAACAAGCTCCGCGCATAATGACAAGAAATCATTAAATTTCTTATGAAGACATCCATATGTTTTCAAAGAAAAGGGGATGATTTCTTCACCAGATGCACGATCGTTATAATCTTTCTCCTTCTCTTGAGTTGCGTGAGATGCGATAGCTCCTTGCGTGGTGGAAGAAGAACAAAGAAGGTCTTGTCGAGAGGGATCAACAATAAAAACATCTCCAAGAGTGCGAATTCCCTCACATGAGAAAACAAGGTCAACACGTGGACGCGATGATTGGCCAGATGACCTTGACAAAATGTGTGTATGCTCTCGAACAACATGGAAACCACTATCATGAGCAATAGTTGCAAGAACATCATGAATGGTAAGTGTGGTTAATAAATGATGATCATGCACATATTCTTGTTTATCATGTCCATATGCTCATACCAACATAATACATAATGTTCTAAGTTGATATATTGCATAACCTTGAATGTATGTGTATGTGACATACTGACAATATTGAAGGGATTTTTGATTTTTATGGAGCACTCAAAAGAAGATATTTATCCCTACAATGAGTTTGTATCACTTGTTTGTTCTACTCTAGTTTTGCAAGTGGTTTATGATAGTGTGTATATTTTCATCAATACTTGTGGCAAACATTAGGTATTATTAGAACTTAACCTGTCATCTAGTTTCACATTTGAATTTGTTGCTTGAAAGAGTTAATTTCTCCCATGATCTTTGAAGCATTGGGTACTGATATTCTGGGCGATTCTTCAAGATTTGAGGAATCCTCTATTGCATAATGCTTGCTTAGAATAAAATCACTGTATTGCATAATGCTTGTTAAGAATAAAATTATTCGCCAACGTACATGAAACCAAGCTATAAAGAATTTCCTGAATATGATGCTGTTTGTATAGACCATCATGCAGAAGCAGATTATCATTACTGTCACAAATTTATTTTTAAAATTTGCAAGAGGAGTAGAGAATGTGAACATTATGCATAACATGCCATCAAAAAGGTATTTTTAAAAATCTCTGATCACGTCTTCATATTCAAGGGAATGTAACTGAGCTATATAATTCAGTCTTGTAGATGGAAAGTTCACAATCGTTAGATTTTTAGAGGGGCATGGTTCCAAGTAGACTTCTATGTGGATCTTTTTTTGTGAGAAAAATGCACCCCTTCACAACTGTTATACATGCTCACTGTTAATTACAAGTATAAGATCAATCAGACTATGGTGCTTTTCATTGCAATTGCACTTTTCACAGAGAACCAAATTTGGGCTAACACTTGGAGCTTCTAGTGATGCTAGTAATTCTTCCTGTGCCTCTGCAATTAATTGTGCAATCTATGGCTTTTCACAAATCCATTGTTTCGATAAAAACACCAAAATGAAAGATGGCAGAGAGCAAACATGGATGATGTGCAGAACACAACAAATAGAAACTGAAACAGCCAATCATTTTTATAATCCGAGCAGTATGAGCTCACTCCGAATCGCGCAATGAGCACACTATTTTTTTCCACGTTCCCCATATGAACATGAAACAAAACATTTTCTTAAGAAAAAATTTCTCATGCTACAAAAATTTCCATTTTGTTTCTGTGTACAAGCACACTGCTTGAAACTGGTAGCTTTGAGTCCAAATAAACAGCTGTCAAGCGATTCAATCCTTCTTTTCTGCAAATTATTAATTTGTAGAGAAGACTTATAATACAAAATGTGTGCCAATGATATGTTTTCCTGATGGTGTCATCAGTGCCCAAAAGCAAGAATGTCTTCTATACATCTAAAAGAAATTGAGTTCGAGCTTCAACATACGGATGTGTCAGCTTTAGCAAGCCAACCTATATACTGGGCTTTGATAGCTTGTTTTCTTGATAGGCCTAGCCCCTTCTCCATACCCGGAGCATCCTTCTTTGTAATTTCAATTGTTAGCTGATGCTAGAAAGAGTCAAGAACTCGAGCTCTAGTCACACAATTCTCCGGCTTATATATGCCATACAGCTGCAAGAATATATTATAATTGTTCCTCTTCGGCTCCCGCATCATGGAGATCTGCATCAATAACCTTCACAGGCTCGTAGTTTTCTCGTACATGTGGGTTTTCCCTGGAGACTAAGCCGTCGGCCGCTACAGGTTCGCCACTGCATTAAAAGCAGGCAGTGATTGTTCAAAGCAGAATATCGTTACGAAAGTTCAAAAAAGTAGTGCAGTTTTTTGGAAACAAGTTTAAATCTATTCAAATTGGCTTGCGAAGCAGAACTTACCATAAAGAATAAATTAGGAGGCCTCCAGCGACCGTTCCAAATGCAACAAAGTAGAGCCAATCAACCTGCATAGATATGAAAACACTTGGTAAATTTAGATTTACTTGCTGGGATTGACCCCATTTATCAACTCCAAAGCTGAGAGATGCACTCATCAGGTCACAAATAGCAAAATTTTCTCAATTACAACCAAATGGCACGTGCATATTGCTGATGCGGGCACCAATGATCAGGATAATCAGTTTCGAGTTGTACTTTTAATTTTACAAAAAGTTGGAACTCAGTGCAGCTGATGGATCAACAATAACACATTAAGAAGTAGAATCTAGCATTCATCAGAGGATCTGGTCATTAAGAAAATCTATTCAATCACCAAGCTGTATTATTCAGCAAGCATATACCTATTCCGCAAGCACAGATGTGCAATTACTAATCAGATGAAAAAGATTGGATGCACTACCCTTTGTCGAAAAACAAATGCACGAATGGCAACTGCCCACATATCCGACGTCAGAATTGAAAGATTTAATAGTGCAGAGCCGCTTCCCTGTCAGTACCACACTTCATTAAGGAAAATTCATGACTTATTCTTTGGATCACAAACAGCAATGAGCATGGTGATATTTCTTAGATATGGTGTCCTCGAAACAGAAAATCAGCAAAAACATCTAGTGAAGAGTAGATGTTCAACCATGAGATAGGCCATAGAACTTTAGTTGTTGGAGAGTGCTTCGCTTTATATCCTAGCAGAGTGATCTAGAAGAAAAGAGTGATACATAAAAGAGGTGTAAAAGAATAAAAAGGCAGTCTAGGAAGGCTTGAGGAAATCTTCCAATCATGTAAGGAGAAGACTTAGGATGTTTTAAACTTTAAAATTCCAGATTTAAAAAGATCATTGACAAACTAAGGAGCAGAAGCATAAGTTGCTTGCACATGATTATATTTCACTTTATTCAGGTGCATTGGTTTCCTGGCAGTAAATACTTTACAAGCTTGAGGCGTTTGAATATCTAATTGAATCTATTTGTTCTCTAATGAGATACTATCATTGGCATTGATTGCAGTCCATTTCAATCATATAGACAAAAATTTGTCTTTGAATATGTCAAGGTATATAAATGGATTGATGAACTATAGAGCATCGTGAATTATCTGAATAAGGAATGTTATGATCCACATCTGCCCATAGTTGCCTCCTGTTCCAGAACTTGACCAAAAAAAAAATTAAAAAAATACGTATTTAACAAAGAAAAAGAAAGCGATACTCTTCAACTTACAAAAAAATTACCCTGGAGATTGCTGGAGTCATCTACGCTGGATAGACGTAGATAGTTGAGAGATGATATGCACGATTGAGACTGCCATCCACTAGATCAGATTTTGACAGCTACTATGGTCAGAACGGGCAACTATTGTTGCGCTATTGCAAATCCCACTGATGTTGTGAGGGTTTGTATGCAGGGGCCGGAGCAGGCCTCTCTAGGAGCTAAGTTTTTGTTCATGTGAAATAATATCATGCAGATGGTCAATCATGAATGATTCATAAGCTATGAATACTCAATGTCAGGATGAGGTAATGTCTACCTTTTATTCCATATACTTTGCTATTCTCATCATAGAAAGGTTGTTGGGTCACGTTTAGCAGAGTGGCATTATTAGAGGTTGCCTGGGGCTTGTTGGCTGTAAAGCATCAGATACAAAGCTGAAAGTGATGACTAACCTACCTCCTATGACAGTAGTTTCACTACTGAAACTATTGGAAACCCTGAAAGCTGAAATGTAACTTGTGGGGCGATTTGGATTCACCTCAGTTCGTTTTATCTCTTGTTTTTGTAGAATATCTTCTTTCCGCCTTTCAACTACTATAGATTTTGACCTGTTTTTAATAATACTTCTCCAACTCACTTGCTGGGTCACATCTAAACTGTAATGCAAATACATGTGCAGTAGGGGATGCAGAAGTAAATGAAGCTTCTTGTGGTTTATTAGTGAGTGTGCTTATCTGATTATTACCAACATAAGAATCAAAACTGGAATCAACATTCACATAACACAACCACAAATACTGAATCTCCATTCTCTTTATTTGCATATAGGTAACAAGAGGACCCTCAACAGATGGTCTCTCCCCCCTTAAGACATGAGACATACCCTCATGCCCGAACTTATACACATGTGATTTAAAATCTATAGCGGGCTGCTTACTTGCATGCCACCGCTTTCCAAGTACAATATCAAACTTAGCTAGTTTAGTGATTTCAAAATCTAACTTCTCGGTATACGTCTGAATAGACAAAGACGCCCGAGAGATTCTTTCATCCCAAACCTCTGTTCCCTTACCATCTGGCATCTCAACAGTATACCGGTAATCAAATGGAACAGTAGCCAAGTGAAATTTCTTCACCACACGAGAATTGATGATATTATGCGAGGAACCAGTGTCAAATAAGACGAGCACGTCATGACCTTCCAGTTTTCCCCTCATGCGTATCAGTTCACTATTTGAAAACTGATAAGCTTCCCGCGCTTTGGTGGACAAGAAACAAACTGGTGCCTCTGGAACAAGCTTCCGCACCGAAATAGTCATGACACGACAAGTGTCCTCATCATCACTTACCAACAAGTCATCCAAAATTTCCTCATCCTTGCCCTCATCTTGACGTTGCATAGTATGGAGCTTCTTGCTCGTACGTCGAGGACAATCTTTGAAAAGATGCTTGCCAAGACAGAAAAAACATAATCCGTCTTTCTTGGCCTTTTCCTTTTGCTCAGGACTGAGGGGAGACTTGTCATAAGCACGACGAGCCATAGGAGATCCCGCCTTGCGCTTCAAAGTCTGTTGCATCTGGATAGGATCCTTCTGCGAAAAGCCTTTCTGACCAGCTTGGCCAGACTTTCGCGAACCCTTCTTCTGAGGCCAGCTTGGCGCTCCAGATTCAGCCTTGGTGCGCACATTACCTTCAAAGTTGAGAGCTGTAGCAACTGCCTCTTCTAAGGTCTTGCACCCTTCATTAAGCACTGAAGGCCTCAACTCTTCACGAAGGCCAAATATGAACTTGTGGACTACCAGCCACTCGGGAATCTCTTCTGGAATCTTGATAAGTATCTCACGATACCTGTCAGCATATTCTTGCACCATGTACTGCCTCTGACGATGCAAAAGCCAAGCATCCGTTGCACGCACATGCTCATGTGGAGGAATAAACTGAGCTTTAAAAGCTCGCTTAAACTCAAGCCAGGTGGATGGAACCTGGTTAGACTTCAACAACTTGCGCCACCACCTGTCAGCAAAATCAGTGAAATGGTAAGCAGCTTTGCCCCCCCGCCAACCCTCATCAGTTGGGGACTATTTCAAATCAAAATACTCTTCCCACTTATGCAACCACTGATCTACGATATCAGTATTGTGTTGGGGAGTGTTTCCAGCGAAACGGGTAGGTTTAATATCTTTGGCTTCTGGATAGGGTGGAGGTAACATAGGACGAACAGCAGAAGACGGATAAGGTGGAGCATACTGCGAGGAAGACGCATAACCACCAGCTACCGTCATTGCTCGCATCTCTGCAACGATCTTTTCCACACTATCCATGCGAGCTTGCATAGAAGGGGAAGTATCACAGGCGAACGGGTTGCCACTGTAGGCGGATTATGGGCAGGACTAAGCACAGGGCTGGGTGGTGGTGATGGAAGAGCAACGGATGGACTAAGCGGAATATCAACTCTATCATCTTCCATTATGAAACACAACAGAGACAGCACGGAATCAAGCTAAAAATTGCACTTATTGGAACACAGTCAAGAAAAGAAATGTTCAGCCTATTGACAATTTAGAACTAAAAGAGACAAAAGGCAACTAGAAAGTAACAAAGCCAAGGACAGGTCGTACTTCCCTTACGTCCTATGCTGGTACACAAGTCGATAAAGAACTTAATTTGGGCACCAAATCGGCTTGAAAATTGAAAAAAAAAACAGGAAAAAAAGCGGGCTGTTTGACGTCGAATTTCTTCCAAACGGCAAAAGCTTTTCACGAACGGTCAATTAGCAGTAGGTCGCCCTCCTACTAGGCCCAATCTGAAACTTTAACAGCAGAAATCGGAGATAAATCGGAGAAGTTATGTCCAATCCAAAAATCTGACCTGTTTTTTTGCTTGAAAACCGACTTTTTAGTGAAACAGAGGCAAATCTGCTCCAAAACCGGCGTATAATGGCTCTAAAGGATCGCTATGGGTACTAGAAACATGCTCCCAAAATCTGATCAGGATCTGAGAAGGCTCCGGAAAGTTATGAGCGAAAATCCTTCTGAAAAAATGCGTTGGAGCATCTGATTTCTTTTGCCAAGTTTTTCCTCCCTCAAACAGGTGTTTGTGGGCTCCCTGTATGCTGGAACAGCAGCGCCCACCTTTCTTCTCCAATCTGTCTCCCACGTTTTCTCCCTCCAAAATCCTTCAAAAACAAGCAAAATCTGACAATTTCTACACTTTCTCTCTATAGAACGACGTTTTCTCTCTCTAGAACGAGGCTCTGATACCAATTGTCACAAGCCAATCTCTCCAAGCTCGTGAATCCTAGAAGCCGGTGTGTAGAATGAACCTCCCAACCATAGGCACCCCCTCCTTGAGTCCTTCTACCTGCTATTCCCGTCAACTGGCACATGGCATCCACCTGTGGGTGATCGGTCCACTTGGCATGCCTAGCCCCTGTGACCTGTGAATACTGAGTGACTCATAGGGTACCACCCCCGTGCCCCGCCAAAGACCTGTGACCCTCTTGGTCACCCCGACTACTTGCCGGCTAGCATCTTGTCACTGACGGCTAGGGTCCCGACGGTCAAGACACACCGCATCTCTGACAACTTGTCAGGCGGCCACACCGGGTCACTGCTCGTGACGCACTGGTCCCAACTTGGGACTGATGTCCTCCTCGGTCACTGACCCTTGCCAATACTTGGCCTCAGGCCCTCTGGTGACCGGCCGTGCCAAGGTCATGATAGAGTCGTAACTGGACTCTAACAGCAAGTCGTTGCTGATGAGTCCTGAGAATAACGGGCATAAGAGGTATCCAACGGATGAAGAGAGAGTGTGTTAGCATAGAACTCAGTCTGGCGAGCGGCTGTGCATGCGTTAAAGTCCCCTGCAAGCAATATGTAACCCTGTAGAGAGAGTCTAGCAACGATGTCAAAAAGGGCCTGAAAAGGATCACCTGCCAAATCCATAAACACTGAAGTGTGGGGAGCAAAGTAGCACACTGCAACAAACAAGTCCTGGTCCGGCCCGAAGAAGGATGCAGTAATCTGAAGCCACAAGTAACTGCCATAAGTATCTTGAGACACCAACCGAACAAGGAGTATATACCGACCTGTACAAACATGCAACTCCACCAGAGGCCCGAAGTATCCTGCCCTGTAGCATAGGTCGTGGAGCAGAAATCCACTGAAAACCATAAATGTGCGGAAGTGGGTGTGTGGAAGACACATGTCTCTGCAAAAAGTAGAAAATCAGCCGAACACAGATAGGTGTCAAGATCAGCCGTTGTAGAAGAGGTGGAGAGGCCGCCACAATTCCAAAATTGACGCTAGCTGGAGCTATCGGGCTGCTCCCATGCCTGAGTACCCGAACTTCTTATTGACGCTTGGAGAAAAAGCGAGAGTTGCACCGCCTTTATGGATAGGATGGATAAGGTTTGTGGACCAGGGTGAGGGGAAACCAGATGTGATAGAGAGGTTAAAGAGAAGAGAGAGGAAGGGTGAGAGAATGTCAGCAGCTTGCTTCAAAAGTTCAGCTTCTAGATCATCAATATCCTTGGCCTTATGTAGATTTAATCGGTCAATGGCCTCTTCTACTATGGCTGGAGAGAATATATCAGAAGCACATGTGTAGGAAGTGGAGAGGTGTCAGGAACAGTGTACAACGATGTGGCATAGGTTACCCATGTGCTAAGATCTGTGATCTGGGGTGGAGGTGCCCGTGAGAGGAATTTTTGCCAAAATGATCGCGACGAGGAGCTAAAGAGAAGGTCCATCATCTTCTTCCCTTGGCCGATTTTGTAAGTAATTTTCTTTTTTCAGGTGGTTCTACGGTATACATGGGATAAGTCCTATGAATTTGGTTACACTCGTGGTCATACCAAGGGTTGTGTGGTCGATTATGTCGTAAGTGCTTGGGCCGTGGAGATTGGAAAGCAAGGGATGCAGCGATATGCAAGGTCCGGACAAGAAAAAGAGACTGGTCCGTCAAAGTATCGTCGTAAGGGAAATGAGTCAGGAGGTCAGATAATGCTTCCCTGTACCTTGGGGTGTTTTGAGGATGATAGCGGTACACTGTTTTATTGCCAGGAGTTAGGGTATTAGTACATGGGGTGTGAAATAGTCAACAACACTACTCCCTCCACTGTGTGGAAAACAAGTAAAGTCACCTGAATCAGGCCACTGCAATAAGCCATTATAAATGGCCAATCCATGAGCCTCGCCCAACTGAAGCATCTGCTCTCCATATGCAGTTTCTGGACCCTCTGCATCTGCTGATCGTCGCCGGAGGCCAAGATCATCCCAGTCTAAAGCATGTATCCGCTGTGGATCATCCTCTGCTCTATGGAACTCTGTCTGGTCAATCCCATCAAAGTCCGGTCCACCCGAATCCAAATATAGCAAGCTCGCTCATCTGTATGCACCAACTCGACTCAAGGCCGAATGAAGTCGCGGACTAAGCAAGCCACCCCACCAAAACCCCGATCTGTCAATGCTCTCGTCGATGTGCAGAGTACCAGCAAAAACCCGTAACAACAGGTAGACCTCTTTCCGGACTCTCATGTGTCTCTGTGAATAGGAAGAGATCACCCTCCGCACAAAAGTCTCTAAAATCACCGGCAGTAGCCGAGGAGTGAATGCCATTGCAGTTCCATAGCCTCAACCGCAATGCTCGAGGAGGACCCCCCGAACCGCTTAGTCCGAGGGGCCTTAATCCCTATTTTATAGAATTCGGAGGATCAATGTATCGAGCCTTGCCATCCCGATAAATTACCCTCTTCCCCAAAGCTTTTGCCTCAATAAATGCTTTTTTCCAATCCACAACTTGCATGGGAGTGAGATCATCATCCATAAATATAAGTGTACCTCTAAGCTTGGCCCGCAGTTTGAGAGCTGCCCGTCTCCCTTCCAGATTCGTGAAGCGAACTATGAGTGTAGAGGGGTCTCTCTTGGTTCTCCAAGCTCTATCCAACCCTTCGGAGTGATGGGAGAGTGTGCTTGAGAGAAAGCTGGCTGCTTCAGTCATTGGATCGTTGGTGTCTTCAACTCCGCGGGCCCTAATATTCAGGGCTTTGTATTCTCGCATTCGCTCTTCGGATATGGTGGCCGAAATGACTCGGTTGAAGGATGGTGTACCCTCCCTAACATCCTCCTTGAACAGAGAAGCCCACGATTTTGTCTCAGCCTTATGTTGCTTTATCTTCTCTTCCAACTCTTGAATCTTAGTAGGTTCTCCTTGGTTACTTATTGCTGCCTCCAAAGAAGTAATCCGGGCTAACATGATTTCTCGTTCAGCGGCCATAGTGTGAATGACCGTTTGAAGCTGTCCCATTTCTTTCCATAGAGAGGTGGATTCGTTCTTGATTTGCTCGATGTAGGAGAAAATGTATTGCTCGAATGACTTGGCAGGTGTATAGATCTCAGGTATCAAGAAAGAGGAGTGAGCAGGTGGATGGCAAGGAGTATGGACTGTAGGCAACATTGTCTCATCTTTCATACCGCATATGATTCCATCTGTAACCACAGCAGTGCCATCACGAGGTCTCTGAGCAACATTGAGAGCATTGGCATACTGATTGGAAACAAGAGTGAATGCCTCTGTAGCGCTGGTGGACAGCGAGAGAGGGACTTTGGTATCATTGGAATCTGGAGCGCTGGTGGACAGAGGAGGAGCTGTAGCGCTAGGAGACAACGGATCTGCATCGATGCTGGAGCCGGATGCAGCGCTGGTGGACGATATCAGAGCTGGAGCTGTTTTCATCAATGGAGCTAGTGGAGCTGGTGGAGCGATGGAGCTGGTTTCATCAGTGGAGACCCGCGGTGGAGAGACCTGGCCAGCTAGCGATGGTGTAGAGACCCGCGATACCTGGCTGGTTAGCGATGTGTCAACTGAGGAGACCCGCGATGGAGGCTCCTGATCTGTGGAGACCCGCGATACCTGGCCACTCAGCAACGGGTCATCTGTAGAGACCCGCGATGGAGGCTCCTGGCTACTCAGCGATGGTGAAGGAGCCATCTGGCCACGAGTAGAAGTCCGTGAGGGGGGGGGAGCGTGGGCTCCCCTTACCTTTCCTGGCCATAGACAAGGACCACTCCTACTGTAGCACCCTCGCCATCTCCATCGCGAGAGAGAGAGAGAGAGAGAGAGAGAGAGAGAGAGAGAGAGAGAGAGAGATATTGAGTGTGTGTGTGTGTGTGTGTGTGTGTGTGTGAGAGAGAGAGAGAGAGAGAGAGAGAGAGAGAGAGGGAGTGTGTGTGTTTGTGTGTGTGTGTGTGTGTGTGTGTGTGTGTGTGTGTGTGTGTGAGAGAGAGAGAGAGAGAGCTTTATTAACGTCTTTTCCATGCCGAAAGGCATATAAGACGAACAAGTACATCAGATAAGATGGAAACAAGACGGATCAGTGTCGTCGAAACAAACAACCTAAAACCAAATTAACTAAGAAGAGAGTGATATGGCTAGGATTATATGGTACGTGTACCATTTACATGCTCAATTGGACCTCTCTTCATTTCTCTAACTCGGACTCTATCTCAGAATCAAGATTCTCATTAACTATAGGCTTACGATCCACAAATCCGATAGTGTCGTTGCGATAGATAAGTCGTTTGCCATTACAGCGTGTTGTCTTGCCTTTTTCCGTTCTTGGACTTGGATAAAAGTAAGATCGTCATCCAAATACATTTTGGTATCATGTAATTTAGATTGTTTTGCTAAAACTTCGCGCCGGTGAGACACTGACGAAGCGGATGACAAGAGTATCTGGGACCTTCTTAGGTCACCAGGCAGTTTCCATACCTTTGCTATGGTGCTGAAGATGTTCTTCCAAAAACTTTTCAGCTTCTTCAACAACATTTTGGGAGTTTAGAATACCTCTAACACAAGCATTGAGAGCTTTGTGCTTTCGCAGACGGCCCTTAGTGAACGTGGCTGAGATAAACGAGGGTGAGGGCGAAGGTGGAGAAACAATTGTAGACGAACCTTTAAGTACATCTGCCCATGATTTGACAGCCATATGGTGCTATTCCACCTGACTTTCGAGCTGCTGAATTTTAGCTGAAGTAGCGATTTGGGAAGAAGTTTCACTTTTGAGAACTGCAACTTCATTCTTGAGTGTTTCATACTAGCTTCTGAAGGTGCGATTGCACATCAAGAAGCAGAGAGTCATGGGAAGCAAGTTGCTCTCTGTGATTGTTAAGGTATTCAAATAGACAGAGTTGATCTTCACGAAGAAGACAGACTAGGGTAAATGTGGGGAGAGAAGCAGGTGCTTCTAGAGTGTCTGGAGTCAAGGGAAGAGCTACAATAGATTCATTGTCGGGAATAGGATTTGATGGAGAGATAGGAACTGCAACGGGCATGGAAGTAGACGTAGAATTTGGATCTGGATGTGAGGCTGAAGCAATGCTGGAAACAGAAGATGGATCAGGAGTCAGGGGACCTTTGCGACGAGGCATGTTACAAATCTGAGGAATAGGCAAGCAAGATATGCACCATCAGCAATGGACAGAAGCGATGGAGCAGGCGCCAACAGTCGAGATGGAGCAGGCGCCAGCAGCGCGATGGAGGGCCAGCAGTAGCCGCGATGGAGGGCGCCAGCAGTCGCGCGCGCGCGCGAGAGAGAGAGAGAGAGAGAGAGAGAGAGAGAGAGAGAGAGAGAGAGAGAGAGAGAGAGAGAGATTCAACATGGATTAATGCTTTTTTTTGCTGTCTACACTGTACAAGTGCTTATAAGCAATCTCGGGTGCATTAAAATTGGTCAAATGCATAATGTGTGCTAAATGCCCATAATTGGTTCCAAAACAACTAGAAGCCCATGTACTCTCTCATGATACCCATATTGTATACAATTTTAATCAAATATATATATTTTTTACCAGCAAATTACGAATCGTGACCCCCTTGCGAATTGAGGTCGCGATTCGGATCGTTGTCCAAATTGCGGACAACGATTCACTGCTGCAACTTTGATACAGACCATGTATAATGAGATATAACTAAAAGTACAAGACAAACATTATTGATAGATGAAAGCAAAACACACCAAATCTTACCAAGCCGAACTGTCTCACATCTGATGTAGATGCACAATATGCCAAGCTGCTCTCATTAGGCCACCATGGAAAAAGCAATACTTAGCTAACTCTTACCGGGGGAGGGGGGACATGACATTTCTAGACTCCCCCAACCTCTTCTCTAGGTCGTATGTTGGTGGTGCTAGGGCTCGAATAGGCTGCCCGAGAACCTATCTACATAGGTCTTTATTATGAGAATTAATTACTTGGTTAATGTCACAATTGCAACGGAACATTAGCGATCCAGATCACCAAATTTTGTTTTTTTGAAAAAAGACTAACGAGTAGTTTTATTTATTTTTTGATAGTGTTAAATGACTTAGAAATCATCAATCAATGCTTCACAAGAACAACTTACTGCTAAATTTGAAAGAGGCAAAAATAACATTGCATAGATGCTAGAGCTATATTGATCCAGTCAATTACATATAGACACACTGCAAATCTAAAAGACGTTGGAGGGAAAGCAATCATCGTTACAAGCTTACTCCATCCAACTAAATGGGAAGGCATCTAAAATTATAGAAACTTCTAATGGTTGATTAACACATAGGAGAGTGCTAGAAGCAACACACACTCTACCTTGATAGCACAAGTGTATAGAGCACATAATTATGGGCTTGTTTACTATGTAAAAGCAGAGAGGAAGAGGCAGAGTTTGATAATCTAGTTTTGACATCATCCCAGTCCTGCCTAGCTTTCTATACCAAGTAGATGCCAGTTGACTTGGTGCTTTTGTCATTGAAGCTTATAAAAAGTCCTTACTACAGTCTTTAGGCATACAAAAATGTTAACTTTGATTCTTTAGCTTTTTAGTGTTTGCTCGTTATTCATTGCTCAGTACTTTGTTCTAATTTTATTGGTCCCATACATCACAGCCTCAGCAGACAATTTTCTATTTCACTCTATTCTTTGTGTTGAATTTGATAGTACCCAAAGGTACTGCATGTATGAAATATAATGTGTTAAAGACCTAATGTATTT
Organism: Diphasiastrum complanatum; assembly: GCA_029204225.1. Taxonomy (NCBI): domain Eukaryota; kingdom Viridiplantae; phylum Streptophyta; class Lycopodiopsida; order Lycopodiales; family Lycopodiaceae; genus Diphasiastrum; species Diphasiastrum complanatum. Next base: position 51,477,215 of record CM055096.1, read on the forward strand.
TCAGGGAATGGTATGTCTTGTGGGGAACCAATAATTTTGGTACATCATGAATATTAGGAAGGTTGTAGGATTGGTCTTTTATCATAAACTTCATTGCACTATAGCTGACGCTTGGCATATTGTTATTAAATCTAGAAGTAGAAATGAGATCGACTGGGTAGAGAACATAGAACGATTACATTTCAAAGATGCAGTTGCAGTACATACTGCAGGCTAACCAATACTAATCTGTGAAAGGAAGTGTGACATAAGAGCATTGGCATCTGATAGGAAAATCACAATAGATTCATAGCATGATCTAGCTCTCAGTAGAAATGTTGCACCTGTAGCAGAATGGGAACAAGAGTGTAAAATCCAAATTGTGAAAAAGCGAAGCCAATAAAAGGTAGAATCTGCAAGAAAGTGGTTGCCACGTTAATTGTTTGAAAGTCAAAGGCAGCCGAAAAAGGTTTTTCAGTTATTAGTTATCCAGCAAAATCCAGCTTTTCTGCTCTAAAGAGTCACAAATTAATTAAATGTTGGAGCTTATCAACTATGATTTTAGCAGCAAGCAAGATTCAAAATTTTACACTAACGATCTTACAGACTCAGGACAGAGAACATTGGTTTGGGCACTTAAAGCTACTCCACAACATAGAGAGACCTTCCACAACTGTACAGCCTATATATAGGCTTGAAAATTTTTGCAGCCCAATCTGGAATGTGAATTATTACAAAAAAGCACAAAAGAAAGTACAACAGAGAAAAGATGTACTTACTGCTCCTGTTGTCCAGTGAATTCGCCGAATTTCATGCCACTCCAACATGTAGCTAGACAATTATTTTGTCAAGAAAAGCCTTTCTAATTCCACAGTAACAGGTTTATTGATTTTATTTAAATTTCCAGGTCTAACATGATATACCAAATATTCTGGATGATGTGTATCTAACAGTAGCGCAAAAATGCAAATAGTGACTGAAATCAATTTGAAGATTTAGTAGCCTTATCTTGTGCAGGGCAGTTCTGTAGCATATTGAATGTCATATCATACTTGTTTTGTATGTACTTAAAAACAATTTATGAATTCATTGGATATGTATTTTACTTTAAAAAAATAATACCAATATGGGGCAGGCAGAGGAAGACTGCTTGGTGCATGACCGGGATTCCATAAAGCCAGAAGTCCACTAAATCATACCAACAACCAATTCAGGGCAGCAAATAGTTTTTTAGGTAGCAAATACTGGTTTAGGGCAGCAAACTGTTTTCAGGGGCAACATATCTTCTTTTGGGTAGCAAATCAATTTAGGGCAACAAATCATTTTTGGAAGCAACTCAATTTAGTGTGGCAAATTGATCTACTGTCTGCCTTTTTTAGAACGAGCTGCAAAAGCCCAAAAAAAAAACAGGTATGTCAAAGTTTTAAATGTTTTGTAGCAATACGTTCCAAAGCAAAGGTACAGACATATGGTTCTATGGAGTAGGGCATCTGTCCTTCAGACCACTTGACATGATCGTTCATTAGTAGTGATAAGACAATCTCCCGTCTGACTACCTTGTGGAAGAAAATTGTATATATTTACAGGATATGGATAATAGTGTCACAGAAAATTTGAGTGCCATGCAACTTTCTTTTTTTTAAATTCCTTTTCTTGTTATCCGCACACCATGGCTGTTACGGACCCAACCCCTTGGGTCCCTAAACCCAACTTGGAACGGATGCTGGACTTGTCCTGTTGACTTGACCAGTGAGTCGTGGACCGCCTGGATGCCACTTGTCGTTATCAGGGATGTGTACTTGGCTTGGAGACTCCTACCTTGGAGGTATATAAGGGGCGGAGGCCTCAGTTGCCATTCATTCTTCTACCTAGGAGAAGGTGGATGGAGAGCGAATTTGCATAGCCAGGATGTGAGCTAGCTAGAGGTGGGAGATGGCCGACGGCCTTGGCGGTGATTTGGGATGCCGTTAGGGATGGAAGTCGGATCCTACTTGTTGACAGGCCAGCGTAGGGCATGGACGGTGGATCCTTCGGCGGGGTGGATCGTGGACGTTTGGTTTCATAAGGTCATCGGCACCTGGCGGTTGCACTCGATTAGGGTTGTAACAGTTGGTAACAAGTTTTTGCATTTCGTCATGTCAAAGCCAGGATTGGTTACCTGTTCTCCCTTTCTGAGTTTTTTTTGAAAAAGAAAGAAAAAAAAGAGAGCAGGTAGCGCGCGCTGGCTGCAGCGCTGCCATGTGTCACCCGCACTGCAGCAGCAGCGCATCCAGACCCAGCAGTGGTGGTGGAGTAGCCAGCTGCAGCGCAGCCAGATGCGCTGGTAGCCCTGCTGGCAGAGGCAGCCAGCTGCGTTGGCTGTGTTTGCTGGACAGGCAGCCAGCCAGCTGCGCACCCTGCCTGCCAGCTGGTCTGCGCAAAAGAGGGGGGGGGGGCTTGTGGCAGCCATGGACAATACCACATAGAAGTGTAGCTGATCAATAAGTCTGAAGACTGAGTGGAATATCTGCTATTCTTGCACTTGTATATCCTCTTCCTGCTTTCTAGCTATGGATCCTAACCCACCCACACAGCCTGTATCCCCTCCTGCAGAAGCTATGGTGGATGCTTTTCTTTCTAATCCTGATGTTCTTCTGTCGGGAATCAACAATCTATAGCACAGATTGTTGACATGCAAGCAAGCCATGCAAAGGAGCAACAGGAGGAAAGGGAATTGACACAATTAAGGCAATTATGGCATCATCCCTTGTTCACACCTAAGATCTTTTCAGGAAAAAAGAAGGATAGATCCCTTGATGTTGTCATGCCATGGCTTTATCGGTGGAATTTGCACTTACACGACTTCGTAGATGATAACAAGATCACTTTGGCCATTATGTACTTGCAAGTAAACCTTTCACATGGTGGTAAGCTGTGAGAGGAAAACCCGAGGTCCCCAGGACATGGGAGGATTTCTGCAAGGCCTTCAAGGCGGCCTTTTACCAATGCTAGATGACTTCAATTTCTATCGTTTGTGTGCAACGAAATGGGGAATCGGTCCCTTGACCAGTACTTGCAAGACTTCCAAGAGGTATATTCTCGTTTTGCAACTAGGATATTAGATTCTGCCTGGTAAAGTTGCATTTCATTTTGGGATTACCCAAAGATTTTCAGCTCGAGGTTAAGAGGAACTAGCCTCTTACCCTCGAGGACACGGTTCATTATGCTCGCATACACGATGCTACTTGTATAGTGCCTAGGCCTGAGCTTGTAGGGCAGCCCGAAACAAAGGGCAAAAAGCCATTCTTTTTGAAGAAAGGAAAAGAAAGGGCGAGGGAGACTTCTTCAGGACCTAGTAGATCAAAGAAATCTACAATGTGTCATGTGCCAAACCCAATCAAATAGCCATAGCAATGAAACTAAAGCTAAGATCAAGAAAATAACAATGCATTCATGTTGATATAGCCATAAAATGCAAATCACAAATAGAGCTTCAAGGAATTCAAGGGATGGAAACAAATCAAATACAAAGTGGAGATGGAGCTCATGTGGATTGGGCACATGAGACCTAGCAAGCTCTATTCCCAAGGCTCACAACCAATAGCACTAGCATCAGTCTCAAACTGGGGGAGACACATAACAATAGTAGAAACAATGGCATGACGTAAAGCATCACAGCAGTTTGACACTCAGAAGTCCAAACAAAGGTATGAGACTTCTTTAGTAACGAATGAAGTGGAGCAGCCACAATGGCAAAATACTTAACAGGACGATGAAGATAGGTTGCCATACCTAAAAACATACGAACGGAATGAACATCGGTTGGGACAGGCCAATTCTCAGTAGCCTGAACTTTCCAAGGATCAAGACGAATACGTTCACAACAAATAAGAAAACCCAAAAATTCGATTTCAGCCACGGCAAAAGAACATTTGGACAATTTGGCGAACAGTTGATGCTTAACAAGTAATTCAAACACAGATGATAGATGTTTTACATGATCAAACAAAGAAGTACTAAAAACAAGAATGTCATCAAAATAAAATAAGACACAAACACCTAAAAGAGGACGTAAAATATTATTCATAGCATACTGAAATGTCGGTGGACCATTCTGAACACCAAATGGAAGAACACGAAATTCATACAAACCCAAATGAGTACGAAATGCAGTCTTATCCTCATCAGAAGGACGCATCCTAATTTGGTAGTATCCAGAACGTAGGTCAATTTTGGAAAAGATGGAAGAAGTGCCAAGCTGATCAAAAAGGTCATCCATGTGAGGTATGGGATACTGATTACGGATAGTCAGCTTGTTTAAGGCACGATAGTCAATGCAAAGGCGTTTGGTTCCATCTTTTTTGGCAACAAGGAGGACAGGAGCACCAAAAGGACTATGGCTAGGAACAATGAGGCCTTGACGTAAAAGGGAAGCAATGTGGAGCTGAACCTCATCACGTTCAGGTGGGGTAGCACCAGGAATAAGACCCATGGATGGAGCAGGAGGAGCAGCAACTAATGTACTCTGAATGATAAAAAGAGCTGCACCCTGAGCCTTAAAAGACAATGTCTGCTGAGAAAGATCCACAACAACAGTACCAAGTGATGAAAACCAATCTGCACCAAGAATAATGTCATAGCGCTCAGAGGAATAATATAGAAATCTGCCTATCCGGAGAATTCACCAATGCTATAGTCCAAGCCCTGAAACATCTGAGAGCTAATAAAAGTATGTGAGCTAGCAACCTCGACATTGAGAGACTGTTTGGAGAAATAGGTGTAGCACGAATCCTGGTGGAAATGTAACTACTAATAAATGAGTGTGTACTGCTAGTATCCACCAAAGCAATATACTCTTGCCCCAAAATGCGAACACGTAACCGAATAGAACGAGCACCAGGACGCCCAACCCAAGTAGCATAAGCAAGCTACGCATGGCAAGCGGCAGAAGCAAGATCATCAGGAAGCGGGTCAGCCGGCTCATCAATAGAATGTGGGTCAGGAGTATCAAGTAGTAGCCAAGGAGATAGCATCTGAGAGAGTAGGAGGCCGAAAAGAGGAAATATCATATCGTAAGGAGCCTCTAAGACTAGCAATAAAACGTGAAATAAGCTCTGTAGGATGAAGATCAGTAAAAAGGTAGGAAAGCTCAGTAAACTGATCAATATAAGCAGTCAAATTACTAGTATGGCGAAGGCTACGAAATAGATCACGTTCGCGAACCAACCACTATGGGTCAATCATAGCCATACGAAGATCATGACGAAAAGCAGGCCATATATGTAATCCCTCCCAAGTAGGCTCAGAGCGATAGACACGCCACCAAGTTTGAGCTCGACCATCTAAATGTAACGCAGCCAACTGCACTTTCTGGGTTTCAGTCTTGGGATACATAAGAAAATAGATCCCTAACTTAGAGAACCAATTTTCCAAGATATTCCCATCAGATGACCAAAATAAGTAGTAAGCTAGATGCGATCACGAAAATCACGAGCAAAATGAGGCTCAGGATTACCTGAAAAAGTAGGAGAAGGAAATCCTGGTGGTGCGGAGGGAAATCCAGGTGGTGGTACAGAAAACCCGAAAGGAGACCCATAAGGACTAGCACTATATGAAGGGAGACCAAACGTACTACCAAAAGCACCTCTTGAAGATGGAGATGGAGCAGGAGCAGGAGCAGGCGTACTCAAAATACGAAATAAAGGTGCTTTACCAAGACGATGAAGAATGTCTGGGGGGGTGGTATCCGCTCGTGGTAGGATAGTCTCAAGGCTAGAAAGAACACGATCAATACGACTCTCAAGATGATCCATGCAGGAATCAATGTGTAAAACGATCATCTAAAGAGCTTTGCGGAGGGTTGTTGCTTTAATATGGCAGTTTTAGGCCCCCATGATCTTATTCCAATGAATGGGACCATAGGTGGCCAAACCGTAACAGTTTTGTTTCAAGATGGCTCCACATAACTTTATTAAATCTAAGTTGTTGCAGAACCTAAAAGTGGAAACAAGGTAAAGTAACCATCGATACATGGTAAAGCTATCCACGGGAGTAAAGAGCCAAGTATGGGACTGGATAGTCCCATGTCTTCCTTTGCAAATTCAGGTATATAAAGATAGATTATTTTCAAGTAATGAATTTGGACAAAGTAGACATTAACTTGGTAAAGAGTGCTTCTATGGGAGGAATGAGTCGCTAAAGGAAAACTATGTAACTCATAGTTTGTCGTTCTTGCAAATGGAAATGGAAATGTGGATATTTCTTCTCCTTATATGCTTTCTGTTGTGAAAACGTATGAATGTATTAATACAGTGAATTGTGATTCTTATTTATGTTGGTTAAAGGATTTTGGCTATCGGGAAGGTATAACATGCAACTTGCACTAATGTCTAATAATTCAAGGGTAGAGCAATCACCAAAAGGTGAGACCTTTAGAAAACTTAGGCATGAGTTTAGTGACATTTTTCCAGACAGTTGCCAAAGGGTCTTCCCCCCCTCTCGGGGCGTTGACCATGGCATAGAGCTTCTTCCTGGAAGCTCTCCTATTTTATTGTACCCTTATAGGATGAGCACAAAGAAAGAAGACGGAGTTTTTAGGCAACAAGAACAATATTTAAAGATAGGCCATGTAAGGCCTAGTAAGTCCCCTTGGGGGCGCCAACTTTATTAGTTAATAAAAAGGACGAAGGAGTTTGTCTTGACTCTTTGTGTAGACTATAAAAAATGAAACAAACTAACCATTAAAAACAAATACCCCTTACCACGAATGGATGAACTGGTTGATCGATTACATGGTGCAAAGTACTTCACCAAAATCGATTTGAGATTAGGATAACATCAAATTCGTATTAAAAGTGAGGATGTTGAGAAAATTGGGTTTAGGACAAGGTATGGCCATTATGAGTTTTTGGTCCTGCCATTTATATTGACAAATGCTCTCGCGACCTTCCAGCAGATGATGAACGATCTTCTTCGTCCGTATTTGGGTAAGTTTGTAATAGTTTACTTGGATGACATTCTCAACTATAGTAAGACCTTAGAGGAGCATCTCAGAACTGTCTTGAAGTTACTAAGACAGGAGAAGTTGTACGCCAAGGAATCCAAATGTGAGTTCTTTCAGACAAGACTAGTTTATCTCAGTCACATTATTTCAGACCATAGGTTGAAAATTGACCCTAATAAAGTCCGTAAGGTTCATGAATGGCCTATTCTCCTGGCCATCAGAAAAGTCAAAACTTTTTTTGACTTCACTAGATTTTTTTATCGATTCATCAAGGACTATGCAGTAATTGTATTTTCCTTGACGAATGTCCTAAAGGGGGCAAAAGAACTAACAAACACAGTAAATTCAGTCCTCCGGTTACTTGGACTGAAGAGTTGAATCAAAGCTTTGAAGCTTTGAAACACTATGTGTCTACATCCCCGAGTCTACACATAGTCAATCCTAATAAGCCATATGTGCTTGAGACGGTTGCTTGCGACTTTGCTATAGGGACAGTTCTATTTCAAGATGGTAGACCGGTTGCTTTTGAAAGCAAAGAGTTGGATCCTACTCAAAGGTGGTATTCCACCTACGGTAAGGAACTTTTGGCTATTTTTAATGTTCTTAAAATCTGGAAACATTACCTGTATGGGTCCAGATTTACTATAGTTACTGACCACCAAGCACTAAGGTTTACTTGTGATGCGGTTGAACTTCAAGGTCGTAAAGCCAGGTGGTCAGAGATGCTCCAAGAATTTTACAATGACGTTAAGTACTAGAAGGGTGTCGCAAATACCTTAAGCTGGATTGGAGAGGTTAATCAGTTAAGCTTTTCTGAGATCCAATCTGATTTGTATCTATTCTTTAGAGATTTGCGTAAGACCGGTAGGTACTTTGGTCCTATTTGGCTAGACATCCTGGCAGGAAACTCTAGATCTAGTTTGGAACTTGGAAAGCAAGATTCCAAGTTGTCTCCTTGGATAAGATACTAGGGGATTATTCCATGAGGAATGGTTTACTTTTCCGGAATGAAAAAGTTTGTGTGCCAGAAAATGAGGAAACCAAGGCCCAAATCTTGCATGAATGTCATACACCAATCAAAAGCGGAATCCTAGAGTCTTTGTGGAAGGAGATTGGGACTACCTTAGAATTCCGAAAGATTCGAAGGTATTGAGGACAGGCAAATGTCCTAAGTTGTCCCCTCATTTCAGTGGGCCCTTCCGTAATGTAAAGAAACTCAATCGGAAGACCTACCAACTAGATCTTCCATAGGGAATCAAAGTCCATCCAGTCTTCCATCTAAGTTGTCTAAAGGAATGACTTGGTATGAAAGATGGTTTGATTCAGTCAGACGAGCTAGTTCAAATGGGGGATCTATCAACCTTTGTAGCTTCTAAACCTTAGGCCATTGTTGATGTACGTGAATGTGGACCCATAAACCGTGAGGAGACTACCCCTAACAACGTCCCATACCACCACCAAGGCCGTCGACCATCTCCCACCTCTAGCTAGCTCACATCTTGGTTGTGCACGAGCGCTCTCCATCCTCCGTCTCCTAGGTACAAGAATGAATGGCAAGTGAGACCTCCTCTCCTTGTATCCGTCCAAGGTAGGAGTTTCCAAGCCAAGTACACATCCCTGATAATGACAAGTGCGGTCCACGAGTCACTGGTCAAGTCAACATGCCCAGTCCAGTCTCTGGTTCCAAGTTGGTTTTAGGGACCCACGGGGTTAGGTCCCTAACATGCCCTCCCCCTTAAAAGACTTTTCTTCTAAGGAAATATAGGAATCTCCGTCTAAGGTCTTGCTCCTTTTCCCGAGTGTCGTCCTGTAATAGATCCTAACACCACAGTAGGGCAAACACTAACTGATCCACCCAACCTTGCCTACTCCCTGATATAGAGTAAGCCCCTCCTAGCCCAGTGTGAGGACTGGTAGCATGCAACTGCCAAGTGTCGGCCACGTGGCACTGACGTGGTCGACTGCACGTCGGGACCCAACTGGGGGCCCTATCCTGCTGACAGGGTCCCTAGGCTGTGTTAGGCCCGCCATGGCTATGGACCGTGCTGGGGCACACTACTCACACTGTCTTGCCCTGTTGGTCATGTACGCTGGACACGACCCTGACTGTGGTATCTGACCTATCTGTGTTCTCTAGGGTTCGGCACTGGCTACGAGCTCGTAACACTCCCTCCCCCTTAAGAACCGTCTTGGTCCTCTAAGACAAAGTCTGGAAAAATCTTGCGAAGGACGCTGCCTCTTTCCCAAGTGGCATTCTCAACAGGCTGATCATTCCACTTAACCAGATATTCTCGGTATAGAGTATGACGAGTCTGCGTCTCTCTACTATCAAGAATTTCCTCTGGTTCATGTGGAGGTTGTTGAGGATCCAATGGGAGAACTAGAACACTGTCCCCTACCAGATTATCTGATCTGGTTAAGGCTTTTCGTAACTGACTTACATGAAAAACTGGAAAAACCTTACTGCTGTGTGGGAGTTCTAGTTCATAGGTGACCTCGCCTAGTCTCCTACTGATGGTAAAGGGACCACAATACCTTGGAGACAACTTAGCACACACTCCTGATTTGAGGGTTTTAGAGTCAACTGGGACTCTCAAGTAGACTTTCTCACCAGTGGAGAACTGCACATCCCGTCTGTGTGGATCTGCATAATGCCTGGCTCGATCTTGGGATTGTCTAATGCTACGCTTAGCATGTTCTATCATCTGGTTTAGGTCTTCTAAAAAGTTTCTGGCTGCTTCAACCTTTTCTTGTTTAAACACTACAGCTGTGGGTGAGCGTGGCTGAAAACCGTACATCAGCATAAATGGGCTGTATCCCGTAGCTGAATGTTTGGTACTGTTGTAAGCAAACTCTAATATCGAGAGATACTCCTCCCAATTAGTCTGCCTCTTGCTGACGTATGCACGAAGCATATCCTCCAGCACTTGATTTACCCTTTCTGTTTGACCGTCCGTCTGTGGATGGTCGGTGGTACTCATATTAAGTTTAGTATGGAGATGATGGAATACTGCCTTCCAAAAATTTCCAGTAAACTTACTGTCCCGGTCGCTGACTATGCCGGAAGGTAGACCGTACAATTTAAATAGCTCGTCTACAAACAACCTCGCTAACTCTGGAGCTCTAACGGTTGTTTTGGTCGGAATAAAATGAGCCATTTTGGTCAGACGGTCAACTGTGACCCATATAGCGTCATTACCCTTTTGGGTTTTAGGCAGGCCTACTATAAAATCCATGGAGATACTCTCCCATTTACCAGCTGGTATTTCTAAGGGATGCAACAACCCTCCTGCCTTTAAACGCTCTGCTTTGTTTACTTGACATTTCTGGCAACTGGTTACATACTGGTGGACGTCCTTTTTCATACTGGGCCAGAAAAATTGCCTACGAAGAAGCTCATAGGTCTTCTGTATGCCTGGGTGTCCCGCGCTAGGATTGTCATGACATTCATATAGGACCTGCTGCCTATAATCCTCTGAATTGGGGACACATACTCTATCTCTATAGAGCAAGTACTCATCCTGAATGGAATACTGTTTCCATTTGAATCCTTGAGTCAACTGACCCTCAACCACTGGGGTTTGCTTGGGTAATACAGGCTCAGAATCCTCAACGTCATCTGACGACGTATACTCGGACTCATTATCATCCTCAACGGAAGCTGCCGTATTCTTGGATGAACTGGCACCAGCCCCGGGAACTGGTTCTGGAGTCTGTAACTGTCTGTTCTGGACTGAGTTCCAGATAATAGAGAAGAATGCATCATGCTGGCATTTCCCTCTCAAGGACTCGAGTAACTCATTACGAATCTGAGTAAAACTCAGCTCGTTTATCATAGGCATTCTGCTAAGGGCATCTGCTACTGTATTGAATTTTCCACGCCTATATCTGATAGACATGTCAAACTCTTGCATCAACTCTGCCCAACGAGCTTTCCGACCTCTAAGCTCAGGTTGATTGCAAAGGTATCTGAGACTCTCATGGTCTGTCAGGACCTCAAAGTTGGCACCATACAAATAATGCCTCCAAGTCTTAAGGGCATGGACTATAGAAAAGAGTTCCTTTTCATAGGCACTATACCTAGTCTGTGCTGGCTCGAGTTTTTTACTCTCGAACGCAACTGGTCGTCCACCCTGAGTTAGCACAGCACCTACTGCAAAGTCGCTAGCATCTGTTTCGACCACAACAGTGTAATAGATCCTAACACCACAGTAGGGCAAACACTAACTGATCCACCCAACCTTGCCTACTCCCTGATATAGAGTAAGCCCCTCCTAGCCCAGTGTGAGGACTGGTAGCATGCAACTGCCAAGTGTCGGCCACGTGGCACTGACGTGGTCGACTGCACGTCGGGACCCAACTGGGGGCCCTATCCTGCTGACAGGGTCCCTAGGCTGTGTTAGGCCCGCCATGGCTATGGACCGTGCTGGGGCACACTACTCACACTGTCTTGCCCTGTTGGTCATGTACGCTGGACACGACCCTGACTGTGGTATCTGACCTATCTGTGTTCTCTAGGGTTCGGCACTGGCTACGAGCTCGTAACACGTCCTCTGTCACACTACCTTTCCAAGATCCTACTTGTTGACACGCTAGGGCACGGAGGGTGGATCCAGATGGATCCTTATCGGGGTGGATCATGTGCGTTTGGTTTCGTAAGGTGACCGGCACCTAGTGGTTGCGGTCGATTAGGGTTGTAACAATGGCACACAGCTTAAATTTCCTAGCTATCATTCCCTTGAATGAATTTCTATGTTGACCAACATGGTAGATTTTCTAGGCATGCATATACCCCAAAAATTGGCAGTTGAGCAAAACTAAACGTTAACAAGAGTTTACAAGAACTAGGTTAAACAAGTCCCTTGGTGGATAAACTCCACAATAGCCTTGCCTATTTTGAGAGAGCATGTAAGTTTCACGACCTATAGGTGCGGAATGGATATGTAAGAAATGTTGCTATGTACACATTGATTTCTTGTTTCAAAAACAAATGTTTTGTTTATGCTATAGAATAGCGATATATTTTGTCAATTTTTTTCATGTAAGTACGTACAAAACCTGTTTCGTGCACATGGAACCAAACGAATACTAGACAAATGTATTGAATGGGTATCTATGGATTGTTGCTATAGTCTATGGACAGCTTTTGTATAAAACAAAGGTATGTTCTTCTTGATGCGTATAATTATTTACGTCAACTTCACAAACTTCATTGGTTTTTCTACAGTACATGTTCTTTCCTTAGAGACGATAGGTCCCATACACCGCATTAAATGGTATAGACCCGTGCAAATCTGAATAAACCACAGCCTATTGAATTGTCTACTGAGATGAAGCTATATTAGAGCCTTTTGAACAGCCTAACAAACTTCTGTTGACCCCTTCAACATAGTCTTGTGTCTGCAAGGCACGGCACAAAAAGCTATGCATGTAGTCTATAGGCTAACTTCAGCTATATACATAAGAGTTGCCATTTTAATTCAAGCAATTGTTTCAGAACATTGCAATTGTCATCGATTTGCTACATCACATGACATTAAGGGCTACTAAACTATAGGTCACATACATTCTATGCATAGCCATTTCAGTGCATGTCTGTAGAATATGATCTGTATGTACAAAAGGAAAATATATTCTGAATTGCTTTTTGACTTGTTAACATGAAATGAATAAATAGAAGATGTTCCAAACATTAAAAAGCAAAATTTGATACTCCGTTCTGTTGCGTACAAAACGGAACTATGACACTCTATACAATGATAGGGACCTTGCAGATGTCAGCAAAGCTCAAGCTATATCTAATTACGTGCCTCTAGTTTTAGAGCTGCTTTGATCAGTCTCATAAACATTTGTTGACCACCTGAACACAAGTTTTTCTTTACAAAGCAAGGCCAATATACTGTTTTGATGTAGTTACAATTTTTCTATGTCAGCCATACAAACTTCATTGATTTGCTACACAACCTTGCCCTCTAGAGAAAGGTGATATACACATACACATCAAGTTTCGACCTCTTCTATGCAAAGGAATGGATAAAAATTGTAGGACTGCTTGGTAGACCTAATATCTGACAATTTGAACTGCCTTTGAAACTTCGTGCCATTTAAAGCCAGAGATTGCAGATGGAAGAACAAAGTTAAAGCTTGATAGAATAAAGATAGAAAGGATACAGCTGAAAAGCACTGATCACAGCACCGAAAGAACTCAAACATGCCACAAGCTCTACTTGCTCAACATGTTTCACCAAGAACTCCTGCAAGAGAGGCAAGAGGTGAGCTATCAATCATCATCCAATTGTTCATATTGAGAGGCTGTACATCAGATTTATATGCATACATATTTTGTCTACACCAAGAGATGAAGGTTGCTGGTTGATTGAAACGGCCAAATATTTCAACCTTTCCAAAAGAAGCATGCTATCAATTATGTTCACATAATACAATCAACAACAATTACTGGGATGTCACAAAGGGTCTGTCTTGTCAGGAGCCTATGTTACTCTAAAGCATTCATATTAGTGATTGGGCCCCATTTGTTGATGTAATTGCTTGACACTCGGAATTTATGATTTGCGAACTAGGGAGCCATTGTTTTTAGCTTATTATTGAAATTCATTGAAGCCCTACTGGGGGATCATGGACCAAAGCTTAATACGGGTCTCCAATAGCCTATCAATATGCTCGTTGGGCGTCATTTTGAGGGCTAATTGTTAAGAGACTTATGCTACATTGCATAGCACAATGCAGATCATATTTTATTTAGTGTAGATAAGCTTTTAGCTTGTATTAGCTTGTTATCATCAGTGTTCTTGGCTGGAAATCAGGCTTCTTTTGTTCTCAAATCAGTTGAATCAGCTTATTTTTCATTGTTCTTAAGCTACCTAAGTGTTCTTTGTGCTATTTTGCTCATAACTTAATATACAGCACTTTTCTAACAAAGTAAGATTGGGAGACACCTTTTCTACAAAGGAAATTCCGATGCAGGGCGCCACATTCTTGAGTTGGAAGAGAGTTTGGTTTCACTTTTTCTCAGGATGGTTGGGTTTCAATACTGACAGGTGTCTCATCAAGTCACTGTAGGACAGCCACTTTCTTCAGATGGGCAGCAAAAGTTGCAACTTCAAAATCCCTAGTTTTCCAACTTTAAACAATGTCTTCATTTTCATCCCTTTTTTTGGGGTGATTCCAGCAACTTTATACATCTCTAAAGGCACTATAGTAAGGTGCTACTACTGTACTTTGTGGTTCTCCAATTGGAGATCTAAAATTCAAATTTTTGGTCAAAAAGAGTACAATCTCATTTACATGTGTTGGAAGTTAGCATGAATCTTCTTCTTTCCTACAGTCTGTGCATGCTGATTATGACAGGAAAAAGAACAGACCAGCACCATTGATTCAGAAGAGCAAAATCTAAAGCTAGGTTCAATCAGAGTTTATCTGGTATTCAATGACAGACACTTGCATTGTCACAATCTTCATAAGTTTCTGGTTTTAAGTCGTCTGTGTGATCCTGATTCTGTGTCAAATATTCTCCCATCATCTACATATGTTCCTCTGTCATTTTTGGAGCATACAATTGGTCACGGATCTATGCTCCTTCTTCACTCATTGTCTCATATGTCATTATCAGCATCTCCACAAGCGTCATTTTAAAGAGCACTCTGTGCATTCTGTGCCACTGTTTACCCATTCATTGCACGAGTCTCTTTGTTTTCTTCTTCTTCCTTTCTCCATTTCACAACCTCCTTTCCAGGAGTGTTCGCATAAGAAAATCACTTCTATCTTGTTTCAATTGTCGATTATGGCCAATGGTAAAAGAGTAGTCGATTTCCAAGATTCTGTGTAAAATTGCCAACTAGATGTCCATGTGCCCATGTGCCTAAATTGTTTGTTATTTGCAATGCAGATCTCTACGGCCTCCTGGATCTCATCCTCTTTCTGGCCCTTTTTGTCCTCTTTTCAGAAAAACCATCCCAATAGAAGCCTGATTTTTCTGAGTTGATGATAGCCTACTAAGTAGGTTGTTGTGAATCTAGGCCAATATTTGGTGGAATTTGCTTAGAGCCCCAATTGCTGATTTTTTAATGTAATTGAAGTGGAATGAAGGAAACTAAAAATCAATTATAGTTGAGTAACATTTACCAAGTTTTATTGGGGTAAATGTTTATTTGAAATGGCAAATTGATACATATGGTTGAGAATCTTCTACATTTGTCATGTATCAATCTTTGTTTGCAATTTGGACTAATGACTAGTGTTGGTGAGTTAGGAACAACAAGGGCATAGCTAGAGTAGACATCTCAAGTGGATTTTAGTTATACACAGGTGCAAATGGTGGGTAGCTAGAATTGTGCAAATTCATATGACAACTTGGTATCATTTGTGCAATGACTAGTTGAGGCTTGAATGGATGAACAACCCTAGATGATGATCCAATCCTATGCAATGCATTTCTTGAGTGGGATGGTGGCCTATGCTGTGGACTATCTAGAGAATTGATCTTGGATGTACGAAGCTGTTAGGCTTATGGACTGTCATGGCTCATGGGCGAGATGAAAATTATTATATGATCATCAGGTTGTTGTCTACTATTATTTATGTCTTGATCTTGTTCATAACTGAGACTATAGCTCATATAACCAAATGGAAACTGCTTGGATATATGCCAGAAAAATGGATACAAAAAAAAAAGAAAAACACAGCCCCTTAGCATTGGTCTAACATGCTTCAAACATGAAATAAGAACAGACTTTAAAAGCTTCTACCAACTCTTTAAATTCAAGCGCATGCTAAGTAATATACTACTCAATGGTCACTTATGTTGGACAATAGGACAATCCAAAAAATGATGATACACAATAACCTAGATAGCGCTAAGACCTTTTGAATGAATCCTTGAAGCTTTGAAGCACGAAGATGCCATTTTTTCAGATTCATGAACGCTACCGACTTGTATACGAGATTGGATATGACTCAGTTGGATCAAAGATTCTAGAGTTGTTAAAGAATGGGATACCTCACTAACGTTGGATATCGCATAAAGTATAGATGATCCAAAGACCAGCATATCCCCGAGAAGAACATTCTTTCCACCTAACAAAATACAAACTTCAAATCAACTACAAACATGCATAAAGTATAGATGATCCAAAGACCAGCATATCCCTGAGAAGAACATTCCTTCCACCTCACAGAATAGAAACTTCAAATCAACTAAAAACATGAAAAATATTTAAAATGAATTTTAACTTTGTTATGATCCTACTTTGGTTGAATTTCGATCTGATTCTACTAAAATCTTATTGTTTTGAATCAAGAATTGAAATAAAACTTCACAAGACAGCATATCTCTTTCAGATATTGGAATATATCCAAATTTAAGATTTTAATTTGAAAGGTTACTACGGTCATTAGGTGAGGCTTAGAACAGATTATAGAGGAAACTAGACACATCAAAGGACCAATATCTAACCAATAATATAGAAGGAGAAAAACATTTCTTAGCCTGCAAGCAGTACTTATAATCTCATCAGTACCCAAACATAAGTTGCTTTCTAGGTTTCAAGAGAATCCAAATTTCCTTGGGTGGACCTTGTGCTAACCAAGAAACAAACAACCACCAATACAAAAAAATTAAGAACAAAACAAAAAGAAACACTAAATTCAACACCAAGTACCTTAATATGTAAACAATAGTTAACAAAAAATAGAAAGTATGCAAAATACTAGAAATAAAGCTGGTTGCTTAGCTTCCCATTTTTTGAACCTTTGTCATTATTTCTTAAATGCGTATAGTAGCCCATATGGAGTCACAAAAAACTTATTGATATTACTTGTTTACAAAAGCATCTCTGCTAGTACAAAGATGAGAACAATTACAAAATTGAGAAGTAATAAAAAATGTTTAACGAAATATGAGGCATGTGTATTATGTTTATGTTACCGCATTTTGGCTACACCCTTTTATCAAAATAATCAACCAATAAACATCACCTAGTATAGCTTATAGAAAAAGAATTGTAGTTACAAGCAGTAAATGTGTGATTGAGTTTAAAAGAGTCTTTGGGATAGATTCCTCTACCAAAAGCACAAGATGCTCACTGCTTAGGTAATACAGTGGGGCCAGTACAAAAAGACCTTGCATGAATTCAAATCATTGTTGCAGCGAATCGCGATTCGCCAGCTTCGCGATTTGGGAATCGCGATTCGCTGCAGCGAATCGTGGACAGAATCGTTAAAAAAAAAACAGAAACCCGAATTTCGGCCGCCTCCTCGCGCACAGAACCGCGCCAGCAGTGGAGGAGGCAAATTTTTTTTCTGAGAGCTGTGGGCGTCCAATCTTCGCAAGTGAATACTTGGCAGGCATCTACTCGACGATACGGAGTTGGTGTACACGGTGCCAGGTGGGTCTGAGCTTTGTGGAGAGCGAAACGACCAATTTTTGATATTTGGTAAGTGTAGGCTTGATTTTTTGCAATTGTTGACATTGAGCTGTAGGCAACCAAATCGAGCGTAGTTTGGCTCTAGACCACCTTTCTTCACGCCCATAGTGATTCCTACAGCATCAGTTTCAGCTGTTACGACACGCCTAGCGAGATTTGAACACCACATTCCAAATGCTTGTGTATTTTGGCCATTTTCACAGAATGGCTTGTTGGAAACCGAGTGAGGTGATGTCTGAGCCTAGAATGCATTTCCACATGCTTGCACAGACTCCTATGACCTCCCTTCCGCCCGTCTACGTCCGTATCACAAATTTCAATATTCATGCCCTGATTCCATACTTTTTAGGGTTTAGGCGTGGACCATCGTGCAAACATCTGCTAGGGGCGCGGTTTAGGCCCACACTGCACTCCTTTATGCCTGCACGGACTCCGACGCTAACGTCAGTCGTCTGTTATCCCTCATACAGAAATTATTCTATCCCACGCCCTAATCTCATGTTCTTCTTTGGCACTTGATATAATGTGTGAACTGGAATCGTTCTGATGTATGCTCTGGTATTTTGAGCTCTATTTGAGCTCGGTAATGTTGTTCAATGCAATGTATTTTTTTTCTACTGAACGTTTGCCTGATTATTTGTTGTTTGCAAGTTTAGGGTCGTGTTGATACGATGCCAGTGCGGGACCGAGGCCTTTGGGCCGAGGTTGAGCTTACCGACAGGGATGTTGGCACACACCATGGCTAAGGCACCCGCAGATGGAGATGCTTGCATTGCGGTGGTCACTTCACGGGATCACTCACCAGGGTTAGGGCTCACTTGCTGCGGGTCAGAGGGCCAGATGGGCGGACATTGGGCATATCTGATTGCCCCAGGATTTCTGATGAGGATCTGCAGAGGTTGTCTACCATGTACGGGCCCGGTATAGCATCACAGGGTTCTAGACAGGGACAGGCAGCAAGAGCAGCTACAGGCAAGCATGCAGGAGGGCTCACAGGCAGACAGGCAGGGCCTACCATGGATATTGGGCCCAGTACATCACGGGCAGGGCATGGTATAGCTGCAGGGCGTAGTACATCATGGGTTGGGCATGGTACAGGTGCAGGGCCCAGTACATCACGGGCAGAGCATGGTACAGCTGCGGGGCCCAGTACAGCACGGGCAGAGCATGGTTCAGGTGCAAGGCCTAGTACAGCACCTTCAGTTCCATCCGCAGCAGCAGCAGGACCATCAAATGAGCATGTTGGTTCAGCAGCAGCGGGTGCTTCTCGACCCTCCTCCTCGGCAGCAGATGCACCACATGCTTCGACAGATGTTGCCAGAGAGAGTGACACACCCACGGATCAGCCATCCGTTGGGCATGCTAGACCACGAGCACCATATACACAGCAGAGAGGGGTTAGGCCCAAGCAGCAGACCCTTGATCGATGCGGCTGGCAGAGAGAGCAGCAGGCCCGTTGCACTCGACTGTGTGGCCAGTTCTTTTACGAGTGCGGCATTGCCTTTGCTGTTGCTGACATTTGGGTGTTCAGGGAGTTCTGTGCACAGATGGCGGCTGTGGATGCTACATGGACACCTCCCAGGCGAGAGGCACTACGAGGGAGGTTGCTTCGTCAGGAGGAGGAGACCATCACGCGGGAGTTGAGTTCCATTCGCTCAGCTTGGCAGCAGTAAGTAACTTGTCTTTGTAATCTCTTTGCATGTGTTTAGGATTTACTGGTGCCGCAATTTTTGCATGTAGCTAATGGGTGTTTTGCGGCAGGTATGGATGCACGATATTGAGTGATGGATGGACCGACATTCGTCGGCGATCCGTCATCAATGTCTTGGTTTCTTGCCCGCTTGGCACAGTATTCCTACGTGGCGTGGATGCCACTCAAGGTGGTGACGCCATCACAGCCGATTTCATATGGGAGGTCATTAGAGATGTTATTGCTGACATCGGAGTTGAGCACGTGGTTCAGGTTGTCACCGACAACGCCTCGAACTGCAAGCAGATGGGCGAGATTATGATGAGGGAGCACCCCAGCATTGTGTGGACACCCTGTGCTGCACATTGCATAGACTTGCTCATCCATGACCCGTGTGCGCTTCCATGGATCAGAGAGGTATAGTTTTTTCTATTTGCTATGCTTTCTTCCTTCGATGCTGCTAACCACATCTCAACTACTGTCTAAACTTTTTTACTGGGTGTTTGTGTTGCAGATCACTTCTACGGCCATGCGCCTGGTCACTTTTGTCACCAGGAAGAGGCGTGTGTTGGCCTTGTTCCGCACCTTCTCCACCCTAAACCTGAAGAAGCCCGCACCCACGCGCTTTGCGTTTTATTTCTTGGTGCTAGAGCGATTGGTGGTGGTGAAGGACGCATTGCGGCGGATGGTTTCCAGCGTGGCCTTCCGGGACTTTACAGACCTCCCCCATTCGGCATTTTTCCAGTCCACTGTGTACGGCGACGAGTTATGGAGAGCTGCTGAGGAGATTAGTGGGATCCTACTACCCATTTACAGAGTGTTGCGTCTGGTAGACCGTGAGGGGTGCACCCTCGGTCTCATTTACGAGTTCATGGAGCGCATCGGCGAGGGGATTCTGTTGTCAGCCTTGGACGAGCATAGGTATGACTCTTCAGTGTCTAGTTTGTTGTTTCTCACTCGAGTCTGATGCGTTTCTTTTATGCTATGGTTTAGTGATTGTTGTAATTTGTCTGCTGCAGGAGGCGCGAGATCTCACGCATCTGGGAGGCCAGATGGGACTACTTCCACCGACCCATCCACGCCGTAGCCCACATGTTGCACCCCTTGTGGCGCTCTACACGAGAGAGGGACGATCCGGAGCTGCATCGGGGATGGGTGGAGTACACGAAGCGCGTATGGCCCGGACCAGGTACGTGTGAGAAATCGTTTGGTAGCAATGTTACTGCAATATTGTACTCATTGGTAGTGTCTGAATTCGAGGGGTCTTACATGTGCTATGTTTTTCCTTTTGCCAACAGGTCCGATGCTGGCCAACATTGCAAGCCAGCTGCTCGCATTTGAGCGCTTCCAGTTTCCTTTTGATGGAGAGCAGAGTTGGCGGAGGGAGGATCAGCTGAGGCCCGTTACATGGTGGTGCATCCACGGGCGCAGCACAGGTGACCTGAGGCGATTGGCTAAGAGAGGCCTTGCAGAGGATTGTTCTGCAGGAGCTTGTGAGCGGAATTGGAGCACCTGGGCCTTGTATCATACGCAGAAGAGGAACAGGTTGTCCATCGAGCAGTGTAGGCGGTTGGTGTTTGTGAACATCAACGGCCGTATGCTGAGGCGCACATGAGGAGAGGGTCAGATGCTCGAGGTGAGTCGCATCATCACCCCTTTTTTCTTGGTATGCTTTGATGAATTGATCTGCTTTCAAAATATGCAGTGAGTTGCACAATACCTGCCTAACAACAATGTATTGTTTTTGGTTGCAGGTGGACCCTAACACTTGCTTGGTGGATTCGATAGTTGCTGCTCCTCGGGCACCACCCACACAGGAGGAGATGATGATGAGATCCATAGAGAGCTCTACAGACAGGCACAGGCTGACGCACGGGCTTTACGGCGGCAGAGGAGGACAGAGAGGCAGAGGGAGAGGGCTGAGGAGGGAGATGACGAGGTCTCGGAGGGTGGAGAGATGCTCGGGGCAGACTATGTGGAGGAGGAGTGGGTTGAGGGAGATACAGAGGAGGACGAGGAGATGTGGGCGGAGGCACAGGGGGATGACCTGGCTGAACTGCTGGTGGACCCTGATGCAGAGACAGAGGAGGAGCCAGCCATTCCTGCACATAGGCCTAGGGGGAGACCTAGAGGTTCTAGGAAGGGGGGGCTGAGTACTCTTTTTGTAGACAGGAGTGGAGCATCACAGGCAGTCGTCGGCTAGGCATCATCACAGTGGGTAGGGCCATCCCAGGGCGTAGGGTTACAGCCACCTGACACACAGGCACGACGGAGTAGACAGGGCTGGGGGCAGCCAGATGGGGGCCAGAGGAGGGGAGAGAGGCAGAGGCAGAGGCAGAGGTAGAGGCAGGGAGAGGGGGGTGGTCGAGAGCTAGGGCACACAGCAGGGATCCAGAGCACGCAGCAGAGCCAGGGCCACACCACGGCATATGGCTCCCTCCAGTTCCGATTCATCTGCGGACCCATGGGACCTGCAGTCCACATATTCGGATGATTTATCCTACCATGACTCTGACGAGCCTTAGTTATATAGTTTTCATTACGTTCATAGAACATCATTGTACCCCTTTTTGGTGCCATGTGGCCCGATGTTATATATTATGATGATCCTATTCACAGCATTGTCGTGATTCAGTATTGTTCTTTGTGGTTTCAGTTCAGTAACTTCGGTTTTATGGTTTATGATTTATGGTTGTAGAGAGAGAGAGAGAGAGAGAGAGAGAGAGAGAGAGAGAGAGAGAGAGAGAGAGAGTATGGTTGTTTTGTCAAAAATTGTTTCATTTAAGGCTAAAGTTCAGAATGATTCAGCTAGGTTTTTGTTCAGCATGGTTTTAGTTCCGTTTGTTGTGAATCGTGATCAAAGAGAGATAGAGAGAGGGAGAATCAGAGAAAGGGAGATTCCTGCTATGTTCACTGGGAATGCCCCAATGTGTTCTCTTTTTTTTATATGGGATGCAGCTTTAGCGTAAAGGGACCATCCTGCACCTGAAACAGTCGGCAAACTACACAATCATACTCCCCTCGATCAGAGCTTTCATCTGATACCCATATTGCACAAAAAAATTTCAAAAAAAATAAAAATTCGATTCTACACGATTTTGGGAAAATCCCGAATCGCGAATCGGGATCGCGATTTTGATTGCGATTCTAAATCGCGCTACAACTATGATTCAAATACATACGAAAGATAATCAATACCAATGGGGAATTTGTAAATTATCTAGCAAGAACTACAACAAAGAACAAATGTCTCAACTTCAAAATTTGCAGAGTAGTAACATAGTTGCTCGTTCTAGAACAGAATGCATTATGAAACGTGGTCAATTCTTTTTTTTTTATACATAATTGATTAAAAAAGAAACACAAATTTGATACTAACGAGTACTAAATTTTCTCTTAATTTACACTACAAACACAGCTGCTCTTTTGATTTTATTCTATGCCAAATATTTTATAGACCCTCCAATCGGTCCAATGAAAAATACATTTTCAAAAGAAATTACCATGAAATATATACTTAACATTGAGACTTTTAAAAGTTATACAACAAAATCTCCATGAACTTAGCAACGTAATCTTGCTAGTTATTTAGGAAAATTATAAAATAACTGCTCAAGAACCTACAATGCTAGTTGTACATGAATGTATTGTATAAATGGGCTTGTACAAGTGACAAAATTGACTTGGCCTACATAAAGTCAAAGGCATCATGCTTAATTTAAGTTTCAGACCTTAACTATGTTGAAATCTAGATGCATAAGGAATCTACATCAAATATGTACTTGTGAAACATATAACTATGAAAGAGTAAATCAAAATCCCCAAAGCAAGGTGGGACAACATTGACATCATTTATTTGATTCTCCCTATAACTGTCCGCTGAAGAGTTAATAAATTATGTGCCATTCATTTGGAAATGGGATAAGGGCCCCGGGGCACAAACTATGCATACCCTGCAAGAAATCTTCAGCCTCCAAGTACAAGCACTTGTCAAAGACATCCAATCATTAATAGAGTGATGTATGTATATATATAGATCAGACATGAGGGTCCGGGCCAAAGTGCCCGCGTCCGCGTCCGACGCCCGAACCCGGACGCGTCCGACCCCCAGACGCGGGGTCGAACGCGTCCTTTTTTTTTTTAATTTTTTTTTTAAAGGCTGGACGTGTCTAGCGTCTGGACGCGTATTTTAAAAAAAAACAAAAAAACAAAATCACGCGGGCCTGCGGACAGTCCGCAAAAGTTCTTGAGACAGAGAGAGAGAGAGCGTGGGAGAGGCATAGAGAGAGAGAGAGATGGTGTTTGTGTGTGTGTGTGTGTGAAAATTGTGTGTGTGTGTGTGTGACTTTTCTATTGTTGATTTGTGTGCATACAGTTGTGTGTGTGTGGTGATCTGTGTGTGTGAGAGAGAGAGAGGAAGAGACAGAGTGTGAGGGACGGAGAGAGAGAGGATTTGTGTGTGTGCACTGTGTGTGTGTGTTTTTAGAATTTAGGTTTAAGGGAGCTTGGGTTTAGGGTTTAGGATTTAGGGTTTAGGGTGGGAGAGAGAGCTTGGATTTCCGTGCTTCTGTGTGTGTGCGCGCGCGTGTGTGTGTGTGTGTGTGTGTGTGTGTGAGAGAGAGAGAGAGAGAGAGAGAGAGAGAGAGAGAGAGATGGCTGCTCGTCCCATTTGGGATGAGGTGGAGGTGATGCCCGACAAAAAGTGGCGTTGCCCTTTTTGTCGGAAGCAGTTCACAAGGAACGCCTCTCGGGTTCGAGCACATCTGGGGGGGTTGCGAGTCCGACCCACGGGGGGACGCTACGGGATCGGCATTTGTATGGTCATCCCCGCTGCGGAGAGGGCTCGTTATGGAGACATATTCTGAGACAGCTGCTGAGCCTGACGAACCGTCCACAGATGCCGCGGACTCTATTTCTACTGGTGCACCCACTGCCACCGCCCCTGCCACTGGTACACCCACCGCCCCCACCGTCGCATCTGCACCCACCACCGCCACTGCATCAGCCCCCGCCCCCGCCACCGCCTCCGCCAGTACTCCCCATGGATCCACAGCCTCCACTGCTGCACCTACGCCTCTGCCATCACCGCCAGATTTGCACGGCCCGTCCACTTCCTCCGCTTCCGCACCTGCACCTATGCCACCACCTCCGGATCCGCATCGTCCATCCGCATCCTCCCAGCCATCCACATCCCGAGGCCCCAGACAGATGTCCATGCCGGGATCTTTCAGAGAGGGGCAACACAGAGAGGCCACCAGGACCATAGCACAGATGTTCTATGACCTGAACCTCCCCTTTATCATGGCATCATCCCGCATCTTTCGAGAGGCTATCTCGAAAGTTGCAGTCTACGGGCCCGGCTACACACCACCCACAGCCGACGCACTACGAGGCCCTTTGCTCCAGGACCGGGTTGCATCAGTCAGAGAGAGATTGGCCGCACTGCACGAGGATTGGGATAGATACGGCTGTTCCATCATGGCTGATGGGTGGACTGATCGTCGTAGACGTCCACTCATCAACGGAATTGTTTCCAGTTGTTACTGTTCCATGTTTCTGCGCAGCATCGACGCCTCCGACGCAGGGAGAGTGCATTCGGCCGAGAACATTTACGGCATCATTCGCGCAGCGATCGAGGAGGTCGGGCCACTACGCGTTGTCCAGGTATAATATTCTTTCATTGGTTGCTTGCTCATTTGCTGCTTGATGTTGATACAATAGTTTTGCGTAGTTTTCGATTGATTGCAATGTGTTTTCGAGCTGTGAACTGATCGTGTGAACGTATCGCGAAAGGTTGTGACGGACAATGCATCCAACTGCCGCGGTATGGGGGAGCTTCTTATGGCAGACTACCCCTCCATTGTCTGGACTCCATGCGCCGCACACTCACTGGACCTCCTCCTGCATTCCATCGGGCGCCTGCCTTGGGTCAGTGACATTCTCATGAGGGCACTTGCGGTTGTGGACTTCGTCACACGCAAGCGCCGCATGACGGCCCTTTTCCGCACATTCAGCAGGTAACCTGCCACTGCTCGTTTCATGTATGCCTCACATTCCGTTTGTCAATGCAGGCTCGACTTGAAGAAGCCCGCTCGCACCCGCTTCGCCTACCAGTTCATCATGCTTGAGCGGCTACACAAGCTCAAGGGTGAATTGCAGCACATGGCCACTTCAGCAGAGTTCATCGCCATGGACCTGTCCACGACCCCAGAGGGCTTGGCCTTCCACGAGATCCTCTTCATGGAGCCTTTATGGGTGGATATGCAGCAGCTGATAGATGTCATGCGCCCCATCTACTCTGTTCTGAGGCTCGTTGATCGCGAGGGGTGCATGATGGGCCTCATTTACGAGTTCATGGACCGCATAGGCGAGTCTCTCCAGCGTTCTGAGCTGGACCCTGCCAGGTACAACTTTTTTCCGTCTCACCATCCTTACTTCCATTTCGCACTCTGTTTCGTCTTGCTACCGCAACACGATGGTATGTAACTGTTGCCTCCGCGTGGTTTGGTCCACAGGTTGGAGCCTATCAGGCGCTTGTGGCAGCGGCGATGGGATAAGTTTCATCAGCCCATTCATAGTGTGGCCCACATACTGCATCCGCTGTTTCAGAGCGAGAGGCAGTACGACGATGCAGAGCTGCGTGCGGACTGGTCCGCATACATCCGCCTCCTCAGCAGCGACACTGGGTTCCGCAGCAGGCTCGAGGTGCAGAGGCTCGGTTGCAGGTAAACTCTTGATCTATCATACGCTGTCGTTCGTTCAATTTCCCTGCGCAAGCTCAAGTGTACTCAAGCATATCGTTGCTCAACTGCAGGCACTCTCTGGGGATGTTCGGCGAGGACCTTGCACGTGTCCGAGAGAATAGGCTCTTGCCTGTATCATGGTGGGAGAGCTACAGCGCCGGACAGCCAGACCTGAGGACGCTCGCGCTCCGAGTCCTTTCACAGGTATGTTGTCTGATCTCATTCATCCAACCAGTTTTCGCATTTTCTCTACAAGGTCAATACTCACTCGAGTTGTTGCCAATTAATGCAGGACTGTTCTGCTTGTGTGTGCGAGCGGAACTGGTCAGCGTTCAGCCTTGTTCACACGAACAGGCGGAACCGTCTGACGACGGAGCGGTGCAATGACCTGGTGTACTGCAACACCAACACCGGAGTGGTTCGACGCATCACGGAGAGCATGAGGGCAGGAGGCGCACGCGCCCTACTGCTGCAAGTATATTTCGTTGCTCTGTCGTTTTGCTTTCGCATTGGTTTGAGACATTCAGTTTAATGCCCTCACGGTTGCTTCGGCTATTCTCACGAATGATTGACTTGTGCAGGTCAATCCCGATGAGTGCCTGGTTGCAGCGGCAGATCATGAGCTAGAGCCAGAGCCAGAGCCAGAGCCAGAGGTTGATCCAGACGATGCCGCTTGGCGTGCTCTGCGGGGTGATCCCGAGGATGATGCCGATGCCGATGAGACCACCACCCTCCCTGCTGACGTTCCATTGCCCTCCTTTGATGATGAGCCCACATATGATTCAGACGAGACGGTCGACCTAGCAGGGGATGGTCCACGTGCCCCACCCAGTACCCCCGCATCACGCCCCCTTTCAGATGATGGCTGGTCAGAATTTGCGAGGGAGACAGAGGCTGCTGCCCAGAGACAAATAGCACAGAGACGACTCAGAGCATCACAGGCAGGCAGTTCTTCCCAAAGACCCCCCCGTGGCAGAGGGAGACCCCCAGGCAGGAGTGTACCACAGAGGGTTCCTTCCGGCAGACCCAGAGGCAGGCCAGCCAAGAGGGGACGCATTGATGATTTTTCTAGTCGTCTCTTGGCAGGCGCTGGCCCAGACTTAGAGGAGTCCCAGATGCCTCCAGACTCCCAGCCAGACTTTGTATTTGACACCCCTGCAGATGCATCTGGCACGCAAAGGGATGATTTGTTTAGCACAGACTTGTAGATACTGATACACATTTTAGCATCATGTACAGTGGCATCAGATGAGATGTATATATTTTTTTACAGTATATTTGTGTCATGGCTAATTTACCGTGGTTGCTTACAAATGGTTAGCTCTGTGAAGTTTGAATGGCCAATAAGAAATGGTTTGCTCCGTGCAAGATGAGAGAGAGAGAGAGAGAGAGAGAGAGAGAGAGGGAGAGACCAGCACATCTGCATCTCATTCAAAACATATGCATCATGTTCAACCATTTAACCCTAAACCCTAAACACGACACCCCAACAAATGGCACAGTTAACATAACACCCCAAACCCTAACAGATCATCCTAAACCCACAACCCCACAACCATAAGCATCAAAACAAGCCACAAGCATAACCGTCACAACCACATCCATAAACATCATCAACCCCACCCACGTCCTCATTGTGTCGTAGGCATTGCACCACAGGTATGTGCAGATTCAACATCAAAGCTGCACTTGTGCAGCATACACTTAAACCTGCGTAGAATGTAATAATGGTCCAGGAATATAGTCCACTGGTTCGTGGAGCGGGTACGTACCCAAGGGACCGAGCCTGGTCCGATTCAGGCATCGTCCGGTCAAAATGCTCATTCGACAGGTTGGAAACGCAATTAGGTCAGTTGAAATGGACTAGTTTTGCAGCTATCCGTTCGATGGTCCCATTCCTCCAAACGGGATCCGTTTCACGTGTCGTCCGTTTCGGCCAGCGGACAACCTCGATAGGAACCTGTGGGAGTAGACGGGACGAGGACCAGACGGACGGCAGGCCCAGTACGTCCTTCCGAAGTTTAGGGTCAAAACAGGGCTACAGGGACACTTTGTCCGCTCGGGACCTGAAAACTGGGAGATGTTAGTGCCATAACTAATAAGCAAGTTGTTGAAGTTCATCCGGGAAGAAACCGATCTCATCAACCGAGTCACAGTAGTGTATAGCTTGTCACTCTTCTGGTGAGCCCTAATTTCCCCCAAATACTTTTGGTCCTGAGAGCTTGTCACTGGATCTGGTGAGCGTGGACCTCTCCCCAATCCTCTGGCGAGCACTCACTTCTTTGAGACAGTCACTGATGCACCCGAAACTTTAAACCAATAATATGTTTGCCATACAAACCATCATCTTCACTCGAAACCACTCTCAGATCTTTCTTTGCCGCTTTTTTGGAGCCTAGTTCCCAATGAAGGTTCGTAATAATTTATGAACTGCTCATTAGCCATGGTTGTTTAGTAATATCTCAGTTATGAGAGGCATGGCCCAGTGGTTAGGTCCGTTGCAAAATTTTTTGCAAATTTTTTTGGGTACCGTTTTCCTATTTTTTAACAGGAGGGGGCAGGTGGGTGCCAGACACCCTCTCATAATTAATTCCGGGGGAAAAACAGGGGCCATAAATTGCTTTTATTTTGCTTTTGGAATGGGGGACAATGCAGGCAAGTGCCTGTATTTTTTGTCTTTTTTTTGACAAGAACAAAATTTGAAAAAAAAAGGACTCGTCCGGACGCGGACGCACCCCTGGCGCGTCCGCGTCCGCCATCCGCTTCCTTAGATATAGATATATATCCAAAAAAAGCGATCATGTTGAAACATGTTGGCTTTCTAGTCAAGTCACTAAAATAAAAGTCGTGCAATATCTCATAGTATCATGCACAACATGTGCAACAACAAATTTTCCTAATATGTGAAGCAAAGATGCACGTTCCGTTCTAGATCGTAACCCGGAATGCGTTCTGGATCACGATCCGGAACACGATCTGGATCACGATCTGGAGCACGATCCGGGAATTCCCATTAGGGTTTCCTAGATCGCAAATTTTTTTGTTTTCTTTTTTTTAGGTTGCCAATATGGGTATCATGTGAAAGGATATCCAAAAAGCAATTATTATGCAGTTCCGTCGCTTGGTTTCAGATGGTTTTAGATGGCTGCATTCATCAAAAATTTGGACATCACAAATCTGCAAATATTTGCTTTTGCATTCACAGATCTATATTCACAAGCTACATTCATCAGAAATCTAGACATTAGCAGATCTGCAAACCATTGGCATAACAAAAAAATTTGCAAACTTTTTTGCGATCGAGATCGTTTTTGCAGCGGATTGAGATCCGCTGCATCTTTGTTGTGAAGTAATCATTGAGACATTCGGTAGAAAGTTCCATTGTAGGATTCACATTTTGCAAAGAAGGGCAGCGATGTTTCTTTCGAACCATGCACAATTTTATGTGATGATACCGACCGTAGCTTGAAATAATGATGATTACACATAAGCCATGTGCACATGTGTGTGTGTGTGTGTGTGTGTGTGTATCATAGTTGCAGTAAATCGCGATTTGCTAGCGATTCTGAACCCAGAATCGCAAAAAAAAAAAAAATTGGAAAAATAGCTTATGGCTGAAATTTTTTTAGGGGATCAATGGTCAAACCAGCGTTTTGCCTCTCAGAAGTGTAGTAGATGAGGCACAAACAGATCTTATTTTCAGTAGCTATCTGGTTGTCATTTGCTCCGGTTTTCAGTAAATGTTAATCCTACAGTTTGGGCTATCAACTGTATGGATGATGATCACTTTTGCAATCGTTCCATTGGAGATGTGAGTGCAATGTGCATATAGTTGGGGGCATAAATATTGGTGGGGGGGGGCCGGTAGCATTTTTATCTATGGTGTCTATATAGCAGGAAGTCCTAGGGGGTTCAGGGGGCAGTAGTCCCCCGGGAAACAGGGAGTTCGGGGGGCGGTAGCCCCCCGGTGGGGGGTTTGGGGGGCAACGCCCCCCAACGGCGGGGTCCGGGGGCCGCCAGTAGACCCCGGCCCCAACGGTAAGGCCTCTTCATGATTTGGCCTTCCAACTCCCTTAGTGAAAACACACTTTTTCGTGTTTCGCACCCGAAACAGTCGGCAAACTACACAGTCATAATGCTCTCAATCAGAGCTTTCATCTGATACCCATATTGCCTAAAAAAATTTCAAAAAAAAAAGACAATTCTGCGCAATTCTAGGAAAATCCCGAAACACGTTTCCGAATCGCGGTGCATCTATGGTGTGTATATATATATTATATATATATATGGTTGCCAGCGCTGGCATAGCGTTCCAGACCGCCCATTCCGAACGCTGTCCAAAACGCAAAAAAAATTCTCCAACAAAATCTGGAAATTTTTTATTTTGGCCGCACGATGGTCATGGGAGAAAAATTGTTGCAAAGTTTTTCATGCACATCCGTTTGCGACGATCCGGCATCCTACGAGCATCTATTCGACAAGGGGGATGCAGTGGGCATGGCGCCGGGCCCAGGAACCGAGCGGGGAGCGAGAAAACTCAGATTCCAGGTTTTTCTTGCCTACACATTACAATTTCAATGATTGTTTAGAACTAGCTATAGGTGTTAGATTGAAGCGAAGTAAAGTGCTACATTGTGTTTCCTCATGCCTACGGGAATGCCTACAATGTCAACATAGGCCGTTACGGTGTGTAGAAGAAGTTATGAGAGTGGTGCCCTCTTTTGGTGCCTTTTTGGGCCCTATTTGTGAAATTGGCTATAGGTGTCCGATTCAGGTACAGGCTATAGATGCCACACTGTGTTTCTAAATGCCTAAAAGAATGCCAGGAATGTCGATTTACACCTGTAGTGCACATACATCAATCTATGAATGTCAAGCTCTCTTTTTGGTGTCTGTTTTAGCCCTAATCTGTGAAATGAGCTATATTTGTCTGATCGATGTGTCGTAAGATGCTAGACTGTGTTTTTCAATGTCCACAAAGGTGCTGGAACTCTCGTCTGGCCCATACGACACAATTTTAGGATTTTTTGTGTGTCATGCTCGCTTTCTCGCATCAGTTTAGCCCTAAATTGTGAATCTTTGTTGTTTCGCATCAACTTAGCCCTAATTTGCAATGCACTGAATCTTTGCATGGCTTGTGTATGTTTTGCAAGGCTTTGAGTGATCACGGTAGCTGATAGGTCACGTCGACACCATGCCGGTTATTGGCAGGGGCATGTAGGCTGAGGTTGACTCCATACAGGGGGACGTGGCTATGTCCCATGGTTCAAGTGCCCGCAAATGGAGATGCTACCAATGTGGTCTAGAGTTCACTAGGTCACTCACCAGGGTCAGAGCCCATTTGTTACGATTGACCAGGCCAGATGAGCGAGGTATGGGTATATCACTATGCAGCTCCATTACAGATGTTGAGGTAGAGAAGCTACGAGAGACATATGACCATGATGGGTCAGCCGCCCAGCAGAGATGGCAGAGCTCACAGGTCCAGGGTGCAGGGCCTAGCCATGTAGGGGATACAGGCGCAGGGCCTAATCACAGAGGGATGCTAGCACCACCTATCCATGACAGTCACTCGGTGCCTACCGCACTTGCAGAGGCACTTGGGCCTTTTCCACTCCATCAGAGCCCTCGCGACCATTAACATCCTCAGTTGCTGGTGTCACACCCCTAGATGCAGGAACTAGCAGAGAGACACTACCTACCATGCCATTAGCAGATGCACCCCCAGATGCCCCATCTCATACCATCACAAGGCATGTTAGACCCCGACCGCCGACACACGCACAGCAGAGACATGTAAAGCTTGCTTGATGGTGGTCTGTGGCTCCAGTGCACGGGGGAGAGTTGGCAGTAGCTCTATGGATGGGCGGTAACGAAGCGTTCGCCACCTTGTATCTTAGCAATGAGCAGATTTGATGATGGGATTTCTAAAGAAGGTACGTCCTCTCAATCTCTCTCTAATCAAGCATTTTCAATTCTACTTTTGATTTTTTGAGGTGCTTAAGATTTCCATGGTTTTACATGCTTCCATAGCTAATTTCTTTCAAGCTTTTATGTTGTGTGTCTATTATTAAGGTTAAGACACTTCATAGATAGACCTAAAAGTTCATCACATCCATCCCCTCCATACTATACAATGGTCCTCTCTAGCTCATCAATGTAAAGTCCAAAAAAGGTAGGGGAGAGTGAGCATCCCTGTTTCACTCCAATGTTACTATCCCCTAGCAATATGATACCTTCCTATGATCGGACACAATCCAACACTCTCCCATATAAAGCCATAATCGCCAATGCTGTATTTGACTAGAAACCAAGGTAATCTCAGGATAAGCAAGTGTCTCAGAACCGAATCAAAGGCCTCAGGGAAAGCCACAAAACAACAATATACCTGCTCACATATGGATCTATCCTCCTCAATAATAAATCTCAGTGTTTCAAGATGTGTTCCTCCATGGCAACTTCTTTCAAGGTGAATATATTTCATATCATGTCCTTCCTACACCCCATAGAATCTAAGTGGATCTAATGTCCAATATGTATGGAGATATTGTAAACTCGTTGTTGAGATATTTACACAATGCTAAACCTCACGTACATGTAAACTAGAGAACTTAAAAATGATATATTGAAACTATCAAAATTTTCTAGATAATTTTATAACTCCCACTCTACTTTGAAGTTCAATAAATAAATTACAAGTATAACTTGGGTTAAAGTTTTTCTAATTAGCCTCATGAATACTGGAGTTGTTGGTTATCAAAATTGCTAGCCAAACCACATGTGCATATTGCTAGCCAAAATGGATAAGCCAAACAATCATTTACATGTGCATATTATCCATGTACTTAAGAATGAGACTCAAAAGTATGAAAATCATGAGTCTACCTGATCGATCACTGGCATGCACGTCTGAAAAAATGACAAGGACAAGCCCCAATACACAAATTCCCACACCAACAAAATGTCCAATAGAATAGTGTGTCTTCAACAACAACCATGTTAAAATAATGACAAATGGAATTGTCCAACAATCCAATAGCATCACGCTCGTCAATGATGTATATTGATATGCTTTCACCGCTGCATACAATTCAAGGTGGACAACAAACAAAATCAATATAAGCATTCCAAGTTGCTTCCTTGCAAAATAAGAATATTTTTTCCATGTTTCCATTATCTTGAGACAGAATGCAAAAACAAATACCTAAAGATCCTCGTTACTTTCATGTTGTTACATTTTTTTCTATTCATTTAAATTCAATTTCTTGAAAATAACTAGCCGCATTGAGCATGTTTTGACAACTTTTTATCAACACACAAGAATATGCAAATTCTATCCAATTTAAAGGCTTCTTCATTACACTACTGTGAAAAATTATGATTTTCATCAAATAGATTGGATAGCAAGAAAAATGGTGAACCAAGAAGCACTACTTTCCAAGTTGTAGTCAATTGAAGTTGATGAATACTAATAACACGTATCTAAAGATAGAAACTACACAAGCACACATAAATATCCACATTCACAAAATGTGTAAATTGTTCATCTTAACATAAATCTTTCTATGCATGCATGTACACATCTATTGTCCATGGTTACAATTTCCTTAAAAAAACATATGTTGTCATGTTGCATGTGAAACAAAAATATATATACACAAAAATACTAGAGCTATTTAAATAATAATGTGCTTGATTGCATCAACAATGTTTGGAGCCCCCAAAGCTTTTTGAGTTTTAATACTGCTATTTTGTGCATAGTAGTATGCAATACATAACATATGGTTCTTATAATGATGTTGATATCAAAACAATATCTAAGAGTAATATTTGAGTATAGATAACTAAGTTCTATAAAGCAATCAATTAGGCATCATTGATGGCATTTCAACCCCTAATGTCCACTAATTGTAGATGGATCCAACGGAGCTCTTTGGGAGTCGTAAAGGTTTGTGCCTGATGGTTAACTAGTGAACCTAAACTAAGTCTAAGCCTACAGATACCATGCATGTGTCCTCGGTAAATGATTTGATATTTTCGATTTGGGGGAGACTCTAGAGGTAACGTTTTTGTTAAGGTGCCAACAATGAAGCCTATCATCATCTATCCTTGATATCTTTGTAGGAGTATCAATATCATTTGATAGTTTGCTATTCAATTTGTTCAGTTGTCAAGTTACTTTGTGGATGTCTTCATAACTTGGTACCAAATCACTTTCTATTGTTATACACTTTTTGACTCTAAGCACAAAGGAAGGTGACTGAGGGCACCACAATTTACAATTGTTCCGACTCCACACACAAAGGACGGAGAATGAGGGCACTACACCTTTTCTCCATTTGTAGGATCCAATTATTTTGCACACTAAAGACCTTAGATTATAGAGATTCAGTTGGAGAAAATCTATGAATTAAGCTTTTTATTAACAATGTTGCAAAAGTCTTATAACACTTGGTTTATTGGATGCAACTTGATGAAGATTGTAGAGTTGTCTTGCAAAAATCTAGTTATAACATACTCTCTTGTTTTTTACTTTTGGTACACAAATTTCCACAGATCTAATTGAATGATCAAACTTTGTACGATAAGTGTTACAACTTAAGACAAGAAATAGCTTGCAGACCTATCAGCAAAACTAGAAGATATAAAGCAAAACATTCAAGAGTGTGCGTGCATGTGTGTGTGTGTCTACGCACGTGTGACTGAAGTGTGTTAAAATTTAAATAAGCATATATCAAACACACTTGAAACAGGCCAAGCATAGAAAGTTTTGCTTGTCTTAATCTTCTTACAAGCTTCTATACCGCAGTAAGAGGGCCTAGTTGTTGGCAATCTAGTCAAGTCACTCACTAGTCTGATTTTGTAATTACGAGATTGGTGTTACCTTCAAAACTTCTTATCTACTCATTATCTCTGATTTACATTCTATGAATTATAATAGCATTGCATGAGTTGGTAGACACTCTACAATTGTGTGCAAATGAGTAAATCAAAGAAAACTAGGAAAATGTCACACGTTGATATCTTTGTTGCTACATACAAGATCAAGAATATCACAATTCCCACTTAAGATCACGGGGGATAAGTTTATCTTTGCTCAGTTCAACAAAGTAAAGGCATAGTGCAACTTATTGTTGTAGCATCAATAGTGAGTGATATAAAAGTTGTTATGATCTAGATAGCCTTCTGATCCCTTACAAAGTTGCAATCCGCGTTCCGGAACGCGAACGCGTTTTAGGATTTCCCATTAGGGTTTCCCGAAACGCAAATTTTTTTTTTTTGGGATAGTTGCCAATATGGGTATCATGTGAAAGGATATCAAAAAAGCAATTGTTATGCAGATCTGTTGCTTGGTTTCCATCAAAAATCTGGACATCAGTAGATTTTCTTAAACAAACTGGCTGCATTTTCATGTGGTTCAAAAATTTGGACATCCGTAGAAGATTTCAGCTATTCCATAAGAAGTATACAATTCCCGCCAGTCTAAGGAAGGCTCCTTCTAACTCTTTCTATCATTTTCTAACAGAAAACGGAATAAGTAGATCTGCAAACCATTGGCATTAGAACACCATCTCAAAACTGATTTCTGATATCTATTGGAAAAGCATGTCCACCATTTGACTACGGTTTAGTTAGTATTAAACTCAAAAAAAAAAAAAAAAAAAAAAAAAATTGGCCATTACTCCTTTTTCCACAAAAAAAAAATGCGATCCGGGTCGCGGATCGCTGACATTCCGGTGCGATCCGTAACGTTTTTTGCAACGGATCGTGATCAGCTGCAACTCAGATCCCTTAATACTTGTGCTTGGTAGTATTACTCAAGATATGAACGTGTAGACCATGATGGCAGTACTTCTTGAAGAGGAATTGTCACAAAGACTAAAATGGTGCATCCTCGTGACGAAGTGGCTTCCCTCTGTATAGGTAGCAAGAAGAAATTCTCAAAGAAGAGTAGCTGCATAACATCTATGTTCAAAAATTAGGTGATTTGGGATCTTCAGCAAACACATCAAGGGATATCACAAAGATGAATTTTGCATCTTTGTATCATAACAAGAAATGTTATCGTGCACACAAATGCAAGAAGTGTTGCAAATTTACAAAAGAAACGGATTATTTCCATCTGATTAATTGTCAAATATTTGGCATTTGATAAGGTTTGTGCACACACACTAAGGAACAATCTACCATGCAGGAATATACTTTGAATCATAGATGCACCGCGATTCTGAATCGCGATTCTAATCGCGATTCAGAAACGCGTTTCAAGATTTTCCCAGAATCGCACGGAATCGTTTTTATTTTTTGAAATTTTTTTAGGCAATATGGGTATCAGATGAAAGCTCTGATTGAGAGCATTATGACTGTGTAGTTTGCCGACTGTTTCGGGTGCGAAACACCAAAAAGTGTGTTTTCACTTAGGGATTGGAAGGCCAAATTATGAAGAGGCCTTACCGTCGGGGCCGGGGTTTACCAGCAGCCCCCGGACCCCGCTGTTGGGGGGCGTTGCCCCAAACCCCCTACCGGGGGGCTACCGCCCCCTGAACCCCCTAGAGCTTCCTGCTATATAGACACTGTAAATAAAAATGCTACCGCCCCCCGCCGTAGATAAAAAAGGGGTCCAAATGCGCGCCGAGAAGGGCCCAATATTTATACCCCCAACTGTATGCATATTGCACTCACATCTTTAGTGAAACGATTGCAAAAGTTGATAGCCCAAACTGTAGGATTAACATTTACTGAAAACCAGAGCAAATGACAACCAGATAGCTACTAAAAATAAGATCTGTTTGTGCCTCATCTACTACACTTTTGAGAGGCAAAACGCTAGTTTGACCATTGATCCCCTAAAAAAATTTCACCCATAAGCTATTTTTCCAAAAAAAAAAAAAAAAAAAAAATTGTTTGCGATTCTGGGTTCAGAATCGCGAATCGCGGACCCAGCAAATCGCGATTCGGTGCATCTATGCTTTGAATGCATGTGATTGGCCACCTCATATCATGCGTGTTTGTTAAGTGATTGAGTGTACTCACTAACCGAGGTAGACCATTATAATGTCTACCTTATAAATGACTAAGAGCAAGTTGAATGTATTGACTATCTAAAGTAAATGAATGTTCTGAAGCTACTATAATGCTCTATGGAGATTAATTTTGTGACCATTAACAGTCCTTATATTTTGGCTTTTTGAATAGAAAATGAAGGATTGACACGAAGGACACGAAGGCAAAAGCTTTGTTATCATAGGAAGTTGCGCACTATTTCCAAAGATAGCTGAGTATTTTAGGAGCATGAAGTAGGTTGCACGTCCCTACAAGGGAAACCTACTTATTCTCATGGTTCTCCCACTCCTCTACATTTACTATGAATTCAAGAGGTGTGGAGGACACATCTAGTTCCTTTGTGTTTTTTTGGGGGAGAGTGGACAGTGTGTATAGATGATAGGTTGCTATTATCTCTTGAGTGATTGTGTGTAGAATGTTCTCATGTCCTTGGTGAATATCTAGCAGGTGTTGGATGAACTCTACCCTATCTATAGTTGGGTGCAGGTTTTGCAGGACCCTCCTTTGCCATAAGCTTGTTTAGAAATCAAAAATTAAGCAGGACGAAGGGCCAATGTATTTTGGTGATCAGAAAGATAGAAAATCGAGAGATCTCTCAATGGGAAATCGAAATCAGCCAGATGTCTAAGCCAATACCATTGTATAAACTGATGATGTTTAAAGCCATGTCATAAAGGCAGATTGTTAAGAACTGATTGGAAACATATAGTACTATGTGACAAAGTGACAAGTTATGTTGTTATGAAAGTCCATTGATAGTACATTGAGAAATGATAAAACTTTCTAGATGTCGTGTCCTTTCTAGAAATGTCCATGTGGATAAGTTTGATGGCGTCTAAATGCAATTCAGTCCTCTCTCCTTGGAACACAGGAGAAAGGCATATACTCAACACAATTGGAATATACCATTGCAAGCTAGAAAATTAATCCCTTGTCAATCTTCATCTAGAATCACTATGGCAAGGATACCTCATTGGAACACAATTCCTAGCCATGCACGGTCAGACATCTATAAAACAAGATTAAGGGGGGGAGGGGGGGTTGTTTAGGCACAAGTAGTAGTTGCTTGTTGAGGATGGGTAATCAAACTTCTTTTATGGCGAACTCCCTGAGTGAGATTTGAAATTGAGAAAGGAGGTAGTATGGACCTATCATTGACTAGTTGTTGACCAATTATCCTAACCATTGTTACATGAAGGGATATCTAAATAGGAAGTATTGAGCCTTTGGAAACATCATTGAGAGGGGTTGAAAATAACTGATGTCTTGAGTTAGATCTTGGATGATTGGCTCAAAATGATACTGGTCTATATGTGTATTAGAGGGATGAGAGCTGAGAAGCAAGAATCCATAGAGATTAGTGGGTATTTTTGGTGCTCGCATATCCTAGAAAGCTACCAAAGGGTTGGCAAGTCATGTTGTGCCAATTGCATTTGATATGCTTGGAATACATCCCATCCGTTAGCCCCAGAGAGAAAACTACTCATGATCACCTTTAGCAAGAGAAAATACATCAAGTACAGTTATAATTTGAGTGTACATCACACTCTCCTGAGGTCATACACCTGAAGGCTTGGAAAACCTTCATCGACTAGGGAGTACGGTTTGGCTAATAAAAGATCCTTAGGATCGTACAAATTAGTATTCGGAAATGTCCAGCCATCCTCGTAACCGCACAACACGATAGAATAGTGGTGTTGTTTCCCGTGTTGCTATTTTTCCGGAACCAGTCCTCCGTCAAAAGAACATGTAACAATCTTGATGATAAGCATGGATGTTATCTTTGATGACATGGGATCTTATAGATGTAGGAATAGCTTGTGAGAAGGTTCCAAAATCCCTAGGTCCAAACCAAGCTCTTTTCCCTCAAATTCACCTCAAGGTATCCTCTCACAAACCCTCCTGAAATCACCTTTGGCTCTAGAGAGTATTATCAAATGTTTAGGCTCCACATCGCTAGGATATGCCCTTGCAATTTGGAGCTCATCGCACTTAAGATTATGGTTCATCTTATTCTATCAAAATGAATGTCGTAAATAAACTTCACGTTACAACGTTGGTCACGAGGGAATTTCTCACATACTAACCCTAGCAATATCTCATTCATCTTTCTGTTTGTCTTTGATCTTATTCTCACAATGTCATTAGTTGTGCTTGCTTACTGAAATATAACTAAGTCATGCCTCATTCCAGGGACTAGAGACAACGCAATATCATTTGAGATTTGTCTAATAAGGTGTATGCAAGATGGTTTGTACTGGTTCAGACCAACTCAAATCGAATTTTTGTTAATGAAAGTTTGTTTTTCATGAAAATCCAATTCAATTGAATAAAAACTTCACTCCCTTTTCTCCCTTCACATCATTATATGGAGTGATTTCCAGGCTTCGCATTTTGAAGATGGTGAGATGCAAGGGTAAAAGAAGAAGGGAATGAAGTTGAACGAGAAGGGGTAGGAGGGGAAGGGAAAGGCAAAGGAAGAAGGGAGAGAAATCTTTTTCTAAGAGATATTAATTGATTCAAATTTTCTTATTTATGACATTTTGATTCAGCAATACAACTTTCTTGGGCAAATTTGGAATCAAATTGAATAAGCAAAGTGGTTGAAGAAATTCTCTTTCTTTCTCTCTCATGCATACATTTTAGCAATACCCAAATAACTTTTCTTCAATCATATTAGCCAACGTTAATAAAAATATATCTTTCCCCTTACTAATTTTGCAATAGAGAAAATTCA
This sequence comes from Diphasiastrum complanatum, assembly GCA_029204225.1. Taxonomy (NCBI): domain Eukaryota; kingdom Viridiplantae; phylum Streptophyta; class Lycopodiopsida; order Lycopodiales; family Lycopodiaceae; genus Diphasiastrum; species Diphasiastrum complanatum. The sequence goes on from CM055096.1 coordinate 51,516,852, forward strand.
ATAATTGTTGCAATAATTTTTCTATTAATCAATTGTATTTTCTCCAACAAATTTCAAGTCTTAATTTGAGCCTAGTATTGATATATGTTGAAGGTTCATCACTTCTGATGGAATTTTGCTTCTCATAGCTCAGGTTCTAACTACTATATGTTCACATTACATAGTTGAATGCTACTAAAGTCAAATCCTAAAAACTATTGAGAATAATATATGTACTCTACAATTTTGTGTTTGGGCTCTAGAATTTCTATGAACGATGCGCAATTAGAATGATCAAGTCGTTAGACTTCCAAAAATCCGCATGTTCAATTTATCATTTTGTGCAATCTACGGTACATTTAAACTTTTACTTATCTGAGTCATGGCTTTTTAGGGTTCAACATTAACATGATAAGTGATCAAGGTTTGAATGGTTATAACAATCTGAGTGCTTTGAAGACTGGTTTTTTGTTTTGGTTTGAAAATGTGTTTTCTAAATGCAATATGGATGTTATAAACAAGATGGAACTATCATGTAGAGAGAGAACCATTACAAAGTCTATACTAAAACACAATTCATTCCAATAGATTGCTTAATAATGTCCAACTCACTACAAGAAAGAATTGCATAAAGCAAAATTTTGATACTCTAAATCGAATCACAATGTTTGTGTGTCACTAACCAAGGTAATTTGCTTCCACGTCAATAAAAGCCAAAAGAATGAACGAGTACCAAGGCATCTGTGTCACAATAATGTATCCAGTCATAAAATTGTAAGATTCACTATGTCATAAATGAAAACTACACAAGGTGTAGATTTTTAGGAGAAGAAAACATGATTTAGGGGATCCACAAGACATTGGCTCTTCACATATGAGGCATACTTACATATCCACACAAGAATGGACATTAACCATAAAACAATTACACAAAAAAAAATTGCAGCTACATTTCTAGTCATCTCTATTTTCTATTGGTATGTCCAATAACTAAAATAGGCACCAAACAATGCACCCTTATCAACACCTACATAGTTTTTGAATATAGAAACCCTATGTAAACTATAGTACCTAGAACTAATGTGAAAAACGAACCTAAAAACCCTTGTACTCGATTCATAGAAGATTTAATCGTATGAAATTAACCAAGCATAGCTTTGGTTAATAGGAATATATCATCATTTGATATTTTACTTGATTAGAGAAATTTATGAGTCACATAGTTGGGCCCCAAATTCAAAGGTTATCAAATCCCACCTTGTTTGAATTCAGCTATGATACGTTTATACTATTGACCTTTATTGCATCTCAATATGAATAAGCCTATGAACCTCATTATTGATGGTTGCACATATGGAGATTCATTGATCAACTTAATTTAACCTAGCATACATTTTGGATAGTGTTATAGGAAGTAAATATGGACCATCAATGTCTGAATGCATAAGCAATTCATGACTCAACCAATAAATGTAGGAAATAGAAGCCTAAGGATCCAGGATCTTAACTATTCAATCACACAAAGCATTCTCAAAAGAAAGAAAGAGATGGCTAGAAACCCTCTTGTAGAAACTCGTGGACAGCCAAGGAGAATAGTCAGTATTGCTTAAGTGTCTCATACAAATGGGATGCACACATATATATAGTCCAAGATGACTATCTAACTTCATGACTATTGGCTATCCAACTTTCTATAAGTTACATATAAAGAATAAGGTACCTCCAATATGTCAAGTTGGGGTACTTAATGTCACAATTGGCCTAGCGGACCCATGAGTCCCTTTCAAGTTAATTTCATACTAACTTAGCTAACTCTAAGTTTAGTAGGCCTAATATAATAAATGGCCATGGTTACACAACTCACGACCTTTTGGGTCAAAGTAACCTATGGTAATGTAAGCAATTCCATTTACATTCCAACACCCTCCTTAAATGGAAATGCATAACATAACATGAAGTAAAATGCCACTTGCTATCCGAACTTCATGTCGCCAAATAAACTTCGCACCGAAGTAGTCGAAATCTCATCCCCAGTCATGTCCAACATATAAAAGGAAAAGAATGCATAATAATGAAGCATCAAGTCGAAGGGTGAGGATTTGCATGCTCCATCCGAAGTAGGGGACTTGTAATCCATTATAGGCTCCCACATTATTCGAAAAAACTTCTTACCATAAGGACAATAAAAAAGAGTACCAAACTCTTTTGACATCACATCCTCCCAACCTTACCATCAATGACTTGCTCACATAGAATAGGCAATGTACCAACATCATGATGAAGAGTAAGTGTAGAACCAAAAAAATCAGCAAGAGGTACTGATTTTAAAGAGGCATGTGCCTTCCCTTCATAGTAAGACATTTCTTTGTTGTCCTGCAAAGTTTCCAATAGCCGACAAGGAACTATTATGGGTTGTTCAACACTTTGCTGCCCAAAGTGTTCCCAACATGGACCATGTTGTCCATAATCTTCCGCAGGCTGTTCCCAAAGCATAATGGACTGCGCATGATGTAAAATGGGTTGTAAATGACCAAAAGAAGATGACTGAACCTGTTGTCCAACGTCTTCATCATAAAAATTTGGCAAACTATCAAGAGATGCATCAACGATGGCGTCATCAAAGCTGTCCCTCGAAGAGACATGGGATGACATAGAAGAATCTTCAAGTAATGAAAAATTCTCTCCAAACAAATGCTCACTCTTAACACTTTGAACAAAAGTACTAATTGACACATGTTGACTCCCTCCTCGATTAGTACAAAAAGGTTCCAAAGAGTGCTCGAATTTTTCACCCTTTGCTAAAACATCAAATTGAAAAAGTTTCCCATGAAACGTTTCACTAATGCATCCATCATATGCATCAACTTGCAGTGACTTGAAAAAAGAAAATTGTTTCAACATCTGCTCAATGTATCGTTGTTGAGAGATGAAGATTCTAGCCCCATGTGGAAGATCAACAAGAACCCAAGTGTGGTTCTTCATGAGTGAGTTATACTCCTCTTGCATCGCATCCTCCCAACATTTTACTCCTTTGGCTTACTCATAAAAAACAGTTTCTACTGCACCATCCTCAATAGAAGCAAGAGCAAAATCAGAAAAATCAGCAAATTCTACCGATTTAGTAGAGGCATGAGTCTTCCCTTCATAGACATGATCCACTTTGCTGTCCTGCAAAGTCTGCAACAACCATTTAGGGACTGGTTTGGGTTGTCCAACAGCCTTACCTTTGTCAACACTTTGTTGTCCAAAGTGTTCCGAACTTGAACCTTGCTGCGTGTGACACTGCTATCAATCACCCAATCAATAGACAAAAAAACAGCAACTTGTAAAGCTGAAGATGAGCTGTTTCCTACTGAAAAACCAACAAGATTTGAAGTGGCAGAAATCTCGTCTTTAGGAGAGATGAGATTATTAGTGACAAAAGCATAATCATTATTGAAAAGATTATCCTCCTTTTCAAATTGTTGTTCCAAAGTAATGATTGTGGTACTTGTATCGTTACCTTTCTCTTTTTCCTTTGCAAGTCTCTTCCTACATTCTTTGATGTGATGCCCAAACTTCTTGCAATAGTGGCACTTACCCTTCTTCTTGGAGCCTTGATTTTGAGCTTCCTTAAATTTTTGATCATCTTTGGAAGTGTTATAAGAAGGCTTCCGTTTCCACTTGCCTTTGCCTTTGCCTTTTGCAAAGAACGCTTGATCTTCTTGTTCACCAAAGTTGATCCTTGTTTGCTCTTCTTCAACAAGAAATGTGTCCAAAACACATGTATCTTCATTTAAGAAGTGAATCTGAAATTTTTAGCATGTAATTGGGTCAAAATCACATGCAATTGGTTTGAGCATGTGCACCCTACTGCTAGCTCTCAAATATTCTCTTTACACCAGATAAGCGCCTATTTTATCTATGTTAATTAGGAGCATAACATACTTCCCTCCTTAAAGATACTTTTGTCATAAAAAAATCGAAATTAAGGAGGTTCCTCTTAAGGCTTCAAATTTTTTCCACGAGGTCATCATTTTCTAATCAATCTTTCCATTGAACCAAGTACTTCAAGATAAGACCATTTCTCAACCACTTTTTTCTCACTCCAAAGTTATGTCCTCAACATGTCCAAACTAATCCTCAAAGGCACGTGAATACTCTTCATATGCACTTATCTTTAGTATGCTTGCATGAAATACAAGATGCACTTCATAACCCCCTCAGGAACTTGTAATTTGTAAGCTCAAGAGCTAACTCACTTCACTATCTTGAAAGTTCCACGACACTTTGCAAATGCCAAATAGTGAGCAATGCTTTCCAATTCTCATTACTTTTGAATCCTTTGGGATTCCAAATAATACCCAATAATCTTCCTAAAACCCTCAAGAAGCTCTTTTCATATTCATGCAACATCTTGCTTTATCCCGAGCACTAGTCTCATGTGCTACCTATAACAATTCTTCAACATTTGTAAGAATATTGACTACTAGCGAGCCTCAAGAATCACATACTTTTTATTGATATCCTTTTTGTAACTTAGAGCCAAGGGATCCTATTCATTGTTAAGTTAGGGTGGTTTCACACGAACTCGGGGTTAAGTCCAAAAGGCCCAAATACTGTACCTTTGTAGGAAATCAAAGTGCCAAGATCCTTCTAACATTCAATCTCCATATACAAGAAGAAGAAAAAGAGGAAGAAGAAGAAGAGGGAGAGGGTTAGGCGCCCTCAAGGAGAGAGAAAGTAGTAGCAATGCTTGAAAGGGAATGAATTACAAATGAACAAAGAGTACATATAAATAGGCCTTCCAAAGGCCTAGACTCTTCCAAACTCTAAGTTCTAGAACCTTCCAAGACCCACTACTAATTATAGGGCACCCCCAAAAGTCAAGATAGGGTCCCTTAACATAATTAGACTTTACTTGAACCCACGAATTACTACTGGACCAAAATTGGGTCCAACTCAACTGAAACTGACTTAACATGGTCTAAATAATAAACCTAACCCATGGTTATACAAGTCTCGACCTTTTGGGTCAAAGTAACCTATGGGAAACTAAAATTATCATTTATTAATTCTAACACCCTTCTTAAATGATAATGTAAAAAACATAACATGACATGAAGTATGAAAAATTGCAACAAAAATGCAAAATGTTGCATGCTGCCCAAAACTCCATGTAGCCGAAAAAGAAAAGATGTAGCTTGCTGTCCAAGCTTAATACCGCCAAAAAAAACTTCAGCTTGAAGTAGTCGAGGTAGCCAAAATCTCAGCCCCAATCATGCCCGATGTAGAAGAGATGTAGAATACGAAGTGCGGTAGCATCAAGTCGAAGAGTGAAAACAAGCATGCTTTATCCAAAGTAGGTAACCAAAAAACCAGCCACAAGCCGAAATATGGATTTGCAATCCATCAATGGTTCCCACATGATTCCATAAGTCTTCTTACCACAAGAAACATAAAGAAGAGTATGATACTCTTTTACCATCACATCCTCCCAAATCTTACTATCAATGATCTGCTCACCAACACTAGGTAAGACAATACCGTCATCATAAGAAGTAAGCATCAAAACATGAAAATTAACATAAGGTACTGATTTTGGTGAGGCATGTGTGTTTCCTCCAAGGTAAAAAGATGCTTTGCTATCCTGCAAAAACTCGGACAACCAACAAGAGGCTGTAGCAAGCTGTCCAACAGCCACAAAATCACAAACACTTCGCTGTCCAAACTGTTCCAAATGTGGACCTTGCTGTCCAAAAACCTTCCGCAGGCCGTTCCCGATGCATAATAGGATGCTCACGATGTAACATAGGCTGAAAATGATCAATAAACCATGGCTGAATCTGGTGTCCACCATCTTCAAGAAAAAAACCAACAGCTTGCCACTTTGAACACCCAAAAAATCCAGCAATACGCCACTTTGAACCAATGTACTAATTGACATGATTTTTTCCCCTCTTCCATTAGTACAAAATGGCTTCAAAGAATGCTTGATTTCAGCCTTTTCCAAAACATTATCTTGAGAAGCTTGCTCATAAAATTCTTCACTAATGCATCCATCATTTGCAACAAATGGCTCAAGAGAAGAAGAATGCTTTACCATACCAACATTCCAATGCAAACTTGTACTTGTAGAAAGACAATGATCAAACTCTGAATGACTTTGCTCTTCTACGTTCAAAGAGGATGAAGTAGAGAGGAGAAAGCATGATGATGAATCCTTTATTCGGTACATCTTTAAAAGTGTTTCCCAAGCACTTTTAGAGGTCTTGCAAAATCTCAAATGATATAAGATAGATCTTGTTACCGATAAAATCTTGATCATCACGTCGATGCAAAATCTCAGCTTGCAACTCCATGAAAAATAGTTGGTGCCATCCAACATATCTTCACCTGAACAAGTACGAATTGCTCCCAAATCTCTTGCCATAACAACCAGCCAAGAAGATAAACTTTTTCAAGCCCTAAATGTGCCCTAAAAGACACAAAAACCAGCAAGTATCAAATCTGACAAATCAGCACCAAAATGTGTCGAAACCACACATTAGATGAATGTAGGAACTCGCTCTCCTACAAGCCTTGTGTGCTGAAAATTTCAGCCTGAAATTGCATTAAAAACTCAAAAACCAGCAAGCAAAGAATCAGGTTAGCCTCCAACAAAGCTTTTTTCGGAACCCTTCTTTCTTGCCAAAAAGTGTGGACAATACACACACGGATAGGGCTGTTGCAACACCCTACAAATGGTAATATGCTGTCCAATTTTCAGCCTCGGAATGTGATCGGATCATCACAAAAAAATTAGCGCCTTCTTCCCCAACTAGAAACAAGCAAAAAGAAGCGGATCTTCACTTTGTAAAATCAGCAAGGGTGCTGATTTTTCAGCCAAATCAGAAGAATAGAAATTGCTTGTAGATGGGCACCTGGGCGCCCTCCTGCAAAGGAGCAAATCTGAAAAATAGGGTAGCAGCGACCAACGGAAGTAGGATAAACCTACACGGATGTGGGCGACCTTAAAGAAACCCCGAAGAAGATAATTAATGGCGCATTCCTGCAACCTGAAAAATCAGCAAACAACAACCTGATTTTTGGGCGCCCAAAATCCTGTTATCTTCTTTGATGTGTGGCACCCTCCTGCAAAATGGAAAAGAGTCAAAAAACGGATATTCACTCCAAAAAATCAGCAAAGGTGGTGAATTTTTGTGATCCCTAAGTGAAGACGATCTCTTTTGGTAGGGCGCCCTAAATCAAGCATAGAAGATCCATGGCTCTGATACCATGTAGGAAATCAAAGTGCCAAGATCCTTCTAACATTCAATCTCCATATACAAGAAGAAGAAAAAGAGGAAGAAGAAGAAGAGGGAGAGGGTTAGGCGCCCTCAAGGAGAGAGAAAGTAGTAGCAATGCTTGAAAGGGAATGAATTACAAATGAACAAAGAGTACATATAAATAGGCCTTCCAAGGGCCTAGACTCTTCCAAACTCTAAGTTCTAGAACCTTCCAAGACCCACTACTAACTATAGGGCACCCCCAAAAGTCAAGATAGGGTCCCTTAACATAATTAGACTTTACTCGAACCCACGAATTACTACTGGACCAAAATTGGATCCAACTCAACTAAAACTGACTTAAAATGGTCTAAATAATAAACCACCTAACCCATGGTTACACAAGTCTCAACCTTTTGGGTCAAAGTAACCTATGGGAAACTAACATTATCATTTATTACTTCTAACAACCTTGATTGGTGGAGCCACTCCAAGAAGCCCCCACGCCCCCCCCCCCCCCCCTTCGATTTCACAAGGGGTGAGAGTTGCTCCTAGGCAGCATTGAAAAGTGCCAAACTAGAGTAACTCAAGATACCATGGGAATACCTAAGACATTCTTGAGTGGCCCTAGGGCCACTAGTGGGCCCTTTCTCTTCCCTCCAATAGAAAAACAATAATGCCTTATCTAATTTAAATTTAGAAATTAAATGCCTTAGCCTCCTAGACGACATCACCCGCACACATTACCTCCAACTGCAGTGTCCATTACAACATTCTTCAATGGAAGCAGGATTTGATTTGATTTGATGATTTTATGATGAGCATATACATGTAAACTAGCATCACCACCATAGCATGTTTTCTCATTAATAGTTATTAGCAGTTATCAGATATTGGTAGCTATTAGATGGTAGCCGTTTCTTAGTAGCTACACTTCATATATGTTTTATTTATTGTTAGCGGAGATGTTTTACACGCTCCTATTTGCACCACACACTTCATATGTACTTCTTGTCTTATATGCCTTTTGGCATGGAAAAGACGTTAATAAAGTGCTCCTCTCTCTCTCTCTCTCTCTCTCTCTCTCTCTCTCTCTCTCTCTCTCTCTCTCTCTCTCTCTCTCTCTCTCTCTCATAAAGTTTGCTCGAGCACCTTCCCATCTTTGGTGGCTGTGTACCAGGCGCTTTAAGTACCCCATCACCAGACTTGCTCTCTCTCTCTCTCTGGCGCTGCTGTCCGCCCTGCTGGCGCTGCAGTGCTGACCTTCGCACCTGCCCTGCGCTGGTCTGCGCTACTGCGCTGCTACGCCTGGCCGTTTGTCTACACTGTCCTCCATCTGCTTACCGCCTCCTATGGCACCTAAGAAAAAGGGGGGTGTTCTTACACCCCCCTCCCTGTTGGACACCCCCCCATCACCGGTAGTGATGGAGGAGCCGTCTTCGGTGATAGAAACTAGTGACATTCCTGTCAACATGGCTGCCATTGACTACACTCCTTCCAAACCTACCGAAAGTCTTTTTGCTTATGATCTTAGTTTTATCCGACAAGAAATTCTTGGACTTAAGAAACAACTACACCTCTTTGAAGCTGAAAATAGCAAGTTAGCTAAGGATCTTTTTGGTGTCACGGAACGTGTGGAGCAGCTTGAGCAAGAAAATATAGATCTTAAGCAACGAATTGCAGAAAAAAGTGCCTTGGAGGAGACTTCCAACAAGATCAATAGCATGGAGAAACAAGTCGAGGAGACGAAAACGTGGGCAGCACTCTTCAAACCGGATGATATGGGCAGCAAACTCTCATCACTCGCAAAACAGGTTGAAGAAACGACATCGATCCTTAAGCAAGGTAATCACTCTCAGATTTCATCTTTTCCGAAGGAAAACGATTTGGAGACAGTTTTGGGTGAACAAGCCAGAAGGGCCAAAAAAGCCTTTAACATTAGAGTAAGAGGCATTGCCAATGGTGGAAAACCGTTGGAAGAAGCTACGTATTTGCTCATTTCCAAGTTATCTCATGTGGCTGATGGTTTTGATACTGCTTGGCGTAGTAAATTTGATGACAATGTTTTGTTTATCAAGTTCCGCTCGCTTTCACAACGCAATGCTGCCCTTCGGCTTAGGGCAAAGCTTAAAGGTACTTTCATTTATATGGATGATGACTTAACAAATACTCAATGGTTGGCAAGAAAAAAGATTATCCTTGAAGCGAAAGAGAAAGGGCAAAGGGTTGTTTTTATTGACGGGAAACCGAGATTTTTCGACCTTCCACAATAGGAACTAGGGGCCCCCGGATATAGAAGCTACCCGAGATCCCCTACCAATTTGAGACTTGGCTTCTGGAATTGTAATGGTTTTTTATCTTCGTCATCAGCCGGAGACTTTGCTGATTTTATTAGAAAATGCGACATTTTGTTGTTGGCTGAAACTCATGAGTCCTTATATCATCCTCTTCCAAATATACAGGAGTACTCTTGGCATTCTGCTTTTCGTCCATTTGTTAGGGGAAAAACTTGTCGAGGATCTGGAGGAGTAGCTTGTTTATACAGAGACACCACAGTTCAGATGGTTAAACAAGATCCATACGCTCGCTATATTTGGTTACACATTATTGGCTCACTATTGGGATTACCTCAGGACATCTATATAGCTGTATGCTATTTTGCTCCACAGACCTCAGTGTTTGCTGAGTTTGGCGGGGACCCTTTTCAGGCTCTCTCAGATGATATTGCTATCTTTTCTCAGCAGGGTTCCATTTTACTAGCAGGTGATTTCAACGCCCGCACAAGCTCTAGACAAACCGAATTTCATGCAGCTACGGATCTTCTCAGGCTTTACCCTTTGGATATGGGGCTAGACCGGGTATCACAGGATGCAGACACTCCAGCTACATCTTTCGGGGAGCAGTTGATCACTCTAGCAGAGACACACGCTCTTGCCATTTTGAATGGCCTCACACAGTGGCCTTCCTCATTAGCATATACATGCTATCCTCATGGTGGAGGACATAGTGTGGTCGACTACTTCATTGGATCACCTGCTTTGATCTCTCACATTTCTGATTTCTCCATTACACCCCCTACCATTTCCGATCACTCACTCTTACACATCTCACTTGGTCACATAACCTCTTCTTTGCAAGTTTTTTGCTCTCTTCCCACTCATAAACGTATTCCTTTCACCCAATCTGGATTCACTAATTACACCACAATCTTATCCCAACTACTCGCTAACTTCCCGTTCATGGCACCAATTGACCAGCAAGCCACTTTTCTCTCTACATCCCTCTTAGCTGCTGCTTCCTCATCCTTCCCCACCAAAACGACATCATCTCACAGAAGTGTTCACAACAGATGGTATGATGCAGAATGCCGCTCTCTTCACAATCATGTGACATATGCCAGGTCACACTCCCCTGCCACACTCAAACAATGCCAGAAAGAATATCATAGAACCACCAGAACAAAGAAGATCAAGTACCTACAATCACTCTGCCAAAAAATGATCAACTCTTTAGATTCACCCTCCTCCTCTTTTTTCTGGAAACATTTCACCAGACACTCTTCAACATTGGCCCCCATAGCCATCGAATCCTGGATCGAGTATGCCACGGAGTTATATACCACGGACTCTCCTCCTACCTCACTCTCACCGAGACCTGACCACTGCTCACTTTTCACCCCTGACATGGTTGAAAACGCCATTAAACATGCCAAACTAAATAAAGCCACTGACTATGACTCCTTAAGTGTAGACTTCCTAAAGCCCATAGCACATCTCATCTCCCCTTACATTGCTCATGTTTTTAACACAGCTGTTACTTCGGGTTTTCCTACGGCTTGGTGTACTAATATCCTTCACCCCATCCTCAAGGCAGGTGATCCCATGAATGTAGGAAACTACCGCACCATTATGATTGGCCACACTCTGGCTAAGATATATGGCTCTATACTACAGACAGTTACTGGATCTTTTGCTGAAACTGAGGGTTTACACGCTATGGGTCAAGCTGGTTTCAGACCGGGATATTCTACTTCAGACCAGATCTTCATTTTGAGATGCATTATTGAGGAGGCTCGACATCGGAAACAGAGAATTTACTGTTGCTTTGTGGATTTTCGCAAAGCTTTTGACTCTGTTCCACGACATCTTCTTTTCCAGAGACTGTCTTCACTTGGCTTTTCAGAGGATACTATTGCTGCGATCATTACTTTATATGAGCGAATCTTGGCACGTTTCAGAGATGGTAGTGGCTGGTCCTCACAGATACATTCTACCATTGGTGTGAAGCAGGGTTGCCCCTTATCACCCACTCTTTTTGCACTATATATAGATGACCTCGAGCGGATTATTCGCGAGGAAGGTGGAGAGGGCTGTCCCCTAGCAGACATTATTATCCCCATTCTCTTGTACGCTGATGATGTGGTTCTCCTCTCATCCTCTGCAGCTGGTTTACAGAGTCACCTTTCTGCTTTACATCACTTTTGCCAGCGTTGGGGATTGACGGTTAACCTTAAGAAGACTAAGATTATGGTGTTTAACACCAACAGACAGCATATGAGAGATGTGATTTTCTATTATGACGGGCTACCGATTGAGATCGTGACCTCCTACACCTATCTGGGAGTTCTTTTCTCTGGTCCGCTACTCACTTTTCGACCAGCAGCCACCGCCAGGCTCCGCAAGGGGCATACCGCTCTTGTGCATATGGAGAGATTTTGCTCTACTTATTATGTGCAGGATCCTGCTACCAGATGCCGACTATTTTCTGCTACTGTCTCCCCAGTTGTGCTATATTCGGCTGAGACTTGGTGCCCTGATTTATCACGCGATACATGGAGAGATCTTACTCGTATCCAGATTCTCATGCTCAGTAGGATAATCCGGGCTAAGCCCTCAGTACCACATGATATCATACTAGCCGAGTTTGCTTCTCCTCCATTAGTTGTTGGTGTTATGTTTCAGATCATCACCTTTCTTCACAGGGTATCAGATCTAGATACCTCCAGATACATTGTTGCTGCTCTCACTTCATCTTGTACCATTGCGGATCAAGGAGCCAAGCACTCTTGGTATCGCAGTGTCTCAGCCCTTCTTCAGACTTGGGGTTTATCCGCACTTGATCTTCCGAATGGAACCCATGCTTATATCAGACAGCAGATCTACCGGAGCTACATACGCACTATATGGTCACATCCTGATCCAGATAGGGTCAAGCTACATTATTATGGCACACATCTTTTACGGCTGGACGTTTCGGGCTTGCCTATTCTTCCAGTTTATCTTACACAGACGCTATCTTTTGGTCTGAGATATCGTATAGGACAGCTTCGAGTCTCTTCTCATCAGCTTGCTATCGAGACAGGTAGATACACAGACACTCCCAGATTGCAGCGGATATGTCAGCTCTGTTCTCTTCAGGAGGTGGAAGATGAGTTTCATTTCATCTTTCGCTGCCCAGTATACTATGAGATTAGAGGACGATACCATTGTTTATACCGAGATATTCCCCTCACGTTGAGCTCCTTCCTCGAGTATCCAGACGCTAGATGTGTGGGTCTTCTTTTGAGAGAGATGTATATTTTACGAGCTTCACTTCTACCTACGCTCTCAGATATGGATTCCAGTCAGGCTCACATTACTCAGTTCTTCCAGAAGCGAGACAGAGTGGATATTTCGGTTGCGGATTTTGACGTCCCCGTCCGAAGATCGAAGACACAGAGAGTTTCGGCTCGATCCAGTGCTACTAGATCTTCATACGCCTCCCACCAGCCTACATCACGACCCACTACTACCATCACTCATTACTTTCGGCTTGCTCGTAGCTAGTTTCCTCCGCGGAGCAGGTGGTTAAGCTCTTGCTTTGTACCCTCACCAGCTGGTGGTCAAGCTTGGATACTTTTTCTCTTAGAGACAGAGAGATCGATATTTTAGTTTTAGTTTTACTGTCTTTTCATTGGTAAATAAGTCCTTATGCGGACAATGCTTCTCACATTTTGTACTCTCTTTTGTCTTATGTGCCCCTGGGCACCAAAAGACGTTAATAATAATAATTCTAATTCTAATTCTAATTCTCTCTCTCTCTCTCTCTCTCTCTCTCTCTCTCTCTCTCTCTCTCTCTCTCTCTCTCTCTCTCTCTCTCTCAACGGCCAGCAGCAGGGATGGTGGATGCTCTGCTGTGGGCGCCCTCCATCGCAAGATGAAACTGGTCCTTGCAAAAGATGAGCTAAGAATCATTTCCTCGAAAAGATTGTTGCTAGTACCACAATTGAAGGTTGGCCCCATCAGCAAGGTGCTATCATTTCCATCCTACTGGTAGCAATAGCCCAAAAATACACAAAGGGTTTCTTGTAGCAACGATCAGATTGACAAATTCAAAGGCCTAGCTATGGAGTATCATAGCAGCATAGTAAGCACACTATGAAAGCTTCAGAAGACCAGCTATGGAGTAGAACACAAAAGCAAGAGAGAGAGGACTTCGAAGCTCACACAACATGAATGAATATTCAAAGTGTAGTAGGGCGTGGAAACCCCTCCAAAGTTTGGGCTACATATAGCATGTTATGTATAGAGGTGGTGTCCTGCTAATTCTAGCTCTAGAACCCACATGGGTCCTTAACCTACTTGATTTACTTGCCTAATTAGCACAAGTGGGGTGTACTATGTACATAAATGTTTTACCCCCATGCTTATGCACAACTTACAAGTTACAAGTATACAAGCCTTAAGGGGCAAAATAGGCATTTATTTCAACACCCCCCCTCAATGGCTATTTTGTTCATACCAACACCTAGCATGCTACGAAACTTTTCAAATTTTTCTCTACTAAGTGCCTTAGTAAAGATATTTGCTGCTTGTTCGTTGGTATCACAGTACTCGAGCTGAATTTCTCTGCTTTGTATCTTCTTTTGTAAGAAGTGTTGATCCACCTCAAAATGCTTTGTACGAGCATGGTACACAGGATTTTTGGCAAGCTGGATGCAACTCTGGCTGTCACACTGAAGAATAGTAGGACCATCCTGTGGACTCTGCACCTCCCCAAGAAGTCTCCTGAGCCATATTGCCTCGCAGGTAGCTTTTGTCGCTGCCCTGTACTCAGCCTCTGTCGATGATAAGGTAACTGTGGGCTGTTTCTTGCCACACCAAGAAATGGCCCCTTAACCAAGGTAGAAAGTGTAACCTGTGGTCGACTTTCGATCATCCCTATTACCTGCCCAATCCGAATCGGTAAAGCCTCCAATCTGAAACTTTCCGTCATCTGTGTACTCAATCCCATAGCAGGTTGTCCCTTTGACATACCTCGAAACCCTCTTGGCTGCTTTCCAATGTGCTTCAGTTGGAGAACTCATGAACTGGCTTGCTACACCAACCGCATAGGAAATGTCTGGTCTCGTAGTGGTGAGATAAATCAGGCTACCCACAAGCTGCCTATAAAGAGTCTCGTCCACAAAAGGAGTGCCATCATCTCTGGATGGCTTACTGCTGGTATCAATGGGCGTGGAAACGGGTTTGCAATCCTGCATGTTGAACCTGTTCAAAAATTCACATGCATAGTTAGCTTGGGAAATAAACACACAGTTTTCCTTTTTCCAAACCTCCAAGCCAAGACAATAGTGGATTAAGCCCAAATCCTTCATCTCGAACTCATTTGATCAATGAGCCTTCACCTTTTCAATAAGCTGCCCATTGTTACCCGTGATGACCAAGTCATCCACATAGAGAACTATCAAAACAATGTTCCCATCTTCCTCCTTCACGAACAGGTTGCAATCCGACTGACTCTTTATGAATTGCTCCTTGGCAAAATAGTCGTCAATACGACTATACCAGGCCCTGGGTGCCTGCTTCAAACCATATAAGGCCTTCTTAAGCCTGCATACCATACTTTCCTTGCCCTTAGCCTCAAAACCTTGTGGCTGTTCCATGTAGACTTCTTCAGCCAACTGTCCATTTAGAAAAGCACTCTTCACGTCCATTTGATGGACCTCCCAACCAAAACATGCAGCCAATGCTAAAACCAACCTGATAGACGTCATTTTAGCTACCGGTGCAAACATCTCATCATAGTCCAAGCCCTCCTTCTGTGCATAGCCTTTAGCAACCAGCCTTGCCTTATGCTTTTCGATGCTCCCATCCGATTTGTATTTGGTCCTGTAGACCCACTTACAGCCAATAGGATGCTTCCCTTTTGGTAACTTCACCAAATCCCATGTATCATTCTTGAGAATGGAGTCGTACTCCTCTTGCATAGCATGTTGCCATACCTTCTCTTGTGAATCCAAAATAGTAGTCATAAGTGCATAGTTTGTCTCTTGGTGTTCATGCTATTGGGCTTGCCTTTGAGACCTCCTAGCCCCTGGATTGCTGCTCTCTCCCTCATCCAATATCAAACCATCCTGCACAGTTTGCCAATACCACTTGGGAAACTTCTTCCTTGCAGTTGGTGATGAAGACGGTGAATAGGACTCAACATATTTGCCCCTTTCCTTCCGCTTCCTAGCCTCCTCGGATTCTTCAGGTAGAGAAACCTGGTTGTACTTGCTGTCTCATACAATGCACAAAGAATGTGCCATGCATCCATAGGCCCTTTGGCTGACCTGATTAGAGGAATCACATTATCCCTCACTGACATGTTGATGATTCTGTGTGCCTTTTCCCCTCTCTTGATATAGTCCTTAAGTTCAAGTTCAGATGTTGGAACAGGCTCCTCACCTGTCACAAGCTTCCAACATTCTTTGTCTTCAAGAATGTTCTTGATCTTGAATTTCCATATGCTAAAGTTAGTGCCATCAAGCCGGGTGGCTTCACTCAGCATGCTCTCTGCAAGACTAGACATGGCTGGATAGAAATAAAACACAAAAGGCAAACTGGGGTTTTCACCCAACTAGGGTATGCAGCCACTTGCTCAATAACCCTCAACTTCTGGATTTGAAACTATCCCCCTGTATGGCTGTCCTAGCCCTTGTCCAAGATCCACTCAGAACTTTCACTGAAGTCCCCACTGTAGAAAGCGCCCTCCTACAGTTCTGGCTGTCCAAAAAGACTCAAAAAAATTTGTCCCAAATTAGAAACTTTTTGGCTCCCTGTACTCCCCTTGGCAACAGTACTCCAACCATGCAGATAGCACAGAGATCAGATGCCCCTACAAAAAGTGCTCCCTCCTCAAAGGTAAGCTGCTCTCCAGGAATGGCAGGAATCTGATCAAAAACAGGTCCAAGCTTTCACCACACCACAGGCAACATAACCTGCTCTGATACCATGACAAATTCAAAGGCCTAGCTATGGAGTATCATAACAGCATAGTAAGCACACTATGAAAGCTTCAGAAAACCAGCTATGGAGTAGAACACAAAAGCAAGAGAGAGAGGACTTCAAAGCTCACACAACATGAATGAATATTCAAAGTGTAGTAGGGCGTGGAAACCCCTCCAAAGTTTGGGCTACATATAGCATGTTATGTATAGAGGTGGTGTCTTGCTAATTCTAGCTCTAGAACCCACATGGGTCCTTAACCTACTTGATTTACTTGCCTAATTAGCACAAGTGGGGTGTACTATGTACATAAATGTTTTACCCCCATGCTTATGCACAACTTACAAGTTACAAGTATACAAGCCTTAAGGGGCAAAATAGGCATTTATTTCAACACAGATTAGCATTAAGTATCCAATAGTAGCGATGGAGGTTAGCCCAACAATAGCAATGATCCTCCAATTGGCAGCAGTGATGAGGAGTAGCATCGCTAGAGGCTTAGCAACAATGGACGACTTGCACTGGAACAACTTGCAACAAACCTAGATGCAACAACGATTGAGGTTGCCATGGAAGGGGGGCAACATCACTATAGGGTATTATGTAGCATTGATGATGACAAGTAGCATGAGAATTTCCATTCATGGAAAAATGATGTATGGCAGCAAGAGCCATTCCATGGCAAATAGTATGGCTGGAGAAAAGAAAGAAAGAAAGAAAGTTTTATTAACGTCTTTTCCATGCCAAAAGGTGTATAAGACGAGCTTTATGTTCTCGCAGACGGCTCTCAGTAAATGTGGCTGAGATAAACAAAGGTGAAGGCAAAGGTGGAGAGATAATTGTAGATGAACCTTTAAGCACATCTGCCCATGATTGGACAGCCGTATGGTGCTGTTCCACCTGATTTTCGAGATGCTGGATTTTAGCTGAAGTAGCGATTTGAGAAGAAGCTTCACTTTTTATAACTGCAACTTCATTCTTGAGTTCTTGAATGGAAGTATCCAACTTCTGAAGATGCGATTGCAACCCTAGAAGCAGAGAATCATGAGAAGCCAGTTGCTCTCTGTGATTGTTAAGGTATTCAAATAGACGGAGTTGATCATCCCGAAGAAATTTGACCAAGGCATATGGAGGGAAAGGAACAGGTGCTACTGGAGTGTCTGGAGTCAAGGGAATAGCTACAGTAGTTTCACTATTATCAAGAATAGGGTTTGATGGGGAGATAGGAGCTGCGACAGGCATAGAAGGAGAAGGGGTTGGTGGATTTGGCTGTAAGGAAGATGCTAAAGCCATGCTGAAAACAGAGGATGGTTCAGGAGTAGAGGCAACGGCTCCTTTGCGACGTGGCATATCTTATTGCGATGGAGGAGGCCGCTTAAACCTGCAGAAGATCAGCAATAGCGAGGGCACACCTGCAGCGGCAGAGCACCAGTGTTGGAAAGCGCTGGAGCAGTCGTGATGGGTAGCGATGGAGCAGATCCGCAACAACAGGGTAGAGCAGCGGTGGAGGGCCAGCAACTCAGGGTAGAAAAGCAACGATGGAGGTGTGATAGATCCTAACACCACAGTAGGGCAAACACTAACTGATCCACCCAACCTTGCCTACTCCCTGATATAGAGTAAGCCCCTCCTAGCCCAGTGTGAGGACTGGTAGCATGCAACTGCCAAGTGTCGGCCACGTGTCACTGACGTGGCCGACTGCACATCGAGACCCAACTAGGGGCCCTATCTTGCTGACAGGGTCCCTAGGCTGTGTTAGGCCCGCCATGGCTATGGACCGTGCTGGGGCACACTACTCACACTGTCTTGCCCTATTGGTCGTGTACACTGGACACAACCCTGACTGTGGTAACTGACCTATTTGTGTTCTCTAGGGTTCGGTACTGGTTACGAGCTCGTAACACTCCCTCCCCCTTAAGAACCGTCTTGGTCCTCTAAGACAAAGTCTGGAAAAATCTTGCAAAGGATGCTGCCTCTTCCCAAGTGGCATTCTCAACAGGCTGATCATTCCACTTAACCAGATATTCTCGGTATAGAGTATGACGAGTCTGCGTCTCTCTACTATCAAGAATCTCCTCTGGTTCATGTGGAGGTTGTTGAGGATTCAATGGGAGAACTAGAACACTGTCCCCTACCAAATTTTCTGATCTGGTTAAGGCTTTTCGTAACTGACTTACATGAAAGACTGGAAAAACCTTACTACTGTGTGGGAGTTCTAGTTCATAGGTGACCTCGCCTAGTCTCCTACTGATGGTAAAGGGACCACAATACCTTGGAGACAACTTAGCACACACTCCTGATTTGAGGGTTTTAGAGTCAACTGGGACTCTCAAGTAGACTTTCTCACCAGTGGAGAACTGCACATCCTGTCTGTGTGGATCTACATAATGCCTGGCTCGATCCTGGGACTGTCTAATGCTACGCTTAGCATGTTCTATCATCTGGTTTAGGTCTCTAAAAAGTTTCTGGCTGCTTCAACTTTTTCTTGTTTAAACCCTACAGCTGTGGGTGAGCGTGGCTGAAAAACCGTCCATCAGCATAAATGGGCTGTATCCCGTAGCTGAATGTTTGGTACTAGCTGTAAGCAAACTCTAATATCGAGAGATACTCCTCCCAATTAGTCTGCTTCTTGCTGACGTATGCACGAAGCATATCCTCCAGCACCTGATTTACCCCTTTCTGTTTGACCGTCCGTCTGTGGATGGTCGGTGGTACTCATATTAAGTTTAGTATGCAGATGATGTAATAGCTGCCCTCCAAAAATTTCCAGTAAACTTATTGTCCCGGTCGTTGACTATGCCGGAAGGTAGACCGTACAATTTAAATAGCTCGTCTACAAACAACCTCGCTAACTCTGGAGCTCTAACGGTTGTTTTGGTCGGAATGAAATGAGCCATTTTGGTCAGACGGTCAACTATGACCCATATAGCATCATTACCCCTTTGGGTTTTAGGCAAGGCCTACTATAAAATCCATGGAGATACTCTCCCATTTACCAGCTGGTATTTCTAAGGGATGCAACAACCCTCCTGCCTTTAAACGCTCTGCTTTGTTTACTTGACATTTCTGGCAACTGGTTACATACTGGTGGACGTCCTTTTTCATACTGGGCCAAAAAAATTGCCTACGAAGAAGCTCATAGGTCTTCTGTATGCCTGGGTGTCCCGCACTAGGATTGTCATGACATTCATATAGGACCTGCTGCCTATAATCCTCTGAATTGGAGACACATACTCTATCTCTATAGAGCAAGTACTCATCCTGAATGGAATACTGTTTCCATTTGAATCCTTGAGTCAACTGACCCTCAACCACTGGGGTTTGCTTGGGTAATACAGGCTCAGAATCCTCAACGTCATCTGACAACGGAAACTTGGACTCATCATCATCATCCTCAACGGAAGCTGCCGTATTCTTGGATGAACTGGCACCAACCCCGGGAACTGGTTCTGGAGTCTGTAACTGTCTGCTCTGGACTGAGTTCCAGATAGTAGAGAAGAATGCATCATGCTGGCACTTCCCTCTCAAGGACTCGAGTAACTCATTACGAATCTGAGTAAAACTCAGCTCGTTTATCATAGGCATTCTGCTAAGGGCATCTGCTACTGTATTGAATTTTCATAGACATGTCAAACTCTTGCATCAACTCTACCCAACGAGCTTTCCGACCTCTAAGCTCAGGTTGATTGCAAGGTATCTGAGACTTTCATGGTCTGTCATGACCTCAAAGTTGGCACCAGACAAATAATGCCTCCAAGTCTTAAGGGCATGGACTATAGAAAAGAGTTCCTTTTCATAGGCACTGTACCTAGTTTGAGCTTGCTCGAGTTTTTTACTCTCGAACGCAACTGGGTCTTCCACTCTGAGTTAGCACAGCACCTACTGCAAAGTCGCTAGCATCTGTTTCGACCACAAACGGCTGATTGGGGCCGACGACCTTTAAAACTAGTGTTGTGGCTAAGGCTGTTTTGAGAGCATCAAAGCTCTCCTGCTGTGTGAACTCCAAAATGAACTCCTTTCCCTTCCCCTTAACAAGATTTGTCATGGGAACTGCTACTTGAGCATATTCCTTGATAAATCGTCTGTAATATCCCGTCAAACCAAAAAAGATCTGAAGTTCTAAAATATTTTGAGGTCTCAGCCAACTGAGTATGGCTTTAATCTTATTCGGGTCCATCTTAATCCCATCTGACGAGATAATGTGACCCAAATATACTACTTCTTCAACGAAGAATTCACACTTGGATTGTTTAGCATAAAGCTTATGCTTTCTGAGCAGTCGAAAAACCTTTCTGAGGTGTTTTAGATGCTCCTTCCTCGTTTTGCTGTAGACGAGGATGTCGTCTAAAAATACGACTACAAACTTACCCAAGCATGGTCTGAGGACACTGTTCATTAAGGTCATAAAGGTAGCTAGAGCATTTGTGAGCCCAAGTGGCATCACCTTAAACTCGTAATGACCATGACGAGTCCTAAAAGTTGTTTTCGAGACATCTTCCGACTTTATACGGACTTGATGATATCCCGATCTGAGGTCTATTTTACTGAAACATTTAGCCCCGTCGAGTTGATCAAACAACTTGTCTGCCCGAGGCATAGGATACTTATTCTTAATTGTGACTTTATCGAGGGCACTGTAATCTACGCAAAGACGCAAAGACCCCTCTTTCTTTTTCACCAATAGGACTGGTGAGGCCCATAGTGAACTACTAGTCTGAATTTGGCCTTTCCCAAGATAGTCTGTTAACTGCCTAGTGATTTCTTCATCCTCCGTTCGGCTGACCCGATAGGGAGGTTTAGAAACAGGTGTTGTACCTGGTACTAAGTTTATTACATGATCTACCTCTCTACTAGGTGGTAGACCATGTGGCAAATCTTCAGGAAAAACATCTTTGAATTTAGACAATAAAGTTTCTAATTTACTGATTTTCTGCTGTATAGAACTGGAAATAGAACCTTCAGGAATAAACTGAAAGTCACATAAGAATACCTGATGTTCTTCGTCTCCGATTAGCTGACAGAGCTCTGAACTGCAGACCATAGGACTGTTGGGAACATCATGCTCCCCATGCAACTGGATCTCTCGGCCTTTATGCTGAAAGCTGAGGGTGTTCTCCTGATAGTTTCTGTGGAGGGAAGGTCCTAAACTGTAGAGACAATATCTCCCAAGAACAATGTTTGTGCGATCCGGGTGCATTATTTGAAAGTTTATTTCATCTTGGTACCCCTAAATACCAAGATTCAAATTACTTACTATAGTTCCCCATATTTTTCTATCTTCACCCTTAGCTAATGAAACTATGTACCTATGTTGACTAGGTACTTCTGGAAGTTTAAGCTTTTTAACCAGGGTGTAGTTGATGAAATTATGGGTTGCCCCATAATCAACCATAACTCTTACTGACTGGTTACCAACTTTCCCGTGCATACGTACTAGGTCATGCGGCCCAAAGCTGAAGGGTCTCGCTAGCAATGCAGAGGTCAGCTGGCAACAGTGTTCATGATCTTCATGATACACTTTGATCTCGGAAGCTGCCGAATCACTGGGGAAACATACAGTCTGAACAAGATGAACTTGTTTCTTATCTTTTTTACTGAAAGGCCCCTTGGGACACTGTCTGACTGTGTGTCCCTTGCCCATACACACAAAGCACAAACGTTCTTGTTTGGCTTTCTCAAAATCATCTGGTTTTAAGGGCTGTATGAGTGAAGGGCGTTTCTGAGGAGCTTCACCTTTGAATTTATCTTGATTCTTTCTTTTTAAAATTTTCTTTTTAAATTGAAAGTCTTTCTGAGGAGGCTGCTCAGAAAGTGGTTGTTGTCTCGCCCTCTTCCTACCCACTGAATCATCATAGATTTGAGCATATCTGAGAGCTTGCTCAAGGGTAGTAGGCGAGTTTCTCTGGACCTCTACTTTATACTCATCTTTGAGGCCACGGACAAATCCCCCGATTTTCTGATAATCATCCATATTTTTAATTTTTAAAATTGCTTCTCGATACTGCGAGATATATTGGATGAGGGACTTGTCCATTACTGTTCTTTCCCAAGCTTCCCAGGCTCTATCAAGTTCATTTTCAGGTAGGAATTCTCTTAGGAAAGCTTCTTCAAAAGCTTTCCATGACCGGGGAGTCTGCCCAGTCTCCTGGAGATTTAACCACCACTTATAGGCCATAGGCCCTAAGGAAAGACTGGCCTCAATAGCTTGCAAATGGTCAGGGGTCTGTTTAAGAGCATGAATGTTCTTCCATTTGCTGAGGAAAATTTGTAGAATGTCTGCATTTCTATGCTTCTCTTCCCCATTAAAAGTAGGAGGCTTTAAATCTTTAAAGACACCGGGTGAGACCGTAAAGTCTCACCCGAAACTGATGGAAGTGGAGAAGGGGACAGCTGAGAAGTGGAGGGAAGGCTTCCTTTCGCGGAACTCAAAATCAAGCTCTTGAGTTCAGCGAACGAGTCATCTACACTGGACTTGAAATTAGCTAATGCCAACTTCAGTTCATCCACTTACCAACTGGAGAAACTGCTCCTTGGTAACCAGTTCGTCGAGTTCTTCGGCGAACTGTTCCTGTTCTTCCATTTCCATGGGTTCTTTCCGTTTACTATAAGCCAAGGCTTCTGTTTCAAGTTCGTCGAAGCCTCTCTCTGGGGGTTGATCAGGTCCCTGAGGAGTGGTCATCTTCGGAACTGAAAGAGAGGTACCTTAACTTCTGATGAAAAAAAGTCAAAAAGACTAATTTACAACTGTACAAGGGAAAGGAAAGATGACTTAGTTGTTTCTGAGGACTGTACTTCCAAAGAAATTACCAAAAGGAACCCTCTCAGCTCTTTTACCCAAGATTTCAGACCTGTTGTCCTGGAAAATCCCAGCTTGAAGCTCCAAAACGGCGTCAAAATTTCCGGTTCCTTGAGTATAGTAGCTCGCTGATCTGATTGCAGCTGTGAGGTTCCAAAAAATCGAGTAAAAACCGGAAAAATGCAGAAGAAAATCCGGAAATTTGATGTCCCTGCCCTCACTGGTTGGACAGCAACCTGTCTGGCCCAATTTTCTGAAATTTAAGGCCCAATACTCGCTGGAATTTCTGATTTAACCTCAACTGGTAGGTCGCAGGTCTGTGGCAAACTAGTTTGAAGTTCAAACTATTGAGAAATCCCAAAAATCAGGGATGAAAATTCACTTTTTCACCTCCCTGTCCAGCGCTGACCCTGCTACTCTATTTCTGATTAGAACTTACTCTAATCTACTCGAAACTTGCTACCAATTTCAGATCTGAGGGCTAGCTACACAGCGATGGATCTGCCCATCCTTTCCCCTTGAAGTTCCGCTCAGATGACTCAGAATTATACTGAAATTGCCTTGTCAGATAGTTGTCTCTACAGCAATGGATCTGTCTCAGAAATCTAACTCATATTCCAACTGTAAGGAAGATGATTCAACGAAGATTTTCACAGTAGAAAGCTACTCCTCCAGCGCTGGATCTGTCTCTCTTATTTACCAGAGTTTTTAAGAGATTTTGAGCACTCTCTCTACTTTCTCCCTGCTACTACTCAGCTCCCAAAGATGGAGATGGCCCTGATACCAGTGTGATAGATCCTAACACCACAGTAGGGCAAACACTAACTGATCCACCCAACCTTGCCTACTCCCTGATATAGAGTAAGCCCCTCCTAGCCCAGTGTGAGGACTGGTAGCATGCAACTGCCAAGTGTCGGCCACGTGTCACTGACGTGACCGACTGGGGACCCTATCCTGCTGACCGGGTCCCCATGGCTATGGACCGTGCTGGGGCACACTACTCACTGTCTTGCCCTGTTGGTCGTGTACACTGGACACAACCCTGATTGTGGTGTCTGACCTATCTGTGTTCTCTAGGGTTTGGCACTAGTTGCAAGCTCGTAACAGGAGGCCCGTCCCTGCACTCCCTAATGGCTCAAACCCCATTAGGGCCATGACAGTGCTACTCAAAATGGAGCCCTTCCTCTCGCAAGTCTTTTTCCTTTAAGGAATGACCGTCTGCAAGCAACAAACAAAAGACAAACTGCCGAAATACATAGGAACGTGATTCGACGCACTAAAGGCGAAACTCACGTATGATCCTCAATAGCTATGTCAAATATCTATTGCTGCTTATATGAGGTATAATAAATCTGAGTCAGTACTTGGTATATCAATTTATCGTCTTTAGTATTAAGTACTCAACCTGGCAGCTATCATAAATCTCCAAAAACTTGTGCTTTCTATTTATAAATGTATAGAATTAGAGTGAGATAATAATTAGCTAATGTCTGAATGATCGCAAGATGATCACGTATGGAATGTAATGCATGAGAATAAAGATATATGCAATCATATCCATCGGACACGTAGAAACATACCGAACTAGCATCGAGTAGTCATCTCAGTATTATATTATTAGTCTTCATACTGATCCGAGAAGTCTGCGCAACATTTGAATGCTTTGGTGAGTTAACATGCCACCTTCACATTCCTTCACAACCTCTTAGGATCTCACTATCATTCATTCCATACATCTCTGATTTCATAATCTCTCCTATCCCCCATGTCTAACCACTCCTTTCTTTCTTTTCAACTTGAACCGACTCACATACACCCACCTCTAGCTTCTCCACATGTTGATCGTATGCCATACCTTCAACTTTTCATACATTCCTCTCTATAAGCATTCATTTTGCACCCTACTCTCACATGCCCCACGATGGTTCTGTAGACACTCAAGCTAAACATTTGTCATCCTAACTTCATAGATTCTCGCTTTGGATGATCAGGCTTTGGTATTTGTCTTTGGGTGTTCTATTCTCAGGCCCTATATTTAGCATGAGACTGACAACCACTTGTCGACTAGGAAAGGGCCAATCCTCCTTAGTCCATTTGGAGCAACTGTGTTTGCGCAAAATATATAGGATCCACAAAGTAAAAGTTACCTCTTTGGCATTTTGATTATGCCCACCACTCTTTATCCATCAGAGGCATCGTACACAAGGCTTGCGACCTCGGATTAGGCCAAATCTGCATGTCATCAAACATCCATGCTCTGATTCATGGTAAGCCATTAGCCCCACACTCGATTGTCCCTACTGAGTTTGTCATACCTCCCATCCATATGGAGGCCATCCTCAAACTGATTCATTTATATATAGTCAGTTCCTTGGGGTCTACTAACTCTGCTATGGGCCCATGGTTGGCACTTACTTCATCACGAGCACTTCCTGAGCAAGCATATCATCCTTTTTGGTATGCATAGGCTCCCACATTACTTAACACATATGGTATCTCTATTTCTCACCTTCCTGAAGGTTTACATGACTACATCCAATGGTATATCTATCGAGAATATGTTCAACAGGTCTTGTTGGGCTCCTTTGTGGTTACAAATTACTTTTACAGGACACATTTTCTAAAGATAGATATGGACTTTGGACTATCTCATAACCTTCATTATGTATTGGGACAGCTTCAAGTTTCTTCACACCAACTATAGGTTGAAGTTAGGACGTTTTAAAAGGACTCTAAGCGAAGATAGGATTTGCTAGATGTGTACCATGGGGGTTCAAAGATGGAAAAGCATTTTATGTTTCAGTGTCGTCTCTACCTCATTTTAAAGGATGAGGTAGAGATTCCCACCCGGCATCATATCTTAAGACAGTGGAGACAGACTACACCATACCACAGGTTGCATGCTCCATTGTGTTGCTCCAGGTCCACTATGTCTAAGGGCTTGGTAGTGATTGCCTAGAAGTACTACCTCATCGACAGCCACTTCTACTTCAGCTATTATCATGTCATTAATACATCCACATGGAATTACTTCTTAGTCCCACTCCACTTCATGAAATATAGTTCCCAGTAATAATCTGTACAGGTTACTTTAGTTGCTCATGTTGATTATATATTCTTTGCTAATTAGCTAGTTCTTTTAGAGATGCTCTATAGATGATATGTTACACACTAGAGATGTACTTGTATCATGCTTATTTACCTTATGGTACCTAAAAGACATCAATGAAGCATTCTACATGTCTTTTTCTCTCACATGTTCATGCACACAAATGTGGATGTTTCTCTTTCAGTGTATGATTGCTTTGCATTGCGATGGATGTTGTGAAAGCATTGATGAAGTGCAAGAAGCTCGGCACGGTTTAAATAGCTCAATGAAGTCAGGTGTTAAAAGGGCTTGCACAATAACATAGCCTAACCTGATTCTAATGAAGGGGGCTTGTATGTTTCAATGGGATTCTCACAAGATTCGTTGAAGATTCCTTTATAGATTTCAGCATGCAGAAACGTCACACAAAACGGCTGCAGGTAGTATGGAGAAGCTGCCCTTCGTCAGATGTTGAATTGAAGGATTGATTGTAAAATCTCATTTGGCTGTCACTTTATTTGAAACTTCAATTTGAAGGGGTCAAACTTGTGCAGTGGCAAATCTCAAGAGTGAAAGGGCCCAAAGGCAGGAAATTTGTAAATTTCAATAAAAAATTTCCAAATGAAGCTATAGTGTATTTTGCTTTTAAATTTTGGCCCTTACAAATCCCTTAGGCTTTTGAAGAACCTAAAATAAAGGCTGTCCCATTATGTCAAAGATGTAGAATGCAGATACATAAAGGAATTTCAACAAATTTGATGATTTCTTGTTGCAGAGGTGATCTTACCATTCTTGTGGATGACATTAGTTATTGTCTACGTTTGGAGACAAAAATCGAATAATCAAATAGTTGCACTGCGATTCAGAATCGCGGTCCGAATCGCGATTCGGAATTTTCCCGGAATCGTTCAGAATCGTTTTTATTTCTGACTTTTTTTCTGGGCAATATGGGCATCAGATGAAAGCTCTAATTAAGAGCATTATTACTGTGTAGTTTGCCGAATGTTACGGGTACAAGATGGTCCAATTTAGGTGCATTAATCCATGTTGGGTTTTGTCTAACCTCTAGCCTGTCCGTCATGATCACAGATGGTTCCAGTGGGACAGACAGAGAACTGTAGAGCAATTGTACATCGCTTTTTGCTTCGGGGAGCGCTGCCCCTCGATCCCCCCGCGGGGGGGGGGGGCGCGTTGACAGTACCATTGTTATGAACTAGCCAGGGTCACTATGAGGCATACTATTGGAATGACAATTTATGCTCACGTCTTGCTGCATTCAAAACACGACGCTATAAACTAGATAATGTTCACTATGAAGCATACTATTGGAATGACAATTTATGCTCACGTCCTGCTGCATTCAAAACACGACGCTATAAACTAGATAATGTTCACTATGAAGCATACTAATGAAATTATCCATGCGTCCCCTTGTTCCCCTTGTCAAGCGGCAGTATCGGCGAGATGAGAAGACAAGCCATAATTTCTATAATATGCAGAGAAGTGAACACAATCAACTTTGATCTGTGCTTGCAAGAATAAAAACTTAAAAATGGAAAACAGCTCAACATTTTCATGTTCAATCTGCAAAGACTAAGGATTTTCGCATTTCATCCAAGAGGGCTAAGTACTTTCAGGTTGCATCCATGAAAACAAGGAAGAAAATCATGACCCCAGGAATAAATCAGGGCAGAATATTACAGTGGACAATGGGGATTCCCAACTGCGATCTCCATTATAAAAAAATGTACGATTCAAGCTGACATAGATTAGACTGCGTATAGATAATTAAAATTCAAATGCTCCATAACATTGCACTTGCATGACTGGATTTTTTTACTAGTTAGAAATTTCAAATGACAGCATATTTACGAAGTTCTGACCTCAATCTTCTTTCGGCGATACACAACAAGGCCGCCGTAAATCAGTGCCAGCAGTATGTAATTGGACCACGCCTGCGCGGTGGGCGCATCAATGCCTACACATAAACCCAACAAACAGTAGCCATACTGAGCAATTCACACGAAAAACTAAAGACATGGTTGCCATATTCAGCAACGCAGCAGCTCACAAGATAAACAAGAAACATGGTTGCCATATTCAGCAACACTACGCACTTGACAAGATAAACAAGCATGGTTGCCATAAGCAGCAACATTAGACAATTCACAAGAAAAAAACAAAAAACCAGAGTTCACAGGCGAAGCTTTGAGGAGAAAGTAAAGCAAAGACAATGAATGCAAAGCACCACGCTGGGCTAGAAGGGATGAAGTGAAGCCAGTTCCGGTGATGAGCAGCGATAGGACTTGGCCCAGGGCCACCATAGCCAAGCTCTTCCTGCTCCTGCCCCACCCCATGCCCACTGCCTGAGAGCTAAGGATGGAATTGGATGCCTGCCTTCCTTCCTCCACTGCATTGAAAACAGTGGACCGCTTGCTAGCTGCAGGCAAGGCTAGCGATCAGAGCAATTCTCCATCGAGTCGAGAGAAAGAAAAAAACAAAAGCAGTGAATGCTGCTGCCTGCATCGAGGAGAAGACTAGGCAGCCTTCTGCTGCTGCTTTAATCTGGGCATGCCAGATGCGTGCCCAAACGCCATTAGCAAAAGATTGAGAAAGGGAGCACTCCTAGTCTAGTTAAAAATGTCAAGAAAGAGGGGGAGGGCAGGTACCCTGGCCCACAATCGTGGGTCGGCTCCCAACCATCCAAAGGGAGCGGGGAAGTTTGTTTTTTTAAAAACAATTGGCTGCCCAGAGGTCACGTGTGCAGGTAGCCAACGCAACACTGCCATGCAAACTCAAGACTACCATGTGTGGCACATCCACACCAACAATTTCCAGGCGACATTGCTGGTCAAAAATGGGTTGACTATGGGTACGGGAAGGCGAGAGTGCCACATTTGAATTTTTGCACCATGTGTGGCAATAGTTACAGAAATTTGTTTGGAATTTTGCCATGCGTGGCAATATTACAAAACCTTTCTTGGAAATTTGCCACATGTGGCAAACAATTTAACTATGTTTCTTGGGACAAGTAATTTGCCATACGTGGCAATGTTTAGAAAAATCTACTTGGACATGTGGTTAAAAAAAAATTCTTGACAGATTTTAGATTCTTTAAACTTGAATGAAATGTTGTGAATGAATTGCACTATAAAAACTATGGTGTGTTTTCATATTGATCATACTTGAAATATAATGTTAAATGGCCCATTGCTAAATTGTGGGATGAGAAAAACTTTTGTATTTGCAAAAAGGAAACAATAATTGAATGATCGCTTTAAATGTTTACAAACATGTACACATGGTACAATATTGTCCTCACAATGGCTTTTATAGATTTTCAATAATGAGTATATTCCCAAAAGGAAAATGCTTTTGAACCATATTGAAATGATCAATGTATGCACTAATTGATCAACGTATGCTCACTAATTGAAATGATCAACATATGCTTACTGATTGTTTTCCTTTGGTCAATCAATTTTTTATAATTATTTAATAAGCTTTTCCAATGCTACGTAGGTTTTTGAAACTATTTGATTTAAAATGAATCCAATTAATAGGTGATTATAAGATAGAACTCAGAATTAACTTAAGAAATGCAGCAATGTATAAAGATGTAAGGATTTGCAAAACAATATATGTATGCAATTATGTAAACTAGTATTTTATAACAAAAATGGTTGTGACATCTAAAGTTTATTCATCATCACAAGATTCAAATTCATCAGCCAATACATCTTGCAATTCATCTTCACTTAAATGTATTTCATCATCACTATACTCTCTCATTATTGTCGTTTGTGTCAGAATCATCCGATTCATTTTTAGAAACTTGGAGATATTTCTATATTCTCATCAACTATGTTTGTGTTGTCGATATTCAAGTCCTCCATTTCATTCTCAATATATGCATTTTCCAATACATGTCTTGCGGGTGGCTTAACTTGAACATCATACCACCACTTGTTGTTTAGTCGATCTGGTTGAAAAAATTACCTGTACATTTAACAATGTTAAGTTAAAAAATTTATCATCATCATGGTGTTGGGATTCGGGGTCTGCTCGTCGCGATAGAGCGAAACGAGTGGAATCCTCGGTACATGCAACTACATTTATGGGATTCATATTGACTTCTATAGATCGAAGTTTGCCTTACTTGATCACAGCTTCGAAGTCGCTGGATCTAGGCAGTCGATTCCATAGCCATGCACGAATTATCTGCATGAATAGTTTAATCTACGAATAAGTTTATCTGCGAGCATAAATCTATCTGAACATAAATGAAGTAAGCACTCAGCATACACAACCTAGATTACTGGAATATTGATTGATTAGTCGTGTAGAAAATACAGTCTGAATGCAGACAGAAACGCGTTCTTTCTGAGACGATACTCTGTGATAACAGAGAGAAAGAACAAAACAATTGCGCTCTGGATGATCAATTGATCGTAGCGAAAGTAAATGATTCAGCTAACCGAGCAACTGATAAGTTGTTGGATATATACACATGGCTAACTAATTAAAAGAATAGCTAGTCTCTACTTTACAATTAGAATTAAGGCACCACGTGTTGTTAGAAGTCGCCATCGGACAATATCTGGAGATTGTGTCTGGTCGTGACGTGTGTACTTGTTGATCCGAGATTGCATGTGTCCAGTCGTGACGTGTGTACATGTTGATCCGCAGATTGTGGCCGATTGTTCGGTATGAACGAATCAAATCTGAATAGATAGTCCAAGATGTAGGATGGACGAACAATCGAGGATAGTTGAATAAGAGAAGGTTGTTGAACAATCGGAGAAACGTTGTCTCCGATTCCTTTGTATTTCTACAGACTATCAAGAAACAAGTGTATTTTTGTAGAGTATGTAATTGTTCAAGTATTTGCAATAGCTAGTGAATGGATCTAGATTAGCAGAGACATAGGAATGGAGAGGATAGAAATCCAACACCCTCCCTTAATCTAGATCCTTGAATGCCTTGATTTGTAAATTCAAGATAGCACAAAAATGTGTGCTTCCTGATTCAATTCCTTTGTAAATATGTCAGTCGCCATGTGTTGGGTTTTGCAAAATTTCATATTTACCTCCTTGTTGAGTATCTTGCTCCTGATATAGTGGTATTTGATCTCGATGTGCTTGCTTCTGTTGTTGAGGATGGATTGTCAGATATCTTTTACATTGCTCTGAGACGTTTGTGAGCTTCTTTGTATCGAAGTTACTAATACAACAATGTTGTTCTTGTCTGACAAACATTTATTAAAAGCACAGACTGATATATTGATTTGGTCGATAACTCAGATGTTCTTTCCCAATAATTAAATACGTATGATATGAGAATTGTTGGGATCAATTATCCTTTTGTTATTACATGTCAAAGGCACATTTTAACTGGTGATATTGTTCATCGTCAATTTTACTAATGTCTGTCGACAACCAGTTTAAGTACCAAGAACAACAAATGAACCAAAGTCATCTTCATATCAATAAGCAGTCCCTTTGGGGTTCAACTATCTTTTATGCCACATTTCCATACTTTTGAGATAAGTATAGAACGACATATGCTTATTTTTGGCGCCATTGCCAGGGATTGCTAATTTGTTGGATTTAGATAATTATCTGTTGAAGATGAATGCCAACCGTTGGAAGCAGTACCAAGAACATCCACCTAAGAAGTACACTCCTCAATATTGGATTATTCTCCTTCTTACTAATCGACTAATCAGTTTTAATCTTCATCCATTGTTTATTCAGTTCTGCGAATTTTTCCATATTTTTATACAGTCTGCAGAATTACAAGTGTTTTTACACATCCTGTAGAAATATACGGAGTTTTAAACAGTGTCGCATTTTTCGCCTGTCAAGAATCTCTTTTAAAAATGCAGTGTCATCTTTTTTCGCATTTTTCTCTTGACAAAAATCTCGTGTAAATATGCAGTGTCGCATTTTTCTAAGTGCCTCAAATATTAAGAAAATGACTCTAGCAAAGTGTGGGGAAACCCTAAATGAGATTTAAGAGCACCTTCGACTTTTTCGCATTTTCGCAAAATTCCGACACTGTCGCATTTTTGCGACAATGTCGCATGTGGCTATTTTGGTTCATTTCTGCAGAAATGACAATCTAGTTCATTTATGCAGACAGACAATTTACGGCCAATTTTCACTGCTTATCAACAATCAATGACAAGGAACCGGATGGATGTCAGCGGACACTAGCCAACTGGCGATCGCAATTGATGATCTAATTTCTTAGTATAAATAGTTGTTCATATTCATACAGTTTCATGATCATCAACATCAATCAGAAAAAGCATTTGAATAGTTAGCTCTCTCTCTCTCTCTCTCTCTCTCTCTCTCTCTCTCTCTCTCTCTCTCTCTCTCTCTCTCTCTCTCTCTCTCTCTCTCTCTCTCTCTCTCTCTCTCTCTCTCTCTCTCTCTCTCTCTCTCTCTCTCTCTCTCTCTCTCTCTCTCTCTCAAGCCTGCGAGCTTGAACACTCTTGAGCATTCTAGCTCACTTCTTAGAGTTGTTTTAGAGATTGCTATTGCGCTACTACTTATCAGCAGAGCTGCTTATTATCATACTTATTCTCAGTTACTCATAGACAACTTAGAGTGTGCGGTTTCTATCTACTATTGTTTTGCGCTCATTAGCATCTGATTTTGTTTTTCTGAATCAATATTATCTTTTATTGCGTTTAGTGTATGTCAGAATGCATGCATCTCTGTATTGTTTTTGTAATTAATAGAAATTGTCTGAGAATTCAATACTTCATGTTACAAACTCAAAGTCAGACACAATCATTATTATGTTCCTAAACTCTCTACAAATCTATTATCAGTAAGTAGAACTACAGATTTAGATCACAAGGTAGAATTTGAATTTGATCAATGCAAAATTATTGATAGGAATAATAAGATCCTTGCACTCGGCAGGAGGTAGAGTTACTTATATAGATTGGCACATTGTTATTTTGAGTCTAGTCAAGCCTTGAAGACCTCTGTTCTAGTCAATAAAGCATTACTATGGCATCATCGCTTAGGACACTTGAATTATGCATCTGTTTTGAACATGTCCAGACAATCCATGGTTCTTGATCTCGACTATCCTTTTGGTAAGGTCGATCTCCCTGTCTGTCATAGATGTATCTTTGGAAAGCAGGCTAGGATTCCTTTTAGATCAAACCATATGCATGCAACAAAAGATCTATTAGATGTTGTTCATACAGATATATGGGACCTATGCAAACTCCTTCATTGCTAGATACAAAGTATTTCATTACCTTTATTGACGAATTCTCCAGAAGAACAGTTGTTTATTTCATTAAAAAGAAATCAGAGGCTTTCATCAAATTCAGACAATTCAAAGAGCATGTTGAGAACAAACTGACAAACGAATCAGCACTAAGGTCAGATAACGGGGGAGAATACACCTCCAATGAATTCAAGGAGTATTGCCTTAACAACGGCATTGAGCAACAATATATTACCCCCTATTCACCTCAGTCAAATGGTCTTGCTGAGAGAAAGAATAGAACCTTAGTTGAATCGGCAAAGTGCATGTTATCACATGCGACACTTTCGAAGTGCTTTTGGGCTGAAGCTGTTTCGACATCAACCTATATTCAGAACAGATGTCCTATTAAAGGCCTCTCAGACAAAACATCATTCAAAATTTGGACATGTACCAAACCTTCTTTATCAAACTTACGAGTTTTTGGATGTATTGCTTTTGCGCAGATACCTCGTGATTTCAGGAAAAAACTCGACTTCCAAAGTATCAAATGTGTTTTCATCAGCTACACTACTTCAAGCCTACAAGTTGTTCGATCCTATCGAGTCAAAGATATTCACTAGCCGGGATGTCATCTTCATCGAAGATCAGTTTCAAGACCTCAAAGGAAAGGGCAGTTTCCATGTAGCTGACCTGTCAGATTCTTCTGACACATTGAACTTTTCGATTCAGCAGGTGACTATTCCCATTGAAGGTCCAAGCTCTTCTACTCTTGATGAACAACAAATCAACGGCGAATCAGAAGATGATGATGATCATCTAGTGTATATCATTTCTCCCGAACCGCCATCTATCACAGTTGCCTCTTTAGAAAATTGCTTATGTTGTATCGGCAGGGTGATATTTTTTTATTCACTTTTCCAAGATTCTCCGACATGGAGTACTTCATTAGATTCTTCAAATCCAGCACAAAAAAGTAGCTCTTGATGGACTTTTGGTTTAGCTTGAGTTAACTTTTGTGCTGATACTTCTTTTGCTTTTGGCACCAACTTCAGGAACTCTCTCAACAAAATATTGATCTTACTAGACAAAATATTCATGAGCAGTTCTGTTTGCGGTGCTTCTGCTTTAGTCATCTTAAAGGGTTCTTCATGATGATGCAACTGAGCATTCATATATGTACGTGGATTATTCGGTGGTTGCATTGGTGAAGAATGAACTTCGGCTGTTGCTCTAGCAGCTTCAAGCTCCTCTTCTTCTTGCAAATGTTTAATGAACTACCTCATATCCTGATATCTTCTCTTTTCTACATGAAGATTTGGATAGACTCCAGATGTTGTTGGTATATCAGTTAATGGTATAGAATCAGCAGG
Source organism: Diphasiastrum complanatum (assembly GCA_029204225.1). Taxonomy (NCBI): domain Eukaryota; kingdom Viridiplantae; phylum Streptophyta; class Lycopodiopsida; order Lycopodiales; family Lycopodiaceae; genus Diphasiastrum; species Diphasiastrum complanatum. The sequence continues at coordinate 51,551,816 of CM055096.1, forward strand.
TACTGGATCTGCTACAAGTTCTTGCTGCTTCTGTGCTATGGTAACCACCATCAAGGGTGCACTTGGTTCATTTTGTGCTACTGGTCTTTGCTTGATTGTTATCAAATTTACAAGAGCTGTAGCCGGTGGTGGCAGTCTTGTTGGACATCCCTTATAGCAATGCTCATAACCACAGTCATGATAGAATGATACAAATTTGCCAATGTTTGGACATTCTACAACTCTGTGATTTTCTCCACATGCAAAGCATCTAAGTGGTGCTCTGGTCCAGTTTCTAGATGCTTGTTTTGCGCGACAACATAAATAGCATATTGTTCTGAAGATCCACCTTTATGATTATTACTGTAGTTCTATTGCTCGACACTTCTGTAAGGTTCTGGTTCCATCAAATTAGCAAGAGGAGCAGATTGCGTTGATGGGGCTGGTAAGACTAATCGTTTCGAGTATCCAAGAGCAGATTGATGAGGTCTATCTGTCGGATTTCCTCCATAAAGTGGTTCTCAATATCCCATCTGGGCATACCGTTGTTGAATAATCCGAGGATTGAAGTTGCAAAAAGTAGTCTCATGATCAGACGAATTGCACAAATGGCATATACTGATTTTCATTCATTTTTTCAATTGAGGACACTCATTCATTGTGTGATTTCGCATACAAATAGAACACCATATATTTTTCATGGTAGGAAAAGTCTTGGCAAACTCAGGTTCCTTGTTCGCTTGTCCATGAAAATCTTCCAATGCTTTGATCTTCTCATCAAATTGCGACTATAACTTTTTCATATGTTTCTGCTGGTTCTTTCCAAGTTTCTCGAACTCAATGAGCATCATCTCTGTAGTAGCATTGACATTCGTTGATGCAATGGTGGTGGACGTCGTAGTGGTATGCCCTGTTGTATAAGGCAACGTACTGATATTCGGATCATCGTATGAATCTTCATCCTCCTGTCAACTTGCATCGTCCATAGCGTTTTGCAAAATATCATACTCATTGTGGCGTTTCAGCTCACGTCTGATCCTTTTAGGTAGACCTGAAAAAAAACACATAGTCATGGCATTTTCATTAATCAACTCAGGTTCGCACTCAGATCTGAGGCGTTTTACTCGTTCTATGTAATCTCGAACCATTTTTTGCTTTCCCATTTTAATTCTACTTAAAATTAGAAAAGGGTCTTCCATAAACTTCCGAGGTTTGAACCGTGTGATAAGGGCCTGTTTGACAGTCTCCCAATATGTACGCTTAGTTTCATCTTGATTATAGTACCAATCTTGTGTTGCACCTGTTAAGGGCATTGAAAATAGCCTAAGTTTATCTTGGGAAAAAACTTCGCCATAGACTTCACAAGATTCAGAATAGATGTTGATATGATCGAGCTCTGGAAAATCCATGGATTCCTGCAAGGCATGATCCATCATTACAAGCAACTACCCTTCCTTAATAAATTACACTGACAGATGATGGAGGGCATCAGCAACAAGATCTACCAATATCGACAACAATAGTCTCGTCTCCAAGAAGCTCAAAAGATCCAGGACGAAAAAACTTCGATTGGTGTGGGACCACAAATCCAATAAGGAGGGGGATAATGTTAGCAACTATGCAAACATAGTGAAAAATATAAATAAAGAAATAAAACTCCGTGGCATGTGTATTATAAGCCCATGTATGAGTATTTGCCAATAAACTTCTACTATGGCATGTGTTTTGTAAGTCCATGAGTAGAAGCTTGAAAATAATAAAATAACTTAAACTTAGAACTTAGACTTAAGAAACTTAAGCTTAGAAAGATTTTAAGTTATCTTAAGTCCCAAGTTAGAAACTCCTAAAGTTCTGAGTTCTAAGTTAGAAGTTTTTAGAAGTCTTAGAATGACTAGTTTAGAACTAATCCCATAAGCTAGTGGATGCTTATGGAAGGCCCTCTTTGCTATAAGAGGAGAGGTATTTCTTATGTCACAGAACACTTTGAGATTATGGCAAATTGCTTTGTGATATTATCTTGTGATTTCATTGTGTTCCCTTTGGGAAGGTGCATAGCTTGAGGAAAGGTGCTCGGACCTCCTCTTGCCTCCTTTTCATCGGCTTGTAATTGTGGCATGTCCATTATTGCTTATTTGCTTAGTATTAACTGCAATGTATATTTTATTTCCCTTTGGGTGTTAAGTAGGAATTAAATTAGTCGTCTTTGCTAGTTGGGTACCTCCTTAGCAAGGTTTATTTCTTAGTAGATATTGGCTAGTTGGGAAAGCCTTAGCTGAACCTTAGTTTGCTTTCATTCCGAGCACAGATGGGAAGCCTTGGTGCTCTCATTCTCCTTTTGTTTGCACTTTCATTTCCATGGTAAGCTTCATATAGATCTTAGAAAGTGGACAAACCTTTCTACACTATACTACATCCGTGAGTTGATCTAGCCACCATACAAACTAGAATTACTTCCAACAGCTTGGAAACACAGGAGCAAATTAAAAGGGGTTGCTAGCCATTCCAAATTTACTTTCTACTCAAGAGTTCTTACATTGCGGATCAATACGATTGTGTGCAAGTATTCACAAACGAAGTGATTGCACCCAAGGGAAACAACAACGATGGTGACAATCGGCAAGATCTCCAGGTTTATCAAGCGTTCAAAAGTTAGGAGTCCTTTAATTCAGGACTATCTAAAAGAGTTAAGGTTGGATCATCTCCAACAATTCAATCCAAACAAGGTCATGGAGGAAGCAACATTAGAATTTCTTAATAATATAAAGAAGGAGACGTATGAGCATGGTACCACACAAGTACGGAATGTGAGCATACAGATCACAGAACAAATGTTCAGTGACACCATTGGATTGCCAGTAAATTTTGATATAACAAATGTACTCCAGTGAAAATGACTGACTTTTTTCCTGAGGATGCATTCAACAAGGAGCAAGGGTACAAATTAAGCCTCTGCCAACCATCGACACTAGGTGCCTTGGGGAGGTGGATGCATTAGATTATTTTTGGGAGACATACTGATCACTACATTTCTGCTAAGTCTTTTTTGCACTGATTTAGGCTGCCTTGCATGGAGCACCAATTCCATGGGGAAGGATTGCATACAAACAATTCAAAAAGTGTCTGGATGGCACTAAGAAATATAGTGTGTGGGGGCGCATATCACCAAGATATGTGAAGCTTTTGGAGTCTTGACTGATCAGCAAGTAGGATTGCTGCGACACAATCCAGTTCAAGCAGAAGCTCTGAGCAGTATTGTTTCGTTACCACACATACAAGGGGATGACACTGAGGTGCAATCGGACTCATTCAGTCCTCAAACACAACAAGAAACGATACCAACCAAGGAGGTAACAGGGGATTCAGCGCAAGTGCAGCATCAAGATGGTGATTTTTATGAAAACTCGTCACGAGGAGTAGAGGACGCCATACAAGAACAGACTGATCAATTACAAGATATAGAAGTGGCAGTGCAGCGCACTCGAGATACCGAGATGATGAGAACATCCGGGTATTTCTACACACCGCTAGGAAGTAAAATACACATGAGAAGGCTACAAGAGTAGCTCAAGAGAAGAGATGAGGATAATAAAGTGCTACGGCATCGCAATGGGCAGTACTTTGAAAGGATAACGAAACTCTAAAAGGAAGTAGGTGAAATACAAACATCCAAAGATGTAACGGAGTATGAGTGGGATTTGTTGCAATCCCAACTTGATAGCATCACTGTAGGGGGACCGGTGTGTAGGGGGACTGGTGCGAATTGACAATGTTGGCCTCAAAGAATGGAGAAAGAATATTCTACCCCGGGTCATAGACAAACTAGAGCAGTTTGTTGAGGAACAAGGGTTTTTACGAGAGGAAAACTTGCAGCTGGAAAAAGAATTAGCGAAAAAGCAAGGATTTCTACCGATCACAAATAGGTGCATAGACTCGTTATCGCATCCAGAGGCAGTCCAAGAGTAGGCCAATTTGCAACAATCGATGGTCGATGTGCAGCAAGTGAAACAACAGCTAGCAGACTACAAGGAACATTTCATCAAAAAGAAGAAGAATGTAAGAAATTACACGAGGGAGACAAAGGGCTTACGTGCCGACATTACGAGATTGACTGATCAACTAAAGGTCAGACATGATTCCATGCGAACAGGCACAAGTTAAGCTGTGATGAATATGATAGGAGATCAGACCTTAGTTCCCATACCACATCAATCACGGGTGAAACGACCAAAGACAAGACTACGAAATCCAAAATACATTGAGAACATTCTCTAACATCAACAGTAACAAAAGAACCATGAACATCACATCCTTCTTGAAAATCAATATCAAGTAAATTGTACAATTCTGTGTGTTCGCGAACCATAAAACGACTCAAACAATAATAGCACCAACGTTTCTGTAAACCAATAGCATGATGTATAGAATGTTCAGGATCTTTTAAATACTCTTCCTCATCCTTCCACATCATAGGCGCACTCTTCTTTTGTTTTTTATTAGCTCCAGATTTAATAGACTTATCCATATGAAGCACCAAAGCAATGCGGGCTCTCTCAAAAAATGCATGATTTTGAACAAGAATAGGCATCTCATCAACACGAGTTTTACATATTCTAGAAACCTGTTCTCATCGAATAATTCGCCCACAAGCACGAAACATGTGAGCTAAACTGCAAATAAACAACAAAAATATCAGAAAACAGTAAACTGATACCAAAAGGCAAGGAAAAAAAACACTAAAACATCGAGTACCCAGCACTAGGATAGTGATTGCCATTCAATTTCTTCAATGACAATATAAATGGAACCATATATTCTAAGAACATCCAATGGAAACTGTTCTGGAGGTATGTTATCATCTTTTCCACTAGCAATCCTCCAAGCAGAAAATCATTTTCGAAACCACAGTTCTGGACCATGACTACGATTTCTTCCACCAGAATCTACTAACTCCAATTCACTAACATTTACATCAAGAAACATACGTGTAGGATTAGTATCTATCTCAATATCTTCAACACCTTCTAGGCCATCTTCATCTTCCACAACAACATTACAAGCCTCAAAAACACTCTCAAAAATCCTATCAAACGAGGGTCCTGTAGCAGCCATCCAAAATCAACTCAAAAAAACAATGTCAACTGTAGCATAAAAAACATCTAAGAAATGGCACTTGCAGCATGAAATATACCTGCAAACAAACAGCAACAATGTAACACAAAAAAGAAAAACACCTGTATAAAACCACTACAGAAACAAGATTCTAAACAAATCTATGAATCTTCAAACTCTCCAGAATCCACAAACGCAATACTAGATGCTTCTTGAAATATCCGTGGAATCACTCTGCTATGGGAACCCTACTACAAACACAAAATACACCCTACAAAAAGCGTTGTAACAGCACCGAGCCATCCATCTCCACAGGCACCTAGGGCGCCATCTCCACAGGCAACGAGGGCACTGAGGGCGCCATCTCCACAGGTAGCGACGACAGTGAGCACGCCATCTCCACAAGCAACGAGGGCACATCAAGGAGAAACAAGCGCCTCTCCAAAGCTCCAAAGTCAGGCCCAATGGAACATTCCAGAAACCAGACCCGATGGAACATTCCGGAAGCCACACCACCCGGAGAGCCACCCAGTTTCTAAGGCCACCCGGAGAGCTATGCTAAAAAATGACCGGTACTCTTGATTGTGCCAGAGACAAAAAAATCAACATAAAAATGAGCTAAAAGTCAATTACGCATGGTAATGGCCATTGGTCGGGCCATTACCATAAATAATTCGGTCCCCGAGCAACTCGTGTCATCCGCCACTCGCTGTCGGGTCCCGAATTATTTATGGTAATGGCCCTCCCAATGGCCATTACCTAGTACGTAATTGACTTTCAGCTCATTTTTGGGCCTTTTTGGGCCTATATTATTTTGCATAATATAGGGCCCCGATTATTCCTTGTTAACTTGTTTGTCACGTTTTTGTCACATATCAAAGTCGCGTGCCTACTCTATCGCGTATGAGCATCTACTTGCCCGCCTGCTTCTCTTGTCGCGTATAAGCGTCTACCTGCCCAGCCTCCATATCCTGCCTAGCGAGAGAGAGAGAGAGAGAGAGAGAGAGAGAGAGAGAGAGAGAGAGAGAGAGAGAGAGAGAGAGAGAGAGAGAGAGAGAGAGAGAGAGAGAGAGAGAGAGAGAGAGAGAGAGAGAGAGAGAGAGAGAGAGAGAATGCGTGGATCGTGAAAGCTCTTGCACTATCCTACACCTTCGTTAGTAGACACATATGTTCCATCCCTTTCTCTTGTATGTCTCTCTTTATGCTCTTGCTTTGCATTCACAATGCATGAAACCTTCTCACCCACTCATATAAAAGGTTACTTAGGGGGAGATCAAACACGTTGTCTTTGCTGTAGACTTTTTAGGATCAATGATATAATTAATACATGAGAGATAACCATAGTCTAGACAGGAAACTGATTAGACAAGGCAAATTAATTTACTTGAACATGATGATTCAATGAACCATCTTCCAGCCTTTGTTTGTCTGTTCTGATGATAAATTGTGGACAGTGTCCAGCCTACACAATGATAGAAACCACTAGAGGCATTGCCTGTACAAATGGGCTGCTGGAACATCCCAAGCCAATGGAGTTGAATTAAAAAGATTACAGAAGAGCCTGATTTCATGGCTATAATTACGATAATGATACGATAAAGAAGTAGCATTGCATGTGAACATCATGAAAATCATCATTCTGAAAATTGATAACAGGATTACAACTTTATGAAAGCCTCATTAACTAAGAGTTTGATCTAAGGTAGATGAAATTACAAAACAAGCCCTACATACAAGTTTTTCCCTATTGCTCTAATCAGTTTTTTGCTGCTTCTTGAAAAACATCTTCAAAAATTCTGGACCAACACTAATATTAATAGTACAATTATCAAAGTATCCAAATTGTTGACCAACATTGTTTATCACAGAAGAATCAATGTGATAGTAGCCAAGAGCTTTTCGTCCTTCTGACCATTCTCGAACAAGTTCATCAACATCAAGATTCACAAGATCATTCGGATCCAATGCCTCTTCAGAAACAGAAGCGGCATCCACATTTTTGGCTGAACCAGTTTATTCCACACCCACTGCCTGATTACAATCAACAAATTGTTTTCCAGAACTACAATGTTGTTTATGATTTGTAGTACTATCCACCTGCAACTTCAAAACATTATTATTCTGCTTAACTCCTAAATCAACAACTTTAGTAACTTTCAGTTTACTCATATGGCAATCTAATGGAACTTGGTCAGAATCAGAATTCCCTAAAGGTGAGTTGCCACAAATTCTAGGAACGCTCCCTCTAAGCTCATGCTGAACATCAACAATTTCAAGCTCACTAAGCACATTCTCGTATATACGTCTTTTGCCATCTTTAAAAGGTTCAGCAATCATACTCATTGTAGCCATTTTTTGAATCTCCATGGACTGATCATATCTTCGATAAGAGTTCTCATTACGATGACCTGTAATAGCCATTCCAACTGCAGTAGGTACGCCTGCTTGAATCATCCTAAAACTAACACAAAAAAACAGAAATAAGACAGTGCAAACAACAACAACACAATTACAAAAACACAACAACAGAAGTATTAACTCTGAATACTTGCATAACGAGGACTTTTATTCGTGAATCCTCCCCCATCTCCAAGTACGGACATCATACTCTTTATCCAACAGCTTAAAACCTTCACTCCCACATTATTACTATTGTACCATGCATTGGTTGGAGGATTTCCTCGTATAGCTTGCAAAAAAATATGACGACCAACACTAGGATTTTGTTTTGCTGGAAGGTGACGAAGAAGTTGTCTATATGCTACTAAAACGTCCTCTTCATAACACTTAACAGGACAACTGAAATGTTCTTCCTGATACCGTGTCATAGAAGCAATGTAGTTTTTAGAATCCCTCTCAGAATACCTAAATTAACATTTAAAAAATCAATTCAAAATTTATGCTACCAAAATATAAAGCAATGTAATCCTAAAAAACAAGCTGGACTTGCTGAGCAATTAGAAAATAATGCAACCAATTCAAAAAAGTCTAACATTTCTACAACAATAAAAACTTACACAACAAAAGAACCATGAACATCACATCCTTCTTGAAAATCAATATCAAGTGAATTGTACAATTCTGTGTGTCCGCAAACCATAAAACGACTCAAACAATAATAACACCAGCATTTCTGTAAACCAATAGCATGATGTATAGAATGTTCAGGATCTTTTAAACACTCTTCCTCATCCTTCCACATCATAGGCACACTCTTCTTTCGTTTCTTATTAGCTCCAGATTTAATAGACTTATCCATATGAAGCACCAAAGCAGTGCGGGCTCTCTCAAAAAATGGATATTTTGAACAAGAATAGGCATCTCATCAACACAAGTTTTACATATTCTAGAAACCTGTCCTCGTCGAATAATTCGCCCACAAGCACGAAACATGTGAGCTAAACTGCAAATAAATAACAAAAATATCAGAAAACAGTAAACTAATACCAAAAGGCAAGAAAAAAAAAACACTGAAACATCTAGTACCTAGCACTAGGATAGTAATTGCCATTCAATTTCTTCAATGACAATATAAATGGAGCCATATATTCTGCTAGAACATCCAATGGAAGTTATTTTGGAGGTATGTTATCATCTTTTCCAGTAGCAATCCTCCAAGCAGAAAATCGTTTTCGAAAGTTCTGGACCATGACTACGATTGCTTCCACCAGAATCTACTAACTCCAATTCACTAACATTTACATCAAGAAACATACGTGTAGGATTAGTATCTATCTCAATATCTTCAACACCTTATAGGCCATCTTCATCTTCCACAACAACATCACAAGCCTCAAAAACACTCTCAGAAATCCTATCAAACGAGGGCCCTGTAGCAGCCATCCAAAATCAACTCAAAAAAACAATGTCAGCTACAGCATAAAAAAACATCTAAGAAATGGCACTTGCAGCATGAAATATACCTGCAAACAAATAGCAACAATGTAACACAAAAAAGAAAAACACCTGTATAAAACCACTACAAAAACAAGATTCTAAACAAATCTATGAATCTTCAAACTCTCCAGAATCCACAAACGCAGTACTAGAAGCTTCCTGAAATATCCGTGGAATCACCCTGCTACGGAAACCCTGCTGCAAACACAAAATACACCCTACAAAAAGCGCTGTAACAACACCGAGCCATCCATCTCCACAGGCACCTAGGGTGCCATCTCCACAGGTACCGAGGACAGTGAGGGCGCCATCTCCACAGGCAGCGAGGACAGTGAGGGCGCCATCTCCACAGGCAGCGAGGGCGCCATCTCCACAGGTAGCGAGGGCAGCGAGCGCGCCATCTCCACAAGCAGCGAGGGCATATCAAGGAGAAAAAAGCGCCTCTCTAAAGCTCCAAAGCCAGGCCCGATGGAACATTCCAGAAACCAGACCCGATGGAACATTCTGAAGCCACGCCACCCAGAGAGCCACCTAGTTTCTAAGGCCACCTGGAGGGCCACATAGAGAACATTACACAAATTTCACTTGCTATGCTAAAAAATGACCGGTACTCTTGATTGTGCCAGAGACAAAAAAAATCAACATAAAAATGAACTGAAAGTCAATTACGCACGGTAATGGCCATTGGTCGGGCCATTACCATAAATAATTCGGGACCCGACAGCGAGTGGACGCCAAGCAGCTCGTGGCATCCTCCACTCGCTGTCGGGTCCCGAATTATTTATGGTAATGGCCCTCCCAATGGCCATTACCTAATACTTAATGCCTTGTGCTCAGGTGTCCTTTGTATTTTGGGACCACCTCCATGAGCATAATGTCCATCCAACTTTCTCTCTCCTAGGAATCTGTCATTCTCTCTCCTCTCTCCGGTGGAATGCAGGTTCTTTCTCCTGATTATTGTGAGCTTGAAGGCATTAAAAGGGAGTTTTCTTGTGCATATACACTATCTCAAAATGGGGTGGCTGAAAGAAAGAATAGAACCTTGTGTGAATGTGCCAAAACCATTAGAATTGAGGCATCCTTGCCAAAAGACTTTTGGTGTGAGGCCATCAATTGTTCAAACTATCTTTGCAATCGACTCCCTCATGTAGCACTTGGAGGAAAGTCACCATATGAAGCACTTTATTTGAAGAAACCTAAGGTTGATCACCTTAGAGTATTTGGATGCATATGCTTTGTTCATATTCCCTTGTAAACGAGAAAGAAAGATGATCCTTGTGCAAGCAAAGGAGTAATGGTTGGATATTCATCCAACAAGAAAGCCTATTGAATCTACATGCTCTCTACTTCTAAAGTAATTGATAGTAGAGATCTAGTTTTTCATGAAGAAGAAAAGTCCAATCTTGGAGGGGCCGAGATCAAGCAACCTCAAAATCTATCTCCTTTTGTTATTGAAGACAATCAACATATGGAGGAGTCGAGATTTGAAGATGGAAGTCCTCGGATTTTCACTCCTAGAAGATCCATGAGGGAGAGATCCGAGCCTAAGAGGCTCACTTATGATGACAAAGGAAAACAAGTGGATCTTGATTCCACTTATGCTTATTTTGTTTCTCACGAGGAGCCCAAAGATGTCCAAGAAGCCCTCAATACCAAGGAGTGGTATGAGGCCATGAAGATTGAATATAATGCCTTGATCACCAACCACACATGGGAGCTAGTGGATCCACCACCTAACATGCATATTATTGGATGCAAGTGGGTGTTCAATATCAAGTACAATCATGATGGCTCCATCAACAAGTACAAGGCAAGATTATGTGCTAAAGGCTTTGCACAAATATATGGCCTTGACTATGAAGAAACCTTTGCTCCTGTAGCAAAGATGGTGACAATAAGAATCATAATCTCTCTTGCCTTATTTTTTAAGTGGAAATTGTATCAACTTGATGTCTCCAACGCTTTTTTGAATGGCTATCTTGAGGAGGAGATATACATGGAACAACCTCAAGGATTTATCAAGGATAAATCTAAGGTGTGTTTGCTATTTAGAAGTCTTTATGGCTTGAAGCAAGCACCTAGATCATGGTATTCGAGACTCAACAACTTTCTACTTTCATTAGGATTTGTGCTTAGTGACTACGATCCTTCTATGTACTTAAAGTTTGATGGTAGTAATATTGTCATTCTTCTAATCTATGTAGATGACATTATTCTTAGTGGAAGTTGTTTGATGCTAGTTCAAGAAACCAAAAATGCATTAGGATAAGAATTTAAAATGAAAGATCTAGGAGAGATCCATTACATTTTAGGCAACCATTGTTGGCTATTCGGATTCCGATTTTGCAAGTGATAAAATGGATCAAAAGTCCATTAATGCATATACTATCTTTCTTGGAGGCAATCTTGTGTCTTGTCTTTTGAAGAAGCAAGATACCATATCTCTATCTTCTTGTGAGACCGAGTACAAAGCACTCACTACAACAACTAAAGAGGTGCTTTGGATCAAGAGGTTAGGATGGAGTTCAGATGCGATCATTGGACACTGCCAACTGAATCACTCCTACAGTCCTCCAGAGTGTAGTCAGTCACTATTAATCTACGTTCTTAAAATTAGTACAACATTCAATATAATTTCAACCAAAGTGCGGAATTCAAAATGAACAAGAAGAAACTCAGACACGCGATTAATAACATAAACATTTGCATTCGAGATCAGACACAACATGAATTGATGTGTGCGCAAAGGCTACAATATCATCTATTGATTTTTCTTCTCTGATTCTTTGAGCACTACGTGCATACCCATGTAGTGCATTGGCGTGAGAGAAACGCGGTTCTCTCACGAGTAATCATCTCGCTTTACTAGCGGACAGTTGGATCTTCGGATTCTAGACATAATTGTCTTTGCACGCAGGCGGACAAGTATTCTGTATTTTTCGTCTTGATTGCTTACTAGCATCAGACTATTACATTATTACACTGTGTGTATTTTGTTGATCTATATGTCAAGTATCATCCAGTAAGCATGGTCGCTCTATGTAGATCTAAGATTAGAGTGATTAAGCAACTAGTCAGGGAGTTACAAGAGTGGCAAATTAGCCACAACCTAGAAAGTATCTGCTGACGTCATGCCATCAGATTAGATCTCTGTACTTCTGGGTACTTGCATGATCTTAGCTGGTACTCTTTAGAGCGTAAGGGCAAAACGGGTTACATTTTGCTCGTATGTCTTTCTCTCGTATTGGACTGCAAAGGAATCTCGTTCGTGGATCTTTCGTGTTTGCGAATCGTTCGTCTTCATCTCCTTTGACTTTCATGTTCGCGAACCGTTCGTCTTCGTTTTCTTTGACTTTTGTGTTCGCGAAATTTTTCATGTTTCATGTCTCCAGATCTTCGAGTTCGCAAATGTCTTCGTCAGGCTGAGGGCTCAAAGCTAGCAAGGCTTTGTAGTTGGAAACATTTTGTTTCTTCAGCTCCCTCTCAAAGCGTGATAGTTTTACGATCCTGAGACTGCTCCTTTGTCTCTCAAAGAGTCCTTTGTCCAGGGCTTTGATGAAGATGTCGACAACCATGTCTTTCGTTCATATGAAGGTGGTCTGCATCATCTTCTTTTCAATTAGATCCTTGATCAAGTTACAGATGGGTAGATCATCGTTGTGGCTGCATATGTGGATGACATATTGAAAGAAGATGATGTAGACCACCTTCATGCATAGTCAAGAAGTGAATTCGAGACATATCCTAGGGGTTGATCCATGTAGACCTCTTCGTCTAATTTGCCATGCAAGAAGGCTGTCTTCTCGACTACAATGTGGATCCTGAGGTCATAAGCTGTTACATATGCAAATAACAGACGTAGGAACAAATGTTTGACGATAGGAGAGAAGGTTCCAGAATAGTCAATATCGTATCTTTGAGAGAAATCCTTCGCTACCAATCTTGCCTTGTATTTCGTCACATTCTCATCTGGTCCATATTTGAGCTTGAAGACCCATTTGCATTTGATAGTCTTGCGCTTATGTGGTAATGGCTCCAATGTCCATACCTGGTTCTTCCTCATGGACTCCATCTCTTCGTTCATGGCTTGGATCCATCTGTCCTTTTCTAGACCTTCAATCGCCTCCTCGAAGGTCTGTGGTTCACCACTGAACCCGCAGAACTCTTTTGATGTGGAAGCTGAGCTGCTTGACACATATCTTGCTGGCACTCTTTGTGGGCTTGTCAACCTTCTGGGAAATCCTCCTAGAACAGCTATGCCTTTGCCTTTGTCTGCTCTGTTCAATCCGAAACCATCTTGGTTTATAGGAACTGCGGCGGCAGGTTGCCTCTCTAATCTTTCTTCGTTCTTGGCTATCAAAAAAGCAGGCAAATATTTCCTTATCATCTTGTGAAGCTGAATACAAATCTCCTACAACTACAACTAAGGAGGTTTTATGGATCAAAAGGCTACTTTTGGAGCTAAAGAGTTATGCAGATGAAGATCTTCCAATTATCAAGAATGATAACATTTCTGCTCATGCTCTGGCAAATAATCCAGTCTTTCATGCAAGGAGCAAGCATATTTAAGTGGCTTATCATGGAGAGATCTCATTGGAACATGTTTCATCTTTAGATTGTGTTGCAAATCTTCTCACCAAACCTCTACTCAAGAATGTCTTTATGAAGATGAGGTCAAACCTTGGCCTAATTTTGTTATCTATGTTGATAGGAACATAAATTTTAAGGAGTGTGAAGATTATTAAAATATTATCTTCCTATCTCGAGTTTGGGTCCATGTCCATGGTGATTTCCACTAAATTTCATGTTGTACATAAAAGGAGTGTGAATTGAGCACATATACTTCTAGTGTAGTTCGGATTTGAGTTAGATAGGTTCTATTTTGATGACATGTAGTATGCACAGATTCCTCATGATCTCAGGAAGAAGCTCGACTTCTAGAGTATCAACTGTATTTTCATCAGCTATACTACTTCAAATCAAGCTTACAAGTTGTTCGATCCTATCGAGTCAAAGATATTCACTAGCCGGGATGTCATCTTCATCGAAGATCAGTTTATCGACCTCAAGGGAAAAGGCAAAGCCCATGTAGCTGACTTGTCTGCCTCGTCCAACATATTGAACTTCAAGGTTCACGAGTCGACTATTCCCATTGAAGGTCCAAGCTCATCTACTTTTGACGAACAACATATCACTTGTGAATCCGAAGATGATGATGTTGTAATTCAACAACTACAGTATGATGAAAATGATCAACTTCCTCTATTCCCCAGAAGATCATCAAGAACTAGCAGACTACCCATCAAGTATATCGATGAGTCCACAGCCTACCTTGTCCAAGAGCCAACAACTGTCGAAGAGGTACTCTGTCAACCTGATTCCGATCTCTGAAAATAAGCTATGGATAAAGAGTATTCATCTCTTATCAAGAACTAGACATGGACGACTGTCGAATTACCTACTAGTAGAAATGTAGTTGATTGTAAATGGATTTTCAAAGTCAAGTACAAAGCGGATGGAAGCAACGACAGAAGAAAAATTTGACTTGTCACCAGAGGATTTTCTCAGGTGTACAATGCCGATTACATGGTGCAACCCGAAGGTTATATTATCAAAGGAAAACACAATCATGTGTGTAAACTCCATAAGACACTTTATGGCTTGAAGCAATCTGCTCGAGAATGGCTTCAAAGGATCAATACTTTTCTTATTGATCACGGCTACACACTAAGCTCTTCAGATTCAAATGTTTACTTCAAGATAGTGCAGTAGTCTTTTATCATTATCACTTTATATGTGGACGACACATTGCTCTTCGGTAACAATATCGATTTGATAAAAAAAGACAAGACAATGCTATCTTTTGAATTCGACATGACCGATCTGGATGAAGCTCATTTCTGCCTTGGTATTCAAATCCACAGAGACAGAAATCGAAAGTTGATCTACATTACTCAGCTACAATATGTTAGTCAAATATAATTTGGTTAATTGCAAGTTAGCTCTCTCACCAATGGGAACCAAGTCTCAAGTTGTCAAAGGACCAATGTCCTCAAACAATCAAAGAGAAGGAGCATATGCGTGAGTATTCTTATCATTCGATAATAGGATCTCTTATGTATGCAATGATTTGTACCAGGCTAGACATAGCTTTTGCAATCAGCTCCCTAAGTCAGTTTATGAGACTATGGTATAACACATTGGAAGGCTTTATCAGAGTTATGAGATATCTTTGAGGTACTATGGACTTTTGCATTTGTTATGGAGCAGTTGACAACTACAAACTCAATTTACTTAGTGGTTACACAGATGCAAGTTCGGCAGGAGATGTAGACACTCATAAGTCTACTTCTGGATTTACATTCTTCCTCAACAATGGCCATGTTTTCTGGAACAGTTGCAAGCAATCTTCGATAGCTCTATCTTCTACAGAATCAGAGTATATCGCAGTCTCACAAGCTACAAAGGAAGCAATTTGATTGAGGAACTTACTTTCAGATATCAGCCTGAATCAATATGCTCCGACATTATTATTTTGTGATAATCAAAGTGCCATTGCCTTGTCCGCCAACCCTAGATTTCATTCTAGGAGCAAGCACATTGAACTCAAGTATCACTATTGGAGAGGGAATGGTGGAGGGCATGTATTGTCTAAGAGTCTTTGATGAGGTAACTAAACCTGACAGCTGGCTCAACCAATTGATTATTAATAGGGGAAAAACTAATAACTATATATGCTTGAGCCCATCAACCGTGTAAAAGACCATACTCATGATGAGGTTCACACTCATTTGCTCAACCTTATGCTAGCTTGCTACTCAAATTATAGGGTAGATGATGTTTTATGTACACTATGTAGCGAGTCCTCAAAGAATGTGCAGCACACATGTGCTTCTAGTAATCCATGTTTTAGCTTTGTTTTATCTCTAGCATTTTGCTTTGCTCTAGTTTATATTAGGAATCATATCCACAATAGAAGTCTTGGCTAAAAGAGTTGAGCTTGGTAACAACAAACCACACTACAAAAACCTTAATCCAAATTAAGGGCCACTTAAGATTGTTGGGTGCTTAGTGGGAGAGGGCCCAAAAGTAGCTTTGTAATCGGTCCCAACATAACTGGCCACACCCTTTTTACTGGGCTAAGATGCCCTAATTTTGGCATCTAGGTTTGGAAGGCTTAGGAGCAACTTAACTTGACCTTAGTAAGATGTATCAAACATTTCAAGATATTTGATAGCCTACATGCATGGCCCACGAACCAATAAAAAAATTGTGGACCGCATTTGAACTTACCTCCTTGGTGTTCCCTCAATTTGACATATTGTCAAGGGTGATGTAGATAACTTTCTTGACAAGTGTTGTGGTAGAAACACTTGCCATTCAATCGGCCTCCTAGCCAGCATTGGCGGGGGTTGACATGCCCAACCCTTTTAGGCTACATAGAACAATTGATGAACAATTGAGGAGGCATGAAGAAGCAAATATGGGATAGTGCACCATGATTGGCTGCCCCAAGATTTGTCAAACAAACACGGTAGGTCCAGTTAGGATTATGGAGTTGCCCCTACGTTACATGCCCACAATGCAACTTCATCTGATGCCACATAGGGGCATTTGATGTATGGAGGAGGGGATGACACTTTTGGTCTATAGAAAAACAAGTAGGTTGTGGTATTATGCCAGAAAGTTCTTACCATAATGATGGTGAAATTTTTGGATTTAGGATTTTTTTTTTTTTGAGTTTTTAAGAGGTGAGTTATGGTAAATTACTATGATGATGCATTTATTTCTTAGCATTTTAAATTGCAAGACCTTACACTATCAAAATCGTCACCACAAAGTTAAAGTTTTATAATTGATTTTGCTATCATTTTTAATTTATCAAGGCTAACTATCATAGCTTCTCCTATTTTCTATCATCTATAATATATCAAGACCAATGATCATACCACTAACATTTGTGCAAAAAATTTCTTTGATGTTGACCAATATAAGTTTGAAGATTGCTCCAAAGAAAAAACTCCAAACAAGTGCTGAAATGCTCGAAAATATGTTATCATTGTAGACGGTTCCAGTATATGGGTACCATGTCACCTGAGGGTGGTAGTTTTGAATTTTCTTTTCATTCAAGAAGCAATCACAATCAGTATTGATGATGAGGATTTAAAATATTTCTTTTAGTATTCAGAGTATTCGCGATTGTTATACAAAGATAGTCACAATCAATATTCACAATAATCACGATCCATTAGAGGAGTTCCAAGACCCAAAAGGGCTGTCTAAGAAATGCCACATAAGAGAGAGAAAACCGTCGGATTTTAAAAGTCCGACCGAGTTCTTGGTTTGCCTGCACAACTCCGATGACTTGACCTCACTAGTAACGTGTGTAGTTAACTAGAAGTTGGCAACGTGTGGGGTCCATATCTCAAGATTCTATTTTTTACCATTAACTAACATGACTTCTCATGTAAATGCAAATCGTATTGCACATCAAAGTTTCTTTCCATCTACCCATAGTGTTCACATCAAAGGAAAACAGTGTTATCGATCTGAATACCATGGCAAGAGACATTGAATATTTTGGATCACAATGAGCGCCAACGTGAATCTAAATTTTTGCAATTCAAAAAATATGGAGTGTGTTGGATCAAAAGGAGCGGCAAGATTATTTCAAACTTTTGCAATTCAAAAATTTGCAATTTTAAAACACATCTATTGAAAAAGTATTTTGCTCATAACTGCAAAGCTTTGATTTTGCATATAAAGCAAGAAACATGGAGTGTGTTGGATCAAAAAGAGCGCCAAGGTCATTTCTAACTTTTGCAGTTGAAATTTTTTTTTCGATTAAGACGAGTTTTAATAGCTTGCAAGATATATAACAATTTGGTTTTCTACTAGATTAATCTATCGATTATTAAGATGTCTAAGTATCATCTCCATATTGATCTTCCTACAGAATATGCTCCACTGTCGAAAAAAAATCTAAAAGAATCCACCTTACCAGCTCACCAAATCATGGATCACAGGACGAAGGATAGGAAACATTGTGATCTATGGGTTGATGGGAGTTTATATCCAATCGATCCAAACTCAATGCAACATCCAAATTTTAGATCAGTCACACAACTCATACTATTTTTGTGTGAAGGACCCAATGGTCTATTGGGTTATCGTGAAAGATTGAAAAGTTATGGCATTAGTAATTCAATGAAAAAAATCCATTATTTGGAAAATATGTTGAATGGTTTGCTTACTGACTACAAAGAAAAAGAAACTTTTTTGTTGCAAACAAAAGAAGAGAATGAAATCTTGATTGCGTACCTCATATTGTCAAATAAATACAGAATTAAACACATTACAGAAGAAAATACTGAACAATAAACGAAAAAAAGTTATTTTTAAAAGGTATTGACGAGCTTTTACAACTGGGGGTCAGCGGAAAAAAAGAATATATGCTTTCAAGTAAGATTTTGTTTTAAAGTATTCAAGTGTTTTGTTTCATCTAGCACATCAATGATTGTGAATTGTTTTTTTTTTCTAAATCTTATTTTTATTTTGCAGATCAGCCTTAGTCACCAATCAAAATCTGAAAGACAAGGAAAGTCTTTGAGTGCATTACTTACAGCCAAGTCAACGATGAGTCTACTAGGAAATCAACGATATTCTTGAATCATGTCCAAGATTGTAGAGGCCCTTATGGGCGAAGTCGGCAAGATTATTGATCGAAAATTGATACCAGGAGCATGTGATTATTCTGGTAGTAGCAGAGATGCATATGACACAATGTTTAAAATTATCAAAGAGGCATTTGGACAAGTACATATAAAAATATTTCCTATTCCGCGGCCATTTCAAATCAAATTAGAAAGGGATGTGTTAAATAGGGGTTTGCAAAACATCATTGGTATTCCTTACCATATCACCAAAATTTATAGCTCAAAACATGGCACTTTGTCATATGATTCCACCAACAATGTGTTTGTAGATTTGAATCATTTAATGAGATTTATTGTAAAGCTTTATGGAATCACAAATGAAAGTGTTGAAAAATTGATATTAGTTCTCAGGTTAGATGAATCAGAAGTAATAAAGGGACAAAAGCTGGAAAGAGTTAGTGTTACACTTATGAATGGAGCATTAAGCAATACGATAAATTTGGAGAGTCTTAATTTCAGTGTGCAATCCGAAAATAACATCTGGTGGTTAGCAACTTTCTAGGTTTAAATCTATTTTATTGAGTACTAGCAACTAATTCATATTGAGAATTTATGGTTTTGTATTTTAAGGTAATATTTTTTTGTTATTATAGGTCTAAGTTTTAAATATACTTGATTGAGTAATACTATTCAATTCTCTTAACATAGTTCATGATTTTGTGTTTCAAACAGGTTCTAAAAGAAGATCATAACATTCTATTTGATTTTTTTAGTAAAGATTATCCATAGATAACCAAGAATCATATGAGCGACACACCACTCAATGTTCCTGGAATAGGTGATTTTAAGGTAGAATGGCATTTGGCTGGAGACCTGAAGTCGTTCAAGTGCATGTTCAATGTCTCACATGGAGCAAATTCAAAACATCCATGCTTCTATTGCATGAAAACTACACAAGACATGTTAAAGAGCACAAGAGTTTCAAGGGATATAGAAGATCCGACTTGGAAACCAGTACTACCAATTCCGCTTAAAAATGTCCACATTTGTACACTACATAAGGAGGTTAGAATTATCGAAAAATGCTTTCCCTCACATATCCCTGCCTTGTTGCAAAGGCATCTACCTCCACAGTAGCCTGTAAAATACGAGCAAAGGTCACATATCTTGAAAACAAAATAACTATATTTGAATAGAAATCTCATTCAAACAAAACCAAATTTACTTACTAGATCACGCTCATCAGCTTGAATTATTGTAGCAGTATGTAGATCATGAACAACAACTATGGTCGTCGAAGCAGTGGATGGATTAGTTTCCGAGAATTGTGAGATACATTTGCTCTAGATTCTCAGAAATTCCTCCTCACTGGGCAAATTTGCCTGGTATTCCCTACTTTCAGACATGATTGATTGTAGGGCTTCAATCTCGTTGAGCCACTCATCTCTGTCTTTGTAATCAATAGAATCACATAGATCATCACCCTCGAGATCTATGAAGTTCGAGAATTCTTTGATGAAATTAGACATAATTGATAATATTTCATCATCCCTCAAATAAAGAACATCTCCAACATCATTCAAAGAGACGTATGCGATACTATTCATGTAATATGTCGGCAAATCAAGAATAGTCTTGCTTTTGTCATATGGATTCACGTCAGATAAGGATGAAATGGACAATGCATGAGACTGGGCTGGGTCGTACATTGCTGCCAATCTTGCCTCCTCGTCAGCACCCAAGACGTCATCAACAATAGCTGATTCTGATAGCACAGGATCAACGAATGATGAGGCACCCTCAATGCTTAGCCTCGAAGTTCCTGCCCCTTCATGAACAACAACAAAAAGATAACACACAAAACCCATGCCCTCCTGCACAAAGCGACATGATCGATTGTAGAGGCGAGTTTATGTTTTGTATAGATGATATTAATTCTACAATGCATATCAAAGACCTGCTTGTAAGGAGCTAAAGGAGAAGACCTCTTATATCTCATACATAGTCGTTGAATCTGAGTGTATACTATGTATATAAATACACATATATAGTCACGAAGGATATTTTTGTTGTATCTCCATTTTTTGGGCATCTGTTGCATAAAGAGAGGAAAGCCAGAAGGCTCTTCAGGCACACAAGCAAGGAGGCATCCCATACTGTGCAAAGAAAGATAATTTCTTTTTGTAATATTTGTCTTTTGGAATCTCTTATAGATTTTAGTAATTCATTGCTTGTTGTCATTTGCTAGCAGCAAACATTGGAGCGTGCACGTAACATCTTTGAAAGTGGATTCTACTGGAAGCTGCACATATGTGCGCATGACAATGAATTTCTTGAATGCCACCCATTTCATTGTTAACTCCATGTACAAGAGGATGGTGGAGCTCATAGTGGAATAAGCTGTATAGATTGATTTGACGTATCAAAGTTTTGCACCAAGTTTGTTGGACATATTCATGATTTTTCCTCAAAGGGTTATATTCAACTGTCATGGAGAAAAGGGTTGTGCATGCTTAAGTTTGCGATTGAAATAGGTCATGGGGTTCTTTTGGTGTCATGCAATATTTTTGCTCCATGCTTACTCATTCTTTGCCAGCATTGTTACTAGCTTATAAGTACCCTTTTATATAGTTTTTGGAATTCTAGAATACAACCTCTTGCACACTATCATAAGTCTTGGTTCAACATGTCTACATGCATAAGGAAATTAGAGTGAAAGGCGTAAGTTCAAATGACAGACTCAAATGCAATTGTAATTTTTGGAGAATTTTTTGCTTTGAGCTTTTCATCAATCATTTAGACGTGTATCTGAGTATTTAAATGATATATAGTTTTATGGGTTTATGCATATTTGTATTCATCAAGCATAATTGAATGGCAACCTATACAATCCCTTGTCGGCATCATGGACGTTATTCATTCTGATATTGGTATTCTGCAATACAAGAACCGCTCCACAAGATCACTTTTGGATTCTTGTATTTTCTTCTATGATACATCTTACACACCATCCAGTTTGGGTGGAAGATTAAAGGCGATATCATTACTCTCTTTCTCAAGCGAAGAATGGATCCTCTGGATTCCACCATAGCAGTGAGCCTCCGATCAAGGTTTTTTATGGACTTTCAAAATTGTATGAAATGTAGCATAGGTTCAAAAAATGAGAGATTGCACTGGTTTTCGCCTTTTGCAATGTTTGTAGATTTTTTAATTGCATGTAATATTCGTAGAACAGCGACAATGTTTATTTGTAGTGATTTAACAAATAATATGCTATCAAGCCTCCTTGATGATCAATGGGATAAAAAGAGTAATGGCAATATCGAGTGCATAGTTAATGGATCGTCAATGAAATTTAGATATCTTATAGAAAAACAAATGCTTTCTTTAACATTTTATTATAGAAGTTGGGGCCCAAAGTTGGCAATAAATGGAAAGCATTGGATCAAGTTATTACAGTGAATCATCCAAATCAAATAGAAATCCAAGTGAAGCAAAATAATTCTACTATAACAAGAATTGAGGTGGAGGAAGATTGGACACTCGATCGCATTCGATCAGACCTTACCTTGCTGCAATATGATATTCTTGAACAATTTGTTTTTGAGTCAATGAGAGAGTGGTAGGTGTAGGTGTGTTTTCTTTTATACACATTTAAAATGACTTTCAATTATTTTATTTGAACTTATTTCAGTGTTTTTGGTATTTTGCGATTGCATTCAAAATAATCTCAATGTTGATATTGTTTAACAAGTTTCTTTTATGTACAAGTACGACCAAGACAAGAAAATCGCATACAGTGCAAGGATTAAAATAGAAGCGTAGAAATTGTCGAAATCGCATAAACATTGGGATGATAGACGTGCAACAACAATGTACCTTTCAAAAAAAAATGCAAAGCTGTCTCAAATGACTTCAAGATTTCATCGAACAAATAGTATTCAGTAGTTTGGAAAATGTACATTGTTCTTAAAATCGAAATAAAATATTCATGGCTTTCAATAATAGCCCACTTTATGTTTGCCTATTGGTCCTATGCATCATCATGTGATGATATATTTCTATGTATCTGTCGGAACTTATATTTCAATATTTACATCCAATCATAAGTGCTTGAGGCAGATCCTCAAGCACTGCAACTTCACTATCCATAGAACCCCCGACAACTTCATCCGAGGCACTTCATGCTTGTAGGGCCTTGCAGACGATAGTAGGATTTGCAACATTTTGTGCCAGTACTGATGAATAGCATTTGTTGATACTTTAAGACATTGGAACTGCAATTTAAAACATCGAGTGTATGTATGTACTAGCCAATGTCTAAAAAAAAAATTATTACACAAAGTTAACATAATATCAGGATATTGGAAGTTGAGAAATTTACCTCACGTATATTAGCATTTGGAGTTTGCATCATATACCAATCCAAGAATGATATAACACTCCAGATGGAAAACCATCCGCAGTTGAAAGCATTGTCTTGTTGCGAAGAATGAGAGATTACAGTGAAAATTGTTAAATTATAATTCAATATAAGTTTAAACTCCATGCCATCATGTAAATAAAAAACGTGAAAATATCCTTTTACCTTTGCATCAACAATCTCTATGTTAGTATATACAATCAGCCCATCTGGCTAGGTTTTCATAATATTTGTCAATATCAAAATAAAAAATAGAAAGCAGACCCATGCCTATTATCGACTCTCCTGTTGGATTCTTTCTCTCTCTTAGGTGCACTTACGACTGAAGATGCCATTCGTTTCACTTTGACTAACCAGTGTGCTGCGTCATGACATAACAAATACAAGGTAAGCTACGATAGAGTTGAATAAGTATGATATGGGTATTCTAAAGCACAAATGTTAGATTGAAACCTATTGAAGCTTATATTTCTGAAGGACACCATCGTGCTCAAGAGGGACACATTCGGAGTTGTTGCAATTGCAACCTCAATCCACAATGTTGAACCTAGCTCCACCTCGTTAAACCATGTCAATCTAAAATGCAAAGAAACCTTTTCTCACAAAATCTCCACAAAGAGTTACAATCGTGATCTCATCAAGCTAGGCTAGATGCGCTAAAGGTCTTTGAATGAGAACATAAAAGTGTTGTGCACGTTGAATGGAAGGCAAGAGTTGTTTTGGTTTAGTCCCCCAAGTTTATAAGCTGCAATTTTGCCGATCTACTACTTGCAATATGTGACTTCTCCATATGCTCGCTTGCAAGAGACCAGCCAATCACATCAAAAGCCAGAAATGATGGAGAGGGTAGAAACGGTAGATCGAAGAACTTTCTAAACAGTGCATGCATCATCAACATCATGGTAATGAAGGTGAAAGTTGCCGTTCCTCGTGTCAATTATGTGAGATAGTTTGGTCGCAAGCAACTTGTTGACAATTTCCTCCTCCTTGGCATGGTTATTGCTTTTGCTTTTCTCAGTTGCAGGAAGAGTAGTTCTTTTGTCTATCGTCATGGGTAGTTTGCATTTTGTTAAAGAAACATGCAAGTATTCACCAAATGTCGTTTGCTATTTTCCATGCATGCATGCATGAGGTGTAGTTGGGCCTTTTTCCGAGGTCCGAACTTCACGGTATGCCCTTTAGCTATGAGGAGAAGGTCGATCGAGATGGTAGAGCACATACCACCGAAGCCCGAGGGAGAAGCCAGGAGGAAGCTCGAGGAATATATCCTAAGGCACAACGAAAGACATCGGAAGCAAGAGGCAGACATTGCAAAGATGCTGCGACAGACTTGGGAGAGACACTCAGAGCTGCAGATCCCCGCCCCCGCTGTGGCCCCTGCCCCCGCTGTCGAGCTGGATTTGGATGAACTTGATCAAAAATGGCAAACTACATTTTAGTGAGACGTAAACCAACATGTTATGGGGGAATAGCCCACACCTGCAATGCGCTCGTAATGGTCGACAGTCTCCTGGCGAGACGTGCGTTGGTGCTGCAGAACACCAACCGCTCTAGCTGACTCACTGACAGCCTGTTTCTTCTCCTCGCGTGAATGAGGGCCCATGTGCTCCAATTACGCTCACACACGGAGGCAACGCAATCCTGTGATACGTGCAATGAAATGGTTTAGCACATGTGCACGGGTGGAACGTCAACGAAACACAGCAAGGGAGGATGAGATGAGATACATACCTGTGAAAGGACACGCAGTGCAAGACGCTGTATGGAGGGATAGGTGCTACCGAACATGGTCCACCAGGTAATGGGGAGCTGCCTCCTCTCTGGATCCTAAGAAGCCGGGTGACCGAACGTGCCCATGCCGAAACGCAATGCAGCTAACTCCTCCATGAGTCTGATAGGATCCAAGCCAATGTGTGGACCCACCTTGTAGATGTACTCAAGCCAATCTGCCTCGAGCTCCCTGTCTGATATCTGTGTCGGAGAGAGGAAGAGGGGATGCAAGATGTGTGCAACGCTGTGGATACTCCTGTGAAAGTAGTTCCACAGCGTCTCCCAGATGAACCTCAGCCCCGTCATCCTGCACGAAGACGAAGCAAATTTTCAAAAAAACTTAACACCGACATAAAAACAAACTAGAAACACTGAAAAGATAAAGAACAATTTCGCTTACCTCTCTGGTTGCAAGATGGGCAGCTGCAGGAACTGTCCGATCCGGTCCATGAGCTCATACAGCAGTCCAAGTGTGGACCCCTTGTTGTCAGCCATGCGGAGCACAATGTAGAGTGGTCGAAGCAGTCCTGTCAATGTCTGTGCATCCTTCTAGAACTGGTCTCCCCTCACCGTGGAAGAAAAGTGCTCCCCATCCTCCGTGTGCTGAAACGTACTGGCATGCCAAAGATCACTGGCAACCATCTGTAGAAGTTGTGCCCTGCACCTGATCAGACGGTCGATGACCACCAGGTCGAATGCAAAGCGTGTGGGGGCTGGCTTACGGAGGTCCAAATGGCTTAACACCCGGAACATGGCAAGAACATGCCTCTTCCGGGTGACAAAAGTCACCAAGAAGAGGGCCTCGCGGATGATGGCTCTAACCCAGGGAAGTGCACCTATGTCCCCCATCAAAAGGTCTATGTCGTGCACTGCACAGGGGGTATGGACGATGTGAGGGAACTCTCTCTCTAGCAGGACACCCATCTGAACGCAGTTGGTGGCATTGTCCGTCACCACCGTAATGACATGTTGTGGGCCTATGGACAGGATGGAAGACCTAATGACGTCGTACATGAAATCTGCAGATATGACTCTCCCCCCTCTACTGCAATCCACGGCTCTCAAAAACTGTGTACCCATGCAGCTGGAGACCAAGATGTTGAGAATCGGCCTCCTCGTGACATCAGTCCAGCCATCGGACATGATGTTGCATCCATATGTGGCCCACTGGCGGCGTAGAGGCTCCATCTCTCTGGACAAGGACTCGACCCTATCTCTCAACATGTGTGTACGGACAACCTCTGAACCAGGGACTCTCCAGCTAGGGCTGACAGACTGTGCAAGGCGGAATGCCCTTCTAAAGGGCTCAGAATCGGTGATGGCAAGGTTCCACCACCACGTCCTATTGCTCGCACGCCCCCAGTTTACGATTTTCTCATGGATTCTCCGCCACCCGAGCAGGCCCAGGATGCTACTGACGAGGCCTTCGAGGATGTGGATGAGATCCCTGTTCTTTCCCTTCCCATCCGGATGATCTCCCTAGCCAGCAGTTTTCGTATCCCATGCCAAATCTTGCCCCTCCACCAGTGCACCCCACTTATGCTACTGCACCCATCCCTGCCAGTGCATCCCACTCTCCGTATTCCACATCTACAGCCGATGCATCCACTAGTGCCCAGCCTGTCGCATCATCGTCCATTCCTGTCACGGTTGGTGCACCGTGCTGGAGGTCCACCACCCGTCGCCCACCAAGTAGAGCCCTTGTGCAGCAGACCATTCGCGGCGCGCATCAGCCGCACATGGATAGAGAGGCCACACAGGCCGTGGCTAGTTTGATTTACGAGCTGAACCTGGCAACTGGCGGACGTGATGGGACGGGATCCACCGGAATGGGTGCAGATGGGGGTGCGTGTGGTGGAACTGTCTAAGGGAGATGAGGGGCGATGGGACGGGACGAGGATGCACTCCCTCTCCTCGTGCGTGTCAGCCAAGCAGGCAGCAACTCTGGGTCAGCCACATAAGGAGCAGTGCAAAACCGGAGAACACCCTCTGAAATGGTGTTCTCCCCCGCCACAAGACATGGCCCGTAGGTGTCCAGTAGTCGCTGCCTGTCGAGGACGGACATGCTGCCACAAGGGGCAGCATTTAAGGTGCCACCATTTTTGGCGCGTGCACCGAGCAAGTGGCCTTTAAAGCGAGTGAGGGACGCAGCAAATTCGACGAGGCAGTATCGGCAACGCACAATCTTCTAACCGGTCTTGTTGGACTTGTCGGCAACCCGCCTGACAATGTCTACCTCGTCCCACAGACCGGAAAGGTCGGAATGCACCATTGCGATGGAGAAAACTAGGGGAAAAATGCAGATGAAGCTGGAGCTGGAAGGATGGATTGCTGGAAAAAAAACAGCAGGGTTCACTGTTGGAGAGACGCTCAAAATGGGCGAAGGCAGGGCGAAGCAAATCAGAAGCAGGGCAGGGCGTTGCGTGGGCGAAGGGCGACGCAAGGGATCGAAGGCAGAAAGGCAAAACAGCAGCGATGGCAGGGCGGAGGAGGGCACAAAAAACTTTTAGAGAAGATGCGAGGGGGGCGGGTAGATTTAGGTCAAAAAATAATTAAAAAAAATATTAAATATTAAAAATATTATTATATTGTGGTACCGCGGTACCATCATGGTACCGCGGTACCAGTATGGTCCCGCGGTACCGGGATGCGCGGTACCCAGTACCGCGGGGTATGTATAGTCAGATAGATAGATAGATAGATAGTTGCAGCCGATAATTTGAAAT
Source organism: Diphasiastrum complanatum (assembly GCA_029204225.1). Lineage (NCBI taxonomy): Eukaryota > Viridiplantae > Streptophyta > Lycopodiopsida > Lycopodiales > Lycopodiaceae > Diphasiastrum > Diphasiastrum complanatum. Next base: position 51,579,376 of record CM055096.1, read on the forward strand.
GCGTTTCGAAACATGATCCAGAATTTTGTCCTAGATCGTCTCAGAGATAGATAGATAGTTGCAGCCGATAATTTGAAATGCGTTTCAAAACATGATCCAGAATTTTGTCCTAGATCGTCTCAGAACACAATTTCTTTTTAAATTTGATTTGGGAAAATGGATGTCAATAAAATTGAAGCTTTGGTTATGATAGAGTCAATAAGCCATGTTTCAAATTTTTTTATGCATTGTAAGGTCTTGTTTTTGCTAGATGCTATGCATTGTAGGGCATGTTTTGGCCAAAAATTAAAAGCAGAGCCAACCCTTTTATACAACCTGTATGAAACTAGCAAAGCTCCACATGAAACCCAACTAAAGGATGCTAAAAGAGCGGGTAGAAAAATCCAGCACTCTTAATGGGATTTTCTCAATTGTCCCATTGTCTCGAATATACATAATCTGGATAAAACATATGTGCTAGAATACGACGACATAGAATCTCAAACCGCAAAACACCAAAATGGTCCAGTAAAATGATGTATGGTGACAGTATGTAATCAACAAAATTAGGACTGATTCTCTGACGAGTAGTTCTCAACAGAACCTGTGCCACTATAGAACAGGTCCTTTCCATCCAACTCTGGAGGTGACATCGACGGTGGTGAGCCTCTACCTCTACCTTTGCCTCTGCCTCTCCGCAACCTCGCTGCCACCTCTCCCTCTCCCTCAACCCCCAAACTGCCTACAATCCCCCCGCTGCTACCTCTAGGCTGCTTTTGTATCCAAAGTATGTGGTCCCACACCTTGGGAAGGCCCTACATACCAAGCTAGCCTGAAAAGCGCCTCAAAAGCAACTACTTGTGATGCTCTTTGCATTGGGGTCCACAAGCATCTCATCCACATCATCTCCCTCCCTCATCCTCTGCCCCTATATCAACCTTGTCCACCTACTCCTCCACCATATACTTCCCCCCCCACGACAACTCGTCATCTCCATCCTCAGCCCTGCTCCATCTCTCCCTCCTCCCAGATGCTCTTCTGTGACGTCGTACAGCACATCCTCAGTGCCCATTTGCCTATGCAACTCTCGAAAGACCTCATCATCAGCCTCCTCCTGCGTAGGTGGTTCTTGAGGAAGGGTAGCCTCTGAGTCAACCATGCAGGAGTCGGGGTTCACCTGCAATCACAAACAATCAAGTTCCATATGTCAATTAACAAGGTACCACAATACTAGAATCAAAAGCAATAAGTACCAACATCAAGTGAAACACAAACTAACCTCCATCATCCCTCTCTCTCTGCCAAGTCGTCGCAACATGCGTCCATTGTTGGCCACAAAGACCAACTGCCTGCATTGATCAATGGAAAGCATGTTACTCTTTGCTGTGCGACGCGTGGACCAAGTGCTCCAATTCCGCTCAAAAGCGGAAGCTGAACAATCTTGTGACAATACTCTCTCTGCTAGACGTCCAAGCTCTGGAGTAATGCAGCCATAACAAGCCCACCATGTCACAGGACACAGTTAATCCTCCCTGAACTGGCACTGCTTTTGTGAGAAAGGCCACATACTTTGCTCAAACTTCAAGAAATCTCTCTCTATGTTCTTGAGAATGCGACCTGGTAGCAAAAGACCCATAAAATGTGTCAATATACATAATACCAAGATCATATGAACATTCACTACAAATACAAGAAGAGACAAGGGAATAAACAACGCAGTCTAAAGTTAAATTTGACATTATTTGTAGTACCTGGGCCTGGGCATACTCGTTCAAGATACTCCACCCATCCCTGGTGGAGCTCCACGTCACCCCGTTGTCGTCTGGTAGAGCGCCACAAAGGGTGCAACATGTGGGCTACAGCATGGATGGGTTTGCGGAAATCATGCCATCTCTGCTTCCAAATACTAAGCAGCTCCTGCCTCCTGCAACACGCAAGAGCATGAGGCACATTACAATACTTTGTTGTCATATCATTCAAATTCAAAAAATGAGCACAAAACGAGGTAAAAAACACTACACAGCTACACACAAAGGGATAGGAATTAGACCTGGCCTCATCCAAGGTGGATCTACTTAGCACCTCCTCAATACAGTCCATGAACTCGTATATGAGGCCGAGAGTGCACCCTTGCCGGTCTACTAGTCGTAGCACATAAAACACAGGCTGAAGCGCCTCTACAAGCTGCTCCACCCGTGTCCAAAACTCATCTCCAAGAACAGTCCTCTGGAAATGAACCGCATCCTCACCACAACCTTTGAACTCATCGAACCCATCGCTAGCGACCATCTTCCATAAATGGTCTCGTACAACTAACAATCGCTCAATAACCACAAACTAGTAGCCAAAATGAGTGGGTGCTGGCCTCTTGAGGTCCAATGATGAGAAATTGTGAAATAAGCTCAGTATGCGCTTCTTTCTGGTAACAAAGCTGACCACACGCATGGCCTGAGTAGTAATCTGAAAGGCAAGCGTCCAATATAAATTCATTAAAGAAATCAGGAATAAGGAGATGGTAGCAACAAATTCAACATAAAAGATGGAAAAGCAGGTGATGGAAGTGTACCTCACAGATCCAAGGAAGTCCACACATATCGTGGATCAATAAATCAATACACTGCGCCGCACATGGTGTCCATACGATGGAGGGGTGCTCATGCATCAAAATATCTCCCATCTGCTTGCAATTCGCGGTGTCGTCTGTAACAACTTGAACCACATTTTCCACTACCTCTTCAAGTACAACGTTCACTGCATTGTAGATGAACTCTGCAGTGACATCTATAGCATCACAAGTAACATCCACTGCCCGTAAAAATGTTGTGCCAAATGGGCAACAAACCAAGATATTGACAACAGATCTATGACGAATGTCGGCCCATCCATCAGACAATATCGAACATCCATAACTGTAAGATAAATTGCATCAAGCATAAGCATCAATTGTAATACTTGCCAAATCAAACACATACAATGTCCAAAGTAGCAACATGCATCAATGTGAAACAAGCCCATGAAATGAGAAGGATACACTATACAAGCTAGCAAAATTCTTACGTCCGCCAAGCTGCACGAATAGGGCTCAATTCTCGTTTGATGGTCTCCTCCTCGTGACGTAGGAGGTGCGTACGTATCGCCTTTGTCGTGGGAGGCCCCCATGTAGAATCTACTAATGCTAACTGGAGCATCATGCCCTGAAAATCCATGTGTCCGCAAGGGCAAAAGGAATGCCAACCTCGTAAAATAATTGGGCAACCCGTCTGGTGCAAATATCATGTTGGGTCTTCTGCCACCTAGAGTCCAAAGTGGTCTGATGTTTGTGCCTAACCCCTCTCTGAGGTGCAATGGTCGATCGAGGTCTCACATGCCCTGTGGTAGTAACATATGGGCGAACTAGGGGTGTATCTACTGGTGGTGTGTCATGCGCCAAGTCTCTGTCTCCACCCATGCTAGGACCTGCCTGAGAAGGCGATGCACTAGAGACCGATGATCTTGAGCATCGTGAAGGATCCGCTCCTGAAGTAGAAGGCCGAAGTAGTCCTGTGTGCATGATGGTAGGTAAAGAAATAATACGTCTAGATAATCCTCTATGGCTAGGCCTTGCACCTGCATCATCGTCACTAGGCAATGCACTCTGACTCTGGGGTGCCTGTCCCTGTACTCCAGCTCTCCATGCCCCTGGCTGCAAGATAAAACTATGAAGTGGTCTCAATAGCTGGATAGATCTCCCATCAGGTCCGTATGTATCACGCAGCCTGTCTACCTCGGCATCTGAAATGGTGCTGCACGCACATATGCCCATCCCCCGCCCATCTGGCCTAGTGAGGAGCAACAAGTGGGCCCTCACCCTGGTGAGTGACCCTGTGAACTCCAAACCACAATGATAGCATCTCCATCTGTGGGCACCTGAACCATGTTGTGTAGCCACATCCCCTGTATAAGGTCAACCTCAGACCACATGCCCTTACCGATAACCGGCATCGTGAATATATGCTATATAGGCCCTAAAACAACTTAAAGCCCTGCAAAACATACACAAAGCTACAAAGGTTTAGTACATTGCATCAACATCTAAATGTGCATTCTATAGCAACAAATCCATCCCTCACATCTAATGCAAAACCCATCAAGCACAAAAAACCATTGAAAAAATTTGTTAACTAATATGATTGAGGTTGTTACGCATGAAAACAAACATTCCTAGCATTCTTGTAGGCATCAAGAAATGCAATCTAGCATCTTACAACACCTAAGTGACAAGTCAGATGCCCAAAGCTCAATCAACAAAATAGGGCTAAAAAGACAAAATGTGAGAATGTGATTTCAAAACTTGCGCTACATGCCATAACGGCCCAAACTAGCAACACAGGCATTCAGAAACACAATCTAGCATCTTACAGCACATCTACAACTCAGTGCATCAAATAGGGTTAAAATGACAAGAAAGGCAAGCATCACATTCAAAACTTTAGCTGTGTGTTGTAACAGCCAAAACTAGTGGCATAAACATTTTTGTAAAGCATGAAGAAACACAATCTAGCATCTTATAACACCTCAATCAAAGACCTACAACTCAGTTCATAAAATAGGGCTACATAGGCATCACATTCAAAACTTAACATGTGTCATAATGGCTAAAACTAGTAGCATAGGCACTCTTGTAGGCACGAACAAACACAATCTAGGATCTTACAACACCTTAATCAAATACCTATAGCTCAATTCTCAACTTGGGCTAAGAAAGACATGAATTGCGAGCATAACATTCAAAACTTGTGACCATAATGAAAACTAGCAACATAGACATGAAGCACAGTCTAGCATCCTACAAGACCTCAATGGAGTACCCACATCTCAGTTTACAAACAAAGGTAAAAAAACACATGGATTTTCGATTGTACGTTGTAAGCTATGTTTCGCGCCATAACGACTCTAACTAACAACATAGGCATTTACATACAAACGAGTAGGCTTACCCAAAGTCAGCTTCTACTGATTTCTCACTCCACAGTAGCTTGTCATGGCTGCTACCATGCCCACCACGTCAGTATCATCAAATGGATACTCGTCGAATGCTTGTACACCTCCAATCATGCCCTAAAACCCTTGTACATCTCTCTCTCTCTTCTCAAAATGCGCACAAAAAAAAAACACCTATGCATAGGTTTTAAAAAATTTAGCGATCCAGACAGCATTTCATCCTCTGAACCACCAACATTCTCTCTCTCTCTCTCTCTCTCTCTCTCTCTCTCTCTCTCTCTCTCTCTCTCTCTCTCTCTCTCTCTCTCTCTCTCTATATATATATATATATATATATATATATATATATATATCATAGTTCCATGTGGTACCGCCGGTACCATAATGGTGGTACCGCCAGTATGGTGCCGCCCTGGCAAATGCGGTACTAGGGCGGCACCATATAATATTTTTTTTTTAATAGGAGTGTAAACATTTGAGGACAATACAGATTGGAATCCTGAAAGTCAAAAACACTTAGTATCTCAAGTGGAGATGAATCATCTAATGATAAAGCTCGCACAAAAGTTTGTTCTCGTCTGGAAACTAGTTCACACAGGAAAGCAAGAAAGCATGTCACGGATATGCCTGACACAGATGCTTGCTCTTCTGGCCAGAAAGAGAGAGATAGCGAGAGCACGAGAGAGAGTTTTCTGGTCAACATTACAAATTGTTTGCTCTTTCATGCCCGATGCTGTGGCATCTCAATTATGGGAGGCATGGGCAGTGGTTAGGTTTGTTGCAAAAAAAATTTGGTACCTTTTTCGTTTTTTTTAATAGGAGGGGCCAGGTATAAGGTTTGTAACTTAAGAAGCTTGAATCCTTTTGTTTATGGTTACCTTTACATGATTTCACTCGGGCCTCTGAATTTGTTTACTGTTGTTCACGTTCTTTAGCATCGTCACTGCCATTCTAGATCAAAACCTAGACTACTCCGTCCTCAACAGCCTCTTGACACAGACTGGAGTTGCCTCCGAGATCAACAGCCACAACAGCCTCACCCTCCTCGCTATAGACAACGCAGCCCTTGCTCAGTGGCTGCGCACCTGGGCAACGACCTCACCCTCAACCAGGTTGCAGACATTCTGCGCTATTGCAGTAGAGCCAGCTCTCTGATGGCATGACCCTCAGTCCACAGGCAGAGCAGCGGCAGCGTGAACGTGGGCCTGCCCGTTAAAGGAGCTGGATTCAACGCAAACATTTTCAAACAAGTTCAAAATGTTTCCTATAATATCAGTGTACTTCAGCTCGGCAGCACTCTGGTTCCAGTGGGTGTGCTTGCTACTACTCATGTGCCTGCTCCATCGCCTGTACCCACACCTGCTTTTACTCCCACTCCGGTCCCAGCTCATCTCCCATTCCCACTCCCATTCTCAATCAGTGTCCAAATTGTGTGTTTTGTTTTCATTCAGTCATTTTATGGAGTCTTTAGTCTGAGTCGCGTTGGATGCTATGCTACGAATTCCAGATTGCCAAGTAAAAGAATGGATCAAAGATTTCGGCCTTACCGTTGGTCGTCACAACTTCAGATCAGATTGAACGAAGGCATAGGGACCGCATTTAAGCCGTATAAGGACCGCCGCGTAAGGACCGCATTTCGGCCGCATAGGGACCACCGCCACCTAGATCAAAACAATGTTTGAGGGTACCTTTCGAATCGCCTTTTCGAACCGTGTTTGAATCGAGTTTGAATCGGGAAAGAATCAACTTCTCCAGGTTCGAACCGGCGAATCGGTTTTAGGGTTTTTTTTTAAAACATTATGTCACGACTCAAATCATACATATTACATATGTCATATTCCAATGTACCATGTGCATGGTTAGTTAGTGGCAAATTAGTAAATGTTCAATGATTCAAATTTCACGAAAATGACAATGTATACAATGATCAGTATGACCCCCTTGGTATGACGATGAGTGTCGTTCTCATCATCACCTTGTGTAACTTTTAACAAGTAATAGATTATAGTACTAAGTTCTAACTTCTAAAAGCTTACAACTTACAAGTAACAAGTTACAATACTAAGTAGTAAGTACTAACTTCTAAATATTAACTCTTGAGTTACAACTTACAACTTGTCGTAGTCTGAGTACAAATCCCATTCGACATTCAACATTGATAATTGAAACATTCCACATTTGAACGTTACCAAAATGTAAACTTGTTACCTGAGTCTTGAATCATATATGTAGTTTTAACTCATCCATAAATGCCAAATGGTAGTAACGCTGCTCAAGTTTATAATCTCAAAACTTCAAAGTTCAAATTCAACTCCTAATTTCTATAAACTAAGCAGAATACTAAATACTAAATAGTAAATACAAATGGGCCAGTCTCCTGAGTCCCCCTAAGGTAGACTAGTCACTAAAGCCTAACGTAGCCTCCTCCTAGTCACCCGTGGAAGCTGTGACCTCGTACGTGCAGGCTCAGGAGCAGGATCCTCATCAATGCTATCAGCATCATCAGCATGCTCTGAGGAATCCTCGTTGTCAGCTTCATCTTCTGAGGTCTCTGCGTCGTCTTCGTCTTCTAGTGGCTCCTCGTCCTCGTGGGCTCAAGAACTGGAAGCCTCTCCCCCTGTCCTGCGACGTGCAGCAGCCCGAGGTATAAGTCCTTAGTCATGACAATTCTCTAACATTTGTTATTTTTTCAAGTCCTTTGTCTTTCTTGAATCCCAATGAAGTGAGTGGCCACATTGTCACACTCGGCACTCACTCATGAATGATCTTCAATGTGCATTGTCACAACTCACGTGTGCACTATACAGGCGTGAGGCTCGAGTTTGGATGTCCAGGAGCGCGGCTCAGAGAAGGACAATTGCGCCCTGTTTCATGGTGGGACAAGTATGGGGGTGATTGTCCTCAATTGCAGAAGCTCGCCATACGCATTCTCTCACAGGATTGCACATCAAGTGCATGTGAGAGGAATTGGAGTTTGTTCTCTCTGATTCATACGAAGAGGAGGAACAGGCTTAGTGTTGCACAATTAGACAGGTTGGTGTATGTGCACGCCAATCTGCGGCTTCTAAAGAAGATGAAGGGGGCGAGGGAGCCTATGCAGGTAAATTGTAATTTGATAGTTGCAATTGTGTTTGAACATTGAAATTTGAATCCTTAGTGACATTCTAAATGTGTTGTTCTACTGTCTACATACTGCAGGTAAATCCAGATGACATTGATGTGACGAAGGTTCCAGACCTACCACCAAGGTCACAGGAGGTAGAGGACGTGTATGCACTACTCTATGATGACGCCATGCAGTTTGCAGGTGAATTTCAAGTTCCAATTTCAAGCTTTGAAATTTGAATTAGCCCTTGAGCCTTGAGGCTTGGGCCCTTGCAAGTTGGTCCTTGCCACTTGGAAGTTTGAACTTTGAGCTCCATCCCATGTTCTAAGTAGTAACTAGCTTTAGAAATTAGAATTGAAACTTGTGATTGTGAATTGTAACCCTTTGCCAATCTTTGCGTGCAGGATCTCCCTGAGTGAATCCTGCATGACAGGATCAGGATAGACCCTCTCAATCTATGTGCGCCATCCTTGTCGGAGCTCTGCATCATGGAACGTTTTCTCTTATTTCTTCAACCCTATAAAATTTGAAAATCATACATCATACATGTCACATGGTGCATACTTATTACTACATACTACATATTACATAAACACTCATCAATCGTGATAAGAGATAATGCATAATACAAACCTCTCTGCACCGATGGCAGTGTAGGTGCGAATCTGCTCTCCCAGCCTGTCCATGAACTCATAGAGAAGGCCCAAAGTGCAGCCCTCTCTATCCGTAAGGCGCAAGACAGTGTAAAGAGGCTGCAACGCTATGATAATGGCCCGCGCATCATCCCAAAAAGGAGATGCTAGCACTATCCTCTCAAATCACTGAGCCTTAGGCTCTCGTGAGTGCCTCCACTGACGCCAAGGCTTTAAGACCACCATCTGTCTCAAGCCATCATGCACCTTAAAGGTTAAGCCCGAGATGTCGATGGATCTCAAGAACATCGTGCCCAAGCAAGAAGAAACCAATATATTTACAATATGGCGCTTCCTGGTATCAGTCCAACCATCTGATATGATGGAGCACCCATACCTAGTTCAAAAGATCTCATTGCCCACAAAATTCAGATTTCAGATGGCAATTGTCAATTGCATTAAAATTTAACAATTTATGTAATTGGTCAATAAATATAACTATTTCAATCATTCTTAATTTTTAAAACATAAAAGTTAAGACTCAAGAGATAGAACCTAGAAGTTAGAACTTGGCACTCGCCAAGTTAGAACATAAATGACAATACATATTAGTATTAATTTAGTAATTACTAATTACTGATTACATTAAAGTAGGGTTTAGGAATCAGGATTTACATGGCTCATGACCTCCTGATAGGCTCTAGCTCCCTATCCACGGAGTCTCGCTCGACAACCAATTGAGTCGTCCTCAACTGCTGCATGGATGGTCCCTCCCACTCTGAACCAATCCTAGATACATGTCTCATCATCTCCCTCCATGCAGAGGTCGCAGCCAAGTGAAAGGGGAGGTTGCACATGTGGAAACACCTCCTAACAGATACAGTGGCTATGTCCTTGTTACTTTGCTGAAAGGATGCCACATACACTCTACCCCTAAGATGTGTACCAATACGGCTCTGGGCTTGAGAAGAGCCTCGTGACAATGGTGCCACCGCATCACTCTGACTCTGAGTCTGACCCTGTGATGTGGAAGGGCCTGCTGGAACTGTTGCACATTGTCCATGGCCACAAATTATTAGTTACTATCTAGATTCTAGAATCTACGACAAATTACAGTGGAGATAGATGAATCGTGGTAGACTGTAGTAGTCTGTAGATTGTAGTAATGTCAAAGTACATACGATATGGCATATGCAATGAATTATACAACACAATCATCAATGCAAATATTTTTTATTTAGCATCTAGCAACAACTTACAATTGTCAATAACTCCGGTGACAGGAATCTCAACACAGGATAATGGATTTATAAGTTATAACTATTAACAGCTTCAGAATTCCGAATCATTGATTACAATTTACGATTACAATTCACCAACCTGTGGGCGAATGATGACCCTCCGAGGTAGCCGTAGATGGAGGTGCAGGTATCATCAATGAGTCATGTGCTCGCGCACAACCTGCGACTCATAACCACGTAGACGCAATAGGTGTGCCTTTATTCTAGTGGGGCCACTTGTGTATTCCTTGCCACAATACTTGTAAGTCCACCTCTTAGTGCCTTAGGCGCCATAATTAAAAGCAACTGTCACATGATCCCACAAGGGATCCTTCTCTCTCGGCATGGTATCTACTATCTAGATTCTAGTCTCTCTCCCCCCACTAGTCTCTCTCCCGGGTCCCCCTCCTAGATTCTGATTTTTCACTCACACACCTAAAGGCTAACTCTCCCTCGGACCTCCCTCCACACACACACACACACCCACCCCTAAGTCTACCTCCCTCTCTCTCAAAGACTCAAACACACTCTTTTAACTTAAAAATCTATTCACACATGTCACACACACAAAACACACACACACATTGTCAAGACTCAAACACACACACACATTTCTCAAACACACACACACAAAAACACAAACACACACACACACATTGTCAAACATTTAACACACACACACACACATTTGTCAACAGTCACACACACTGAAAACAAACATTGAACACACACAGAACAGCCACACGTGACACACACAATTCCACCTCTCTCTCTCTCTCTCTCTCTCTCTCTCTCTCTCTCTCTCTCTCTCTCTCTCGGATTTCTCTCCAGACTCGCGAATCTATCCACATCTGTTTTAGACACTGGAATAAGATAATCTGTCAGGGCTCCAGCATAGTGCAATCCTCTGCAGGCTTCAAGACAAGATCTATATTCTGGAATCTGTCCAGTGTCTTGGATCTCTCTCTTTCTCAGGCGCGGAAATCTGGGAAGCGAAAATCTGGGAAGCTTCAGGGCCCAGGGGAGGTAACGAGCAGGGGGCCCGGGGAGGTAACGAGCAGGCTGCAGGTCCCAGGAGGTCGCGAGGATCAGTAGCAGGAGGTCGCGAGGAGGCGACGATTTTTTTTTTTTTAAAAACGGTTCGAACCGGACCTTTTCGAAAAGGTCTTTCGAATCACGGTTCTTTCAATGAATCGCGATTCGACACAACATTGATCGGAAAAATCATTGTCCGTCAACGACATACTGAATTTCCAAATCATCGGCCGCCATTGACGGGCACTCTTTACTAGTCTATATATATAGAAATATTTTAGAAAGAGAGTGTAAGGGTGGTGTCAACCTAGTCTACAACCCTATGTCACACCTAGACCCTACTCTTTGTTTATTCATGCATACAATACATTTGCACACACATACAAGCCTAGCAGCATTCCAAGATCTCTCTCTTTCTCTCTCACATCAGGCGGGTCCCTCTCTTCTCTCAGGTCTCTCTCTCTCTCTGGATCGCAAGCAGCAGCGGGCTGGTCTCTCTCTCGTGAGCAAGCGGGTCTCTCTCTCACGATTCATTTCAACCAAAAAAAGGCTCAAATCTCTCCCCTCTGTTTTCGGATTCCAAAAGATTCAGCCTGTTTTGAAATCGACCATTATGTGATCTCTTCCATTGCTTACTTGCAGCTTGCAGCTTTTTATTTTGGACTGCCGCTGTCGGATCTCCTTGAGCCCCCGAGATGGAAAGAAAAAGCCAGAAGCAACAAGGACCGGCAACACCATAGTATTAACAATGAAGAGAGTATGTCTGCTGAAGGCATTGTTCAAGGATTTCCAAGCCTCAGTGCCCATCGGGAACAAAACCAGATCAACCACTTTCCTTGGAAAGCAAACCTAGGAGAATTCCCAGCACCAGGTTCCTCAACACCATCTTCAGCGATCCTGATCCCGATCCTGATCGCATTCTTCTCTGGTAATGCAACCATCGCTTCTGCGAGAAAGAGACGTTGAGGAAGCTCAGCTGATTGTTCTTATGAAGAAGCATTTCTAGCTACAACGGATGCAGTGTCGGGTAAATGGTGCGCAATGGTGTTGCAGACTGAGTTGGGAGCATTGATCGTAGTGATTTGTGTACAAGTTTTTCCTCATCATTGTCCGTTGTGTTGAAGAGTAATGCCTATTTTACCCCTTTTGGCTAAGCATTAGTTAAGTTGTACATAACTCATGGGGCATGTTTTAATTAAATGCATGACCCCCCCCTTTTGTTCAGTTATGTAAATTAGTGCAAGTGGCCCACTTGGCCAAGTAGCTCACTCCTATGGTTGACACCTAGACTTTCCATGCATGTAAAGGAGGTGCTTGCCTCACAAGGGATTTGGAGGACCCACGCCCTCCTCTCTCTCTCAAGCAATTCATTTCTTCTTGAGACTTTTGAGTTTGTGAGATGCTCATGCAATTCTCCTTGTGTGTGATATTTCCATAGCCAAGTTTTCTCAAGCTTTCATAGTTGATCTAGCATCTGAGTTAAGATACTCCATAGCTAGGTCTTGTAAATCTTCATGGTATCAGAGCAGGTTGTCTAGCCTGTGAGTCTGAGAGTGAGAGAAACTTCAGTGCTTAGATTCTTGAGAAGATTCTTATCTTCTACAAGCACCTCAATCTTGAAAGAGGGAGCATTTGATCTACAGGTGTCAGATCAGGTGGAGTCTTGCACTGTTGGAGAGCTATTGGCAGGGGGAGTGGGATGATCCAAAAACTTTCTAAATCTGGCTAAGTTTTGGAGAGTCTTTCTGGAGGAGCTTACACAAAAGTAGGGCGCACTTTCTATAGGGGCTTCTGGTTTCTGTTCCAGTGGAGCCTAGTGCTTGTGCTAGTGAGGCCACACCAAGTGGCAAAGACAAAAGCAGGAGCTGAAGGGTTGCCTTGAAGTGGCTACATACCCTAGTTTGGGGTTAAACCCTTGTTGCTGGAAGCTGTTCTTTTCTGATCTCTTTCAAGTTGAGCTTCTGTTTTTAAGCACAGATTTTAGCATGGCAAGTCTTGGGGAGAGTTTGCTGGGTGAATCTAGCAAACTAGATGGCACAAACTACAGAGTGTGGAAGTTCAAGATAGCCAATATCTTGATGGATAAGAATTGTTGGGAGGTCATGACAGGTACAGAACCTGTACCAACATCTGATCCTGAATTGAAGGACTACATGAACAGGAGACATAAAGCTCATAGGATAATCAATCTTTCTGTCAAGGACAATATTATTCCTCACATTTGCAATGCAAGGGATGCAGCTGATGCTTGGACAATTCTGAAGTCTATGTTTGAAACAGTGGATTCAGCCAAGCTGGTGTATTTGCAAAACAGGTTACATACTCTCAAGATGGAAGCAGGTGCAACAATTGGTGATCATATTACAAAGGTCAAGGACCTATTGGATCAGCTTGCTTCAGTTGGAGAGAAAGTAAGTGACAGGAGTATTGTTCCCATAGTCTTGAACAGCTTGTCATTCAACTATCAAGACTATGTGATGTCCCTTTCTGCTAGGGAGAAACTCCCAACCTTTGGGGAGTTATGTGGTCTTCTTTTACAGGAGGAGATGAGAAGGAAGAATCTTTCTGAAAGGGAAGATAATCCAGAGCTTGCATTTGCTTCTAAGAAGAAGCAAAACTTTCAGAAGAAAGGCAAAGGCAAAAAGAAGAACTCAAAGCAAAGCTTGGAGCAGCAGGTGTCCAAGTTACAGGTTGGAGAGGAGTCAAGCACCAATTCCTCATCTACACCCAAGAGGAAGGGCAACTGCAACTATTGTGGTAAGTATGGGCATTTTGCTTTTGAATGCAGGAAGAAGCAAAGTGATCAGAAGAAGGGAAAAAACCAGCAGAGTCACTTTGTTGACAAAGTTGCAGAGGAGGAGCAATCTGGTGTGCTTGAGCTATTCACCGCAACCCTATCATCTGAATCCACATTTGGTGGATGGTACATTGATTCTGGAACCTCAAAGCACATGACACCTCATAGAGATTGGTTCAGCACCTATGAGGAGACAGAAGATAGCCAGCATGTTTGCCTTGGAGATAATTCTACACGTCTGGTGAGGGGCAAAGGTACAGTTGCAATACAGCTATCACCAGGTGAGGTGAAGGAAATTAAAAGTGTGTTGCATGTACCAGGGTTGGCTAAGAACCTGTTATCTGTTGGTGCCATTACCAAACAGAACATGGTGGTAGAGTTTAATGATTCTAAATGTTTGGTAAAAGACAAAGAGAAGAACTTCAAAGTGGTAGCCAAGGGAATGCAAGAAGGAGGTCTTTACAAGCTTTTCACAACCATTCCTAGCCAAGAGGCCTTGTTTGCAAGAGATACTAATCGGGACAAGCTTTGGCATGAGAGATATGGTCATTTGAGTTACAAAAGTTTGCAAGTTTTGAACAGGCACAAAATGGTAGTAGATCTTCCTAGCATTAAGTCTTCTTCAGATACATGTGAGGCTTGTGCATTAGGGAAGCAACAGAGGAAAAAGTTTCCAAAGGAGAAAGCTACCAGGGCCAAGGGCATTCTTGAACTTGTGCATTCAGATTTATGTGGTCCCATGCAGGTCAAATCAACAGGGGGGGCATACTATCTCATGACCTTCGTAGATGATTTCTCTCGGAAGGTATGGGTCTATTTTCTGAAACTGAAATCTGAAGCGTTCAAATACTTCAAACAGTGGAAAGCTATGGTGGAAAACCACACAGGAAAGAGGTTAAAGACTCTCAGGTCAGATAAGGGTGGTGAGTATATTTCTGATGAGTTCAAAGATCTTTGCAAAGCATGTGGGATAAAGAGACAGTTTACTGCTCCACATACACCGCAGCAAAATGGCGTGGCTGAGCGGAAAAACAGGTCTATAGTTGAGTGTGCGAGGAGCATGCTCAAGGCAAAGGGGTTGCCAAATTCCTTTTGGGCAGAAGCGGTAGCAACTGCTGTTTTTCTATTGAATAGAAGTCCAACCAAAGCAGTTGAAGGAATCACGCCAGAAGAGGCATATAGTGGCAACAAGCCCAAGGTGGGCAGCCTTCGAGTATTTGGGTGTACAGCATATGCACATATACCAAAGGACTTGCGGAAGAAACTTGATGCAAAATCCATAAAGTGTGTCTTTCTTGGGTATAGTGAAGGTGAGAAAGCTTATGTGCTATATGATCTCGAAAACAGGAGGAAGATCCTAAGTCGAGATGTCATCTTTGATGAAGAGCATGCACCCAAGATACAGGAGCAGGAGAAGGAAGGAATTACTGAGTTCATACCCTTGATTGATTCCACGGATGAGGATCCTAGTCAAGAGTCCTGTAAGCCTCAAGTGCAGGAGCAACAACAGGAAACCGAACCTACTAGTTCGAGACCTCTTTTTGGCCAAGTACCAGAAGCAGAAGTTGGGGACAAACAGAAGACTAAAACAGTACCATGGGATACGTGGTCACCATCCACATCACCTACTGCTAGGAAGAAGCTACCTAGGTGGTATTGGGAAACAATCAAAGAAGGTCAAATGATTGGAGAGAGCAGTGAACAGGGTGTCAGAAGATCTCTTAGGTCTCATGAGAGACAAGAGACTAACTTTGCTCTTATGTCCACTATTCTGAATGCAGATGAGCCACAATTCTTTCACGAAGCCGTGAGAGAAAAGGTATGGCAACATGCCATGCAGGAAGAGTACGACTCCATTGTCAAGAATGACACATGGGAGCTCACCACATTGCCAGAAGGGAAGCAACCAATAGGTTGCAAGTGGGTCTATAGACCAAGTTTCATGCCAATGGAACAGTGGACAAGTACAAGGCAAGGTTGGTGGCGAAAGGCTATGCTCAGCAAGAGGGGCTAGACTATGATGAGACATTCGCACCTGTTGCTAAAATGACATCTATCAGGACCGTTTTGGCTATAGCCTCATATTTTGATTGGGATGTCCATCAAATGGATGTCAAGAGTGCCTTTCTTAATGGGCTCCTATAGGAGGAGGTTTACATGGAACAACCGCAGGGATTTGAAATAACAGGCAAGGAGAATCTGGTTTGCAGGCTTAGGAAAGCCTTGTATGGGCTCAAACAGGCGCCAAGGGCTTGTTATAGCCGAATTGATGAGTACTTTGCAAGGCAAGGGTTTGAGAAGAGTAAGTCTGATTGCAATCTTTATGTCTTCAGGGAAGGAGAAGACTTTGTGGTTGTTGTGCTCTATGTGGATGATCTACTCATCACGGGAAGCAATAAGAAGCTTATTGCTTGTGTTAAGAAGAATCTTTCTAATGAGTTTGAAATGAAAGATTTGGGTTTGCTACACTATTGCCTAGGAGTTGAAGTTTGGAAAGGAAAGCGTTGTCTTTTTATCTCACAGGCAAAGTATGCACAGAAATTATTGAAGAGGTTTAACATGCAAGAAAGCAAACCAATCAGCACACCCATGGATGCAAGCAACAAGCCATCAAAAGATGATGGTCCAGCATTTGCAGATGAGACGCTCTATCGTCAGTTAGTGGGCAGCCTGATTTACCTTACTACCACCAGGCCAGATATTGCTTATGCGGTTGGAATCGCAAGTCAATACATGTGTAAGCCTACCGAAGCACATTGGAAGGCAGCCAAGCGGATCCTACGATATGTGAGAGGGACAGTGACTTATGGGATTGGATACACGGATGACGGGAACCTTCAGCTGGAAGGCTATTCAGATTCTGATTGGGCAGGTGATAGAGACGATCGGAGATCGACGACAGGCTATTGTTTCAGCCTAGGTTCAGGGGCTATATCGTGGTGCAGTAAGAAGCAGCCTACTATTGCTCTATCGTCTACCGAAGCTGAGTACAAGGCGACTACGAGGTCCGCCTGTGAAGCCATTTGGTTACGCCGTCTACTTGAGGACATGCAGATTGCTCAAGTAAGACCTACATTGTTACATTGTGATAACCAAAGCTGCATTCAGCTTGCAAGGAATCCAGTCTATCATGCACGGACAAAACACATAGAGGTGGACCAGCATTTTATACGAGAGAAAGTGCACAGTGGGGAGATCGAGCTAGTTTATTGTGACACCAACGACCAGACAGCTGATATTTTTACTAAACCACTTAGTAAAGATAAGTTTGAAAAGTTCAGAACTTTGTTGGGTGTCAGTTTGAATAAAATTGCCATTAAGGGGGGGTGTTGAAGAGTAATGCCTATTTTACCCCTTTTGGCTAAGCATTAGTTAAGTTGTACATAACTCATGGGGCATGTTTTAATTAAATGCATGACCCCCCCCCCCTTTTGTTAAGTTATGTAAATTAGTGCAAGTGGCCCACTTGGCCAAGTAGCTCACTCCTATGGCTGACACCTAGACTTTCCATGCATGTAAAGGAGGTGCTTGCCTCACAAGGGATTTGGAGGACCCACGCCCTCCTCTCTCTCTCAAGCAATTCATTTCTTCTTGAGACTTTTGAGTTTGTGAGATGCTCATGCAATTCTCCTTGTGTGTGATATTTCCATAGCCAAGTTTTCTCAAGCTTTCATAGTTGATCTAGCATCTGAGTTAAGATACTCCATAGCTAGGTCTTGTAAATCTTCACGTTGCTCCAGAACCACCAAATTTCATGGCGATGGAATCATATGTAAAAACGTATTTAGCAAAGAGGCTTTTCAAGGGGGTCAAAAGCACTGCAATTGCTACTAATCTCGTGTGTTTTTAAAGTCTGGTCAACATCTAGCTAATTTTTTAACAATAATTCAAGGGTTCCTATTATTGACTAATTTGTAACTATTTTGTAGCAACCTGGATGGTCTTTAGTACTATGCTTTTGTTTGTGAAGGCGTATGAGAAGTTTAATATGGTTTAGATGCACTAATTCTGCCAATCATAAATTTGCTCGGGCCCACTTCAATGTCTTTTATTGGCTATTTCACATTGCCCCAGAATTTGGAACCATTCAGCATTCAAATTACGCACAATTCAGAATTCGGTGAAGTCATCCCTTTTGAAAGTCTGGTTCAATTTATTCATTTCAGCAACGATTTGAACTTTCCTGGTAACAAAACATCAGTTTACCAAAACATCAGTAGTTCCTTCTTTATGTGTCGTTCTCATGAATACACACACATACATAAACACATACATCGGCCACCCGTCAACAACCATCGGCTTTCCTCCTAAACCATCGGTTGTCACCCAGATCGTCGGTCGTCCGTCAACGAGTTTTAAATGGTCGTCTGCTGCTGTAATATATGTTATCTTGCAAAACTTTCTATGAAAATTTTTAGTACTAACGTGCAAAACATTTGTTGGGCTTTGTTGAGCCCTGAGCTCAGCCCAAACACACACGCGCACACACATCAATAAAGACCCACTCTAACCTTTACCCTAAGTATACATACACGCACACACACACACACAAACACACGCCCACGTACACAAACACAACACGCACACAAATACACACACAACACATGCACATACACACACTCGCACACACACACAGACATACACAAAGCCATTAGGGCATGCACACACAAGCATGCATGCACGCACGTGCGCCATTGCCCGTCAACGACGGGCACAAGCAACTAGTATATATACATATATATGTATATATACTAGTAAAGAGTGCCTGTCGTTGACGGGCAATGGAGGCCGATCTAGGTGGCGGCCGATGATTTGGATGATGGCCGATCTCGCACATCTCGCATCTCGAATATCAAACATTTGAGTCTTTGGAAAAATTAACGTCCTTGGAAAAATTCGAGCCTTCGGAAAAATTCGAATCTTCGAAAAAATTCTAGTCTTTGGGAAAATTCGAGTCTTTGGAAAAAAAAATCGAGTCTTTCAAAAAATTCGAGTCTTTGGGAAAATTCGAGTATTTGGAAAAAATCGACTTGACAGTACAAAGGGTCCTTCGATCCTTCGGAAAAATTCGAGCTGACAGTTTGATCCTTCGAAAAAATTTGAGTCTTTGGAAAAATTCGATCCTTTGGAGTTAAAGCTAGTGAGTTTGGGCTTGTGGTTAAACATTCATGAAAATGGTGGGCCAAGATAGGGATTTGAAGGATTGAAAAACAAAAAGAAACAGTTTTAGGTAGTCAAGAAAAATTTTATGTTCATGATTTATGGGTAAAACTTTGGTAATTCAAAATAAATAAGAAAGCCATGTAATAAAGATTATTGGATAAAGTTTAAAGCACATTGAAGTATGTCAAGAAAATAAAACTTTAACTTCAAACTTCAAATATTTGAATATAGAGAAAGATATTTGAATTTAGTGATTGGGAGGGAGGGGGTGGGGAATCTTTTTGGGGCCCACCCCTCAATGCACACAATGTGCAAATGTATGGGGATATGCACCTTCCCCATACATGCATCTCTCCCCCCATCATTTTTAGTTTAGAAAGTGTGTATGCATGGGTGAGGAGGGGAGGATGCATGGGTGCACCCATACACATGCGCACCACATGGCGCAAATAGTTTTATATATATAGATATATATATATATATATATATATATATATACTAGTAAAGAGTGCCCGTCGTTGACGGGCAATGGAGGCCGATCTAGGTGGCAGCCGATGATTTGGATCATGGCCGATCTCGCACATCTTGCATCTCGAGTGTCATTGAAAAAATTCGAGTCTTTGGAAAAATTTGAGTCCCCGGAAAAATTCGAGCCTTTAAAAACATTCGAGTCTTCGGAAAAATTCTAGTCTTCTAAAAAATTCGATTCTTTTGATAAAATTGAGTCTTTCGAAAAATTCTAGTCTTTTGAAAAATTTGACTTGACAGTACAAAGGGTCCTTCGATCCTTTGGAAAAATTTGACTCTTTGGAAAAATTCAAGTCTTCGAAATAATTCGAGTCTTTCCAACATTTCGAGTCTTGGAAAAATTCGAGTCTTCAGAAAATTTCGAGTCTTAAGAAAATCGAAAGTTTTGACCGTTTTTTACTGAATCCGACCAATTTCGATGGGCCTAGAATCTCAGGAATGCGTATAGGATTTCTGGTTCGGACACACGTTTTTGTGTGAGTACTGAATTGTTTGGAACCCGGTTTAGTCCTGCAGGTTCGTCTCGGAATGTAGCATAGGACGGAACAGAGGGTCCAAAAACATGGACTTTGTTCGACGACACTAGACCAGTTCTCATGAATGTTGGAAAGTAGTCCATTTAGTGGCATTCCCCTCGCCAAACGGCGTCAGAATTGAGCTGTGAATGAACCTGTGGGTTCATGTCGAGCTCACGAACCTGTGGACACCAACCGTTTGAAGTTCTGACCATTTTTTACAGAATCCGACCAATTTCTGGCTCGATGGGCTTGTGTAGCAGGCCATATAGGCATGTCATAGGTATGATATCTTCTAAGCTTGTCGCAGACTGCCATGTGGCAAGCCATGTAGGCCTACCCCACGGCAAGTCATGCAAGCTTGGGGTTTGCCACGTGGCAACCATGTAGTTCTAACATAGGCTTGCGTGGCAAGCCAACCAGGCTCTATCATGTAGGCCTCAGTGGACATAGAGAGAGAGAGAGAGAGAGAGAAAATTGGGTGTCGAAAGTTGTCACATGGCAAGCCACATGAAAAACCATGTAGGCTTGGGACTGTCCATGTGGCAAGCCACGTAGGCCTATCATAGGCTTGTGTGGCTTGTCACATGGCCTACCATAGGCTATGTAGTAGGCCACATAGGTCTACTATCTAGCAAGCCTATCATAGGTTGTCACATGGCAAGCCAAGTAGGCCTACCATATGGCAAATCATGCAAGCTTGGGGTTTGCCACATGCCACATGGCAAGCCATGTCGACCTACCATAGGCTTGTGCGGCAAGCCAACAAAGCTCTACCATATAGGCCTGTGGACCCAGAGAGAGATATAGAGAGGTGGGCTCGAAAGCTGACACATGGCAAGACATGTAGGCCTACCAAAGGCTTGCATGGCAGACCACATAGGCATGGCATAGGCCTCATGTCTGCCATGCAAGCATGTTGTATGTTGCCACATAGGCTTGCCATAGGCTTGTGTGGCAAGCCAACCAGGCTCTGCCACGTAGGCTTAAGTGGACATAGAGAGAGAAAGAAATGGGGCTCGCAAGCTACCACGTGGCAAGCCACGTAGGCCTACCACGTAGAAAACCATGGAGGGTGATACTTCCCATGTCGTAAGCCACGTAGGACTACCATAGGCTTGTGTAGCAAGCCACATAGGCATGTCATAAATCTACTATCTGCCAATCTTGTCGTAGGCTGCCACGCTTGCAAGCTAAGGGTTTGCCATGTGGCAAACCATGTAGGTCTAACATAGGCTTGTGTGGCAAGCCAACCAGGCTTTGCCACGTAGGCCTGAGTGGACCTAGAGAGAGAAAGAGGTGGGACTCAAAAGCAGTCACGTGGCAAGCCACGTATGCCTTCCATAGGCTTGTGTGGCTTGCCACATGGCCTACCATAGGCTTGTGTAACAGGCCACATAGGCCTGCTATCTACCAAGCCTGTCATAGGTTGCCATGTGGCAATCACATATGGTTGCCACGCGGAAAATCATGCAGGCTTGGGGTTAGTCATGTGGCAAGCCACGTAGGCCCATCATAGGTTGGCAAGCCAACCAGGCTCTGCCTACGTGGTCTGCTATCTGCTAAGCCTGTCGCACACTGCCACGGGGCAAGCCACGTAGGTCTACCACATGGCAAATCATGCAAGCTTGAGGTTTGCCATGTGGCAAGCATGTAGGCCTACCATAGGCTTGTATGGCAAGCAAACCGGGCTCTGCCACATAAAGTTTGAGTGGACCTAGAGAGAGATATATAGGTGGGCTCGAAAGTTGCCATGCAGGCCTACCATAAGCTTGCGTGGCAGGCCACATAGGCATGGCATAGGTCTGATGTCTGCCACGCAAGCATGTCGCAAGCTACTACATAGGCTTGCCATAGGCTTGTGTGGCAAGTCAACCAAGCTCTGCCATGTAGGCTTGAGTGGACCTAGAGAGAGAGAGAGAGAGAGCTAGGGCTCACAAGTTGCCACGTGGCAAGCCACGTATCCTACAAAATCCTAAACCCTAATCCCTTCACACAAGGGTATATCAAATCTTAACCTCTACAGAAATAACTCTAGTTCTTATTGCCTTCCGATATCGAAGATGATGATGGCGCACTTATCCCAACTCATAAGAATTTGCTACCAATCAATACGTAAAAATCAAACTCCTACTCCAGAAAAAACAAAATTTACGTCTTATTTCAAGGCAAAAGCTACTTCTTAATGAGGCAAAATGAGCAAGCGACACTGCATGGAAGACATGATACAGATCATTCGCTGCAAAGAAAGGTTTTATGTGCCACGAGCTACTGAGGCATTATCTCAAATTCAAAACATTCTGAAAAAATGCAAGCATTGTTTAAGAAACTGTAAACCGAGAGGGAGGGTCCAAAAAGCGCATACGTCTTTGAGCAGATGAGCAAGCAAAAGGAAGGACTATATATATAATGATGGCCGTGGAAGTGCAGATGAGGGCGTCAATAGAGCAGCTTGCGATCTGATGCTGCTTGCTGCTCTTCTTCTTCTTCTTCTCTTCCTCTTCCTCTTCCTCCTCGCATGGTTTCTACCTTCCCTCCATTTGTCTCTTCTATTTGCTATTTTCTATTTTCTTCCATCAGTGGCCTTTAAACTTAGGGTGCCTTTGATTAAATGGAACTCCAAATTACCTTGCCTTTGTATTTTGGCCTTGCCTTGGCATTACTATGTGTTGAGGTTCGTCAATGGAGTTTCAAATAAAGCCCCTCCTCGAACACCCTCTCACAGCACCCTGGCTCTCAAACAGCCTCTCACAGCCTGTCACCGGCTCTCGCTTGCTCTCTCACTGTCTATCACTAGCTCTCTCACAGCCTCTGAAAATGACGATCACAATGGCATTCTGAGTGCTTATTTATCCCCACAGCCTGATCGGCCATGTGGATCCCCATCACTCCTCCATGTGCCTCTGTACCCTAAACCCATGTGATGCTCCCCCCGTGTTGCTCTCCCATTGGCCCCATGGTCTACTCACCCACAGTGCCCATGTGCTGTTGCACCAGTCCCCTGCACCATGTACTGTACCCTCTTGTTTTACACCCAGAACCCCTTTTTTTTCCACTTTTTTGACCTGTTTTGGTAGGTAATAGGCAACAATTAAATATTAAAAATATTAAAAATAAAATAAAATATTAAAAATGGTACCGCCCTGGTACCGCGGATCCTAGGGCGGTACCGTACCGGCAGTACCATACCAGTGATACCAAGGGACACTATGATACACACACACACACACACACACACACACACACACACACACATATATATATATATATCGAAAAAAAGTAGAATCACTTTGAATCGACTCAAATCAAATTGACTTGGAACCGGTTACAAGTCAAAATTATTATGCACGCGGACGTCTATATGGACTATGGATACATACTATTATCTGTTACTTGGATCATATAATTCAAGTGCTTTGACCCATTAGTTATTCTTTGGCTGTTATTAGAAATTTAGGGGATGATTGGGCCATTACAGTATGAGTTCTAGGATTGATGGATGTTTTTGCTATAAGAATACGGGCTCCAAAGAAGCTAGTATACGAAACAAGTGTCAAACGAAGGACAATCATGTGTTAAAAAGGGATGGATAATCCATCAAATGATGGCTGTGTAAAGAGAAAAACTAGTTTGAAAGTTTGTAATGTGTGTTCACTATTCAATTGTTCTACTGGAAGTACCAATAGAGGTGGTTAGGTTTTCTGAACATGACATTGGCTGTACGGATTTGCAAATCACAGTTGCAGTCAAACTCGTTTGTATGGGTTTACAAACTTGTTTGAAACATGGGTCTGGTTGAAACCTCAGTTTTGGAACCTGTTCCCTAAGGCACCTTCAAGTTGATGAAAACCATAAGAGTGATATATTGGGGCTTACGATGGTGTTCTATTCCTCCTTGGGCATATTAATTCATTGAGGCCCTTAAAGTACCCTAAATTTCAAGACATTTGGTCACATTCATTCATTTGGCAGTGACTGGGTATGTCAGCAGGACTTTGACCCTCATGTGGGGCAGATGTAGACAAGTTTTATCTTGCCTCAGCTTCAAGGGGCTTCAAAAGCTATTCATAGGCCACCAGTTATCAATTCACACTTGAAAATGTGGCGTGTTTTTGTAATAGTCCTTTTAGAATTCTTGAAGGCTAGAAGCTCCTTAACACTGTCATTTGCTTGATTTGTGACTGTGGGACAAATCCATAGTGTTTGACTCTTATATTCCTTTCTTTGTTTTAGCAAAGACAAAGATTGATAATTCAGTAGGCAATGATCTATTTGGCTTCCTAAATGCAGCAGGGCAATGAAAAATCTAGCATTAGATTTCGGAAAGATATCCCAAAAGCTGGGCTGTGCTAGGAATTGAAGTATTAGCCTTCTCCCTTATCTCAGCCATATATACTGAATCATACTAGTGAATAAAAGCAGGTCAAGGGGTTGTTGCTCAATAAGATTGTCCACCCGTTGCTTTAGGAGCCACTTCAGATGAATAAATTCCACTTTGAAACTTCTCAGTCGGAAGATCTATGAATGTTCTGTGGGTCCTCAAAAAATGAAAGCTCTACCATCTACGTGCTTCCAACTAAATTTCTGCCTATTATTCTTTTGACACAACCAAATAAACCTTGAGCTAGACAAATGCCATTTGAGCTCCTTACCATCTATTAAACTAAAATAATACGTAATTGTAGCTTGTCCTTCAGGTCGTGGACAAAAGAAGTGTATGTCTTATGAGGTCTAGCAGGAGTACTAATATCAAAACAAACTAATTTTGAGAACTGGAGCCTGGACACATTGCGTTGAGGCTGAAACTATGTTGCTGATAATGAATTTTCAAACTAGTTTGGAATCCATAGCGTTGTCTTGTTCAGTAAGTTCCTGCATCTGAGCACCCTTCTGCAAGGCATGTTCCTGTATGCTATGAAAAATATTCTAGGAGCTTGAAGTTGGACCAAGCTACTCTCTCGCGTGTACCATGATGAATTGTGGGCTGATCCACAACAAAATCACACAGCGATGAGTGCATGCCTTAAAATTGTGTCTGAAGTGGCCAATTGTTGTCTGATGGAGAATGGAAATAGTTGGCTTCATATAAGGTTCAAGCAGGGCCCTGAATGAAGTGCCCCAGAATTCTAAAGAAATAACATAATTGTTTTGATTTAGGTGCCATTTTATTGTAATTTGCAGTTAATAATTCATTGACATCAATGTAGTGGTTAAAGAATTATCTTCTGTCGTTTTTGAAGATGTTTTTCAAACATGGACATGGTTTTTGTCAAGTAGAGGAGATCTACGGACATGTTATCAGAGGTTATTAAAATATTTTATTGTGCTTTAGGGGTTATCTTATTGATGGATGCCCAAACATGCTAGTAGATTAGATTGGAGCTTTGCATATTAGACCCCGTATCAACAACATTTGAAGAATTTGTATAAACAGTTAAGTCTTGTTTCAAACATTTCTCATTTCAAAGTTTGAAATGTTTGGTTGCTATTTTAGTTGCACATTAGGTGTTCAATTCCCATTCTATGTAAAGCTAGTCTACCCAGCTATGCTTACTTTAACTGGCTGTTTAATGTGTTTAACTGTAGTTTAGGCAATGCTTGAACTTATTGGGGGAAGTTCTCTCGTGGGTCCATCGACATTGAGTTATTACAATGGAAAAACTTCTTTTGAAACGCTACCTTGCTGCAGAAAACAGAGGCTGCTATCAAGAAATTATCAGTTTGTGTTGCACGGAGTATCAGTTTTGAATAGCAGACCCATTCAAAAGAAGAACAAATTGAGTGCTTTTACTCATCTGGTCTGGGTGTGTACAAGCGTTTTGATTACTGACTCCGAGACACAATTCGGACATGGTGGAATGGATATTTCTGCAGATGGTGTTCCAAGGAGCTATTGTCGTTCTAGACTTCAATTGAAGTCGAGCATTTGTCTGGAGATGAATGATACCAATTACTGCAGAATACAGGCATTGGTTGGCTATTGGATCGGACCGGACTTTGAGGATGGTTGGGGTTATGTGGATGCATATGTTTCTTTAGAAAAGACGTGAATAAACAGTATCACTTTTGGTTTTGTAGGAAATAGCTTTTTCACCTGAAGAAAAGCCATAAGATTTTGAGATTTAACATGACACTGCTTGCTGGTTGCCTCAGTGAAGCAGTAAGGCCTTGGATATGCATGCTGCAGGTGTAAGTTCTCACTGTAGCGGCAGTAAAATTTTATGTAAAGAGAGATACAAATCTTCTCTCAATAATGGTTTGTGAATGAACTGCAGCTTAAGTACTTAAATGCAAATGTTTTGGCTTTGAATTGTTGGAATTTGTGCCACATTGGAAGATGTAAGCTGTGGTTGAAAATTGTTAACTTAAACTAACAAGCGACTGATCAACTTGTGAAGGGTAAATGCTGTAGTTCTAGTGTAATGCAAAACCCCAAAATGTTTTAGACATGTTTGTGTTTTTTAAGGAGAATGTAAATTTGATTTTGACATACTTCTAGAGAGCTGTGATTCGAACAGCATTGAATCGCTCAAATTTCATTTGAATCAAACTATTTAAACAAGTTCTTTCCCTTAAAAATAGGTTTTTTTTTAAAACCAACCCCCCCCCCCACACACACACAAAAGAACCGGGGGGAAATTTCTCAAGAAAAGTTATGAACCATTTTGCAGGAGGTTGAATCAACAAAAGAAAAAAATTGGACCCAAATTGACTTGATTCCAATTATTAGGAGCTATGAACTTAATTCACTTGAATGATGTCTACATCATAGATGACTTGAGTGATTGATGCCAACTTTTGTCATCATACATATCAGCCATTTTGTTTGACTTCTCTACTTTTAATTGAAAATTAGAAAATGATAGATAGTTGGTTTGTACATTTTAGATGTCTACAAGTGTGCAAAGGACTTTGGAAAACAAATTTGTATGACTGCTTGAATTTTCACTATTTGCATATACTATAATCTGTTGTATGTTGTGTAACCATAATTGAGCAAGGTGTATGTGACAATCGGTGGCAAATTGTTGTGCTTGATATTCATGGAATGTCAATACATTGGCTTTGAAAATATAGTAAACAAGTATGAGAGTAAAGTAAGCCACATATAGAAATAGAATGTGTAGAAATGCACCCAACTTATAGGGGAAGGTACGTATTATAACAAAAATGATGTGGTATTGTACCACAAAGGCCTTGCCATATCATATTGTCGTATTTTTTTTTTTTATGAAAATCAAAAGAATGTAGAAGAATATCCTAGTAAATTTTTGATGGTTATTATTAACTTTTACAAGCAAATGTTTTACGATGTGATGAAGGATTTTTTTTTGGCTAATCCAAGAATTTTAGCATTATGGGAAGGTTTTCATGACATAATACCATGATAATAACTAGCATACATACATTGAAAATTTCAATAGATATTATCAAAGTTTTGGTCCACCGTAGCGCGGTGCTTGGGTAGAGTGGTTGACTACGACCAGCAAGGCGCAGGCTCGAATCCCAGCCGAGATTTGATCTCGAAAGGAGAGCTCTAGGTCCAGTTCATAAAATCAAAAAGTATGATTGCAGATCTCCTCACGAAACCGCTCGACAAGCCACTCTTTACCAAGCAAAGAGAGGCAATTGGATTAAACGATCAAAGTTGCAAGGTTCAAGGGGGAGTGTCAGAAATGGTGAACTCCTGCAACTTTGCCGTAGCACAAACAAGACACGAAGGTCGAACGAGAACAATTCGCAACAGTCAACATGTCTTTGACTCGAAGCACGAACGATTTGCAAATTAATCGCGAATCATAAACACACTTCCAGGGATACAAAAGAAAACTATGAAAAGAAAGAGAAGTCTTTTGTGTTGCCAACTGGCAGCTCAACGGGCTTCACGCCCAGCTGAAACGAATAGCAACAACGGAGACTAACTAACTAGCTGATTGGCGTTAACTAATCTTGTGATTCTACATTTGGCTTTTTTAAAAACTCCACGTAGTCGATCCTCTTTGAGTCTTCGACTACTGAACCTATTGCCACCATCTGCTCTAATAGAGTCTTAAATTCATTTATGTGATTCTGAACAGAATCATTATCTGACACTCTGAGTGAGAAAAGTTTCTTCTCAGCTGCAGCTTTGAAGTGACATCTCTCACTTCGTATAATGTGCTTAGTATATTCTAAGCTTCTTTCGAGGATTGGGCTTTTCTGATATGGCCAATCTGTGTGTCAGAGATATTAAGGGTGATCAAGGCAAAAGCCTTGCCATCCCTAAGCTTCCACTTGAAAATGGCTTGCTCATCTACAATGGGAATAGTTCGGTTCCAGCGACTATCTCCCAGAGTTCCTTGGCCATAAGTACCACTCTCATCTTGAAGTTTCATAGGTGGTAATTCGAACCATCGAGTTTGTCTACCATTAGAGCATATTGTGGTTGTGAATCCATTACACAGATTTCAATTGGGCAGGTAACATTGATGACAAAAGACAATGGTCATACATCCAGTTATGGTATAGCTGCAATATTATGGAGTTGCAAAAAGCAACCTACAGTAGCGTTATCCTCGACGGAAGCAGAATATCGAGCACTCAGCAATGCTACACAAGAAGCGGTATGGTTACAAAGATTACTTGTGGATTTAGGACAACCACAGGTGGATGCGACTACTATATCTTGCGACAATCAAAGCTGCATTCACCTTGCCAAAACTCTAGTTCTACATGCCCGAACCAAGCACATCAAAATACATTATCATTTTGTTTGAGAGAAAATTCTTGATGGAGCCATTGATCTTGTTTTTTGTAAATCTAAAGATCAAGTGGCAGATATTTTTACTAAATCATTAGGTAGATGTAAATTTGAGAAGTTTTGTACTCTATTATGAATAGGAGAATGTAATTTTATCATTGAGAGAGAGTGTTAAAAATCAATGATAAACTTCATTGTTACGGTTTACGATGTACATTAATGTTGACAACTGTTACCAACTATAATTAGTCATAGGCTAGTGTAGCAATCTACTCGTAGTTTTTTCTCTCTCAATCAGGGTTCAGGGTTTAGTTGTACATTTTACATTCAATATGATATGTGTGTGTAGAGTGTTGGTGCGTGTTCTTCCTCCACCTTCTTGTGGTGATTGCTTATGGTGAATGCTTGATGTTGCTTATCTGATTATTGACAATGTTACTATTGATGTGCGACTGATTTGTCAACATCGGTATGGAATGAATCCAAAGCATGCAAAACGAGTTTGAGTTGAGCTTGTGAAACTGGTAAAAGTGGGCTTTATATATGCTATCGACTATATACCTTGGTTAAGCCCTATTGTGATTGTCCCAAAGAAGAATGGTAACCTCCGAGTTTGCATGGATTACCGCAAACTGATATCGTTTACTATTAAAGCTCACTTTCCATTGTCGCTAATAAAACAAATTTTAGATGAAGTGGCGGGCCACGAGTTATATAGCCTTCTCAATGGATCAGATTTAGATTTCCGAAGACCAAGGAAAAATTGCCTTTATCATGGAATGGGGAGCATACACCTATCAGGTGATGCCCTTCGGCTTGAAAAACTCCCTAGTAGCTTTTCAAAAGGTAATGACGAAGGCATTCTATGACTATTTGGACAAATTTATGAAGATCTTTTTGGACGATTTTTGCCTATACTGTGACGTTGATGATCACTTGGATTATTTTCAAGAATGCTTTCAACTATGTTATGAGTTTGGTATCAGTTTGAATCCAAAAAAGTATACTTTTTGTGTGCGATGAATTTCTAAGGAAGGATTGTCCATTGATCCTACGAAGATTGAAGTCTTCAAAAACATGAGATTTCCAAAAACTGTAAAAGGAATGTAGACGTTTTTGGGCATGACGGGCATTCACTGCCACTACATCTATGCGTATGCAGACATAACTCATATCTTGTATTAGGTTCTGAGAAAGGGGTCCGTTTACAAAGTGACCATTAAATGCTATAAGACATTCCATGATCTAATAGATGTTTTGATTAATGCACCCATTTTGCGACCATCGGATTGGAGCAAACCTATTGCGGTCTAGATGTGGAAGATGAACCAAACGCAACCACTAAGGAAATGATTACGATGAATATAGAAGTGGTATTTGAAACAAAAGATAGTGATTGCGTTCTATATGCATAAGTGGTGGATTATAAACCGAAAAGGAATGATTGCGGCCTTTTAGTGGTTGATTGTGGTCTGAAGCGGTAGCGGCTAAACCGTCGAAGAGAACCACGTACGAAACAATGGCGGCCCCTCGCGGAGTTGTGCGAAGGCTATCACTAAAGATGGAGGATGGTATAAAGAAAGAAACAATAAGAAAAAGAGGGGATTCCTATTCATTAACACTGATGATCAAAAGTGTGATCAAGCATCAAGAAGGGTGAGATCTGAACACGATTCGATCAGTATCTGAAGTTCATGTCAGGTTGCAGGCCACAAGAAGTGTTGCCTTGCTTACGACCTTTTGAGTGACGATGATGTGGGCTCTGACTACTGTTCAGTATTGCAAGCTTATGTAATAGATTGGTGACCGTTGTAGTGGAAGTAAATTGAGGGTTGTCATACTCTTTTGTCCGAGTCTTGTTGTGATGCAAGTGTCTGATTTTAGGGAATCACAATACTCTACCAACTGTGACATGATTTTGTAATAATAGAATTGTGGATTACGAATGCGT
Source organism: Diphasiastrum complanatum (assembly GCA_029204225.1). Classification (NCBI taxonomy): domain Eukaryota; kingdom Viridiplantae; phylum Streptophyta; class Lycopodiopsida; order Lycopodiales; family Lycopodiaceae; genus Diphasiastrum; species Diphasiastrum complanatum. The sequence continues at coordinate 51,610,082 of CM055096.1, forward strand.
ATGTTGGTTGTATTGTGTGAATGATTATGAGTCGGATTTAGTGTGGATGTGTATTTGTTAGAAGAGTCTCTTGTTGTGATAAAAATTTAGGTTTAAGCCATAGTCAATAGTAAGCCATAATCAACTCCATGTAGTTAGGTGGCCAAATCAACCCCTAACACTTATCCTAAACCCTAAATCATTAATTCTTAATGCTAAACCCTGAACCTTGAATTCTAAATCCTAAATCCTAAACCCTGAACTCTAAGTCCTGAACCTTGGACCCTAAACCCTAAAATTTGAATCCTAGAACCCTAATCTCTAGACCCTAAACCGTAAACCCTAAATCCAAAATCCTAAACCCTAAAATTTAAACCATGAATCTCGAATCTTGAATCCTACATTCTAAACTCTAAATTATAAGCCCTAAACTCTAAACCCTAAATCCCAAACCGTGAATCCTAGACTCTGAAGCCTAAATCCTAAATTCTAAATCCAAGACCCTAAACCCTAAACTCTAAACTCTAAACCCTAGACCCTAGATCTTGAACTCATAATTCTAAATACTAAACTCCAAATCCTAAGCCCTAAATCCTAAACTCTAAATCCTAAGTCCTAGATCCTATTAGCCCATTGCCCTAAATCATTTCCCTAGATGCTTTACTCTAAATCTCAATCCTAAGCCCAAAACCTTAAATTTCAATCCTAAATCCAAAATCCTTATCCTAAGCCCTACGCCCTAGAACCCTAAGCGCTAAACCCATCTTTTACCCTAAATTATAAACATTAAGCCCTAAGCTCTAAGCTCTGGTCTCTATACCCAAATCCCTAAACCCTTAATGATAAGTCCTAAACCCTAATTTGTAGACCCTAAATCCACAATGCTTGAATCTAAAATCTAAGCCCCATATCTTTAAGCACTTATCCTAGATCACCCTTCACTAGATCCTTGACCCTAAACCCTAGATCATAAATCCTAAGCCCTAAACCCTAAACCCTAGACTCTTAATCCCAAATCCTAAGCCGTAAACACTAAACCCTAGATCCTAAGCCCTAAACTCTAAATTACTTGTTAGAAAATTATCCTAAACCATTTCCCTAGATCCCTTACTATAAATTCCAATTCTAAGTCCGAAACCCTAAACTCTAAATCATAAACCCTAAGCCCTAAGCCCTAAGCCCTAGAACCTTAGAATTCTAAACCCTAAACCCATCTCTTACCATAAATTCCAAACACTAAACCCTAATTTCTAAGCTCTAACCTCTCAATCTTAAACCCTAAATCCTTAGTGATAAATCCTAAACCCTAAGTTGTAGACCCTAAATCCAAAACCCTAAGCCCTTTACCTTAAACCACATATCCTAGATCCCTTAGCCCTCTTCACTAGATCCTTGACTCTAAACCCTAGATTCCTTACCCTGAAACCCCTTTCCTCAAAGCCATTTACCCAAACTCCTTACTACGAATCCCAAGGGTTAATTCAAATACAAGCCAACAAAATCATGTTTTTGGGTTATGTGGTGTATGTCAATGAATAAATCGATAACATAATCCTAGCTAGTGATATGTACGTCAAGCCTTAGCAGCAATATTGTATGTGTATTCAATGTGTTTATCACATGTTGCTCTCTAATTTGTTTTTGATCCATTGTTACTTGACAAGGTGGACCGATGCAAATGAGGATTTCACATTCTTCTTTTTCAGATAATGAGGCTAGATCATCACAAATTGGATTGGAGGCCTAGCTAAACCAGAGAATACCATGCCCACGTACATGATGTATATATGCATTACGATGAGAGCGACGTATTACTATATCACATGTTCACATGTACGGATAGATTGAGAGAGAGAGTCATTATTTGTGCGGCCCGAAGTCGATTCTTCAATGAGTTTTGTGTATCTATCTATCACTACACTTGATGTATGCAAACTTAACATTGCTCATTATTGCACATTTATCTTGTATGTTTTTGGTGGTCTTCATGATTAGAAAGGATTTTTTTGTTGTTCTTGATCATTGTTGCACTTCTTTTATGTAGGACGATGACTAGCATGCACATGACCATTGAAGAATTCAACAAGACGTTGCCACGCAATTGGCAAGATTCATACGTGCAAGCACACGAGAGCCACCACTTTTCTCATGAGCCACCACTTTTCTCATGTGCACATGCGGACTTGCACGAAGATATGTCTCAAGGAGACACAATACACGAGGATATGCCACTCACAATGCATGATCATGAGGGCGACATGGATGACATGATGGATGCATTCTTTACAAACCCACCTGAAGCCACATTGACAAGGGAAGATGAAATGATGTGTGGCCTAGCATCCTCCTTTGTACGAGGGTGCACAAATGCCAAAGTTGTGAGCTTGTTTATTACTTCAGATACTGCAAACTAAGTACGGGTGGTCGGATGTGAGTGTCACATAGTTGTTTATGTGAGCTTGTCTTTTGGTGTATAAAACTCAAATCTCATTTTGTATTTCATGTGTTGTGAGAAACTATAACTAATTATATGAATATCTTTTCATGTAAACATTGAAAAGCTTTATAAGACAAAGAGCAAGGATTGAGGGTAGCATGGCAGAAGGATGGCTAGTGCGAGAGTCCATGGTTTATATCACAGAGTTCCTTGCACATATCGATCTTTCTATTCCTCGTCCATGGGTATAATAAGGATGATGAGCGTGTTGTTAAGGAGGTTCCTCAAGGAAAAAGAGCGATCATGAGAATGAGTGAGTCCTTCAGGGAGAGGGAGAAGGTGAATAAGTTTTGCATTCTTAATAGGGAAAAAAAATGCAAAAGTGGATTCTGAGATATGAAGAGGCCAAGGCTCGTAGACAAACCGCTTGAGCCACTTTCAGGAGAGGGAATAGAAGACAACCATACCCACTTGACCTCGCCCTTCTACCCAAGGACATGATGCTTGATTGGCTACACAATGCCCTTAGAGAAGCCATGACAAACAATTAGGAAATAATAGATAAAGAGTGGGAATTTGCAAGGGGGGGCAATTTTCATGTAAGCTATGTACATCATTCACATGCTAAGTTATTTCTGCGAGTAATTTTCTATATATTTGTTGTATTCCTAACACATTTTGTTCTTTCTCATACAACAAATACAATGCATTGTGGATGCATGGACAACATTTTCGTATGGACGCATTGACAAACATAGAAACACCTATGATTGTGGAATCATGGCAAATTTTACCCAAAAGAGTCGAGCAAGCAACTGACACCAATTTATTCTCTTCTTGACTTGATTATTGTGGGACAATCAATGACATCCTTGAAGTTGGATTTAGGCAATTTAGCTTTTTTGTATTTGATGTCAAATGGTTCAAATTTATTTGCAATGGTCCCAATGCAACTATTATTTTGCCATTGACTCCACCAAGCTTTGGACTGATCAAAGTGATACATTTTTTTTTAACTCAACAATGTGAGCAGGTACATATGTCTTCAAGTAGTCAATGCTCTTTTGATGTCAATCAATTGATTTTCAGTATACAACAAAAAATATATATTGTGTGTATACTGAAGAGCATTGGAAGCTAGGGAAAAGAGTTTTGAGATACATCATGGGAACTCGAGATTTTGGCATATTGTATGAGGATCATCACCTAACTTGGTTGGATTTTCAGATTTGGACTTTGTTGGAGATCAAGTGGATAGGAAATCCATAAGTGCATGCACATTGTATTTTCATAGATGATAGAGCTATATCATGGATGTCAAAGAAACAAGCCACTATCTCATTGTCATCTAGTGAGGTGGGGTACAAAGCACTTACTCATTGCACAAAAGAGATGGTATGGATCAAGAGGATGATCAAGGATCTTCACTTGCTGGATTTTTTAGAGAGCGCAATCATCTTTATGTAACCTTTCTCTTCATCCAATTCCAATTGATGTTCTGTGTTTTGTAAATACTGGCATGTCCAGCAGCTTGGTAAGCAGGTCTGTAATCATATCTTCCGATCTCGCGAAATCGACACAAAGTTCTCCTTTCGAAATCAAATTTTGAACATGAAGGTATTTCAAAGGTATATGCTTGGTATTTGAATGAAAACCCAGATCCTGGGCTACATAAATAGCACTCTAAGAATCCATTTTTATGATGGAGGGGTCTTGATGCGGTATGCCAATCCCTTCCAACATTATTTTCAGCCATATTACCTCATTCGCCACGTTTGAAGTTGCTACATATTTGGCTTTGCATGAAGACTGTGCCATCAGAGTTTGCTTCTTGCAGGTGCAACTAATCGCAGCTCCACATACCATCGAACATCCACCTGTTACGGACTTGCTATCATCTTTGTAGCTAGCCCAGTTTGCGTCGTTGTAGTATTGTATGATAAATTCATTCTCTCTTTCGTAGATCAACCCAAAATTATGGGTGTCTTTCAGATACTCCAGGTTTTGCTTTGCCATCTGCCAGTGTTGCATTCCAACATTGGAGGAAAATTGACTGAGTGAATAGACAGAAAATGCTAAATCGGGTCTCGTACAAACTATAAGGTACATTGACTCCCAATTAGATTTTGATATGGTATTTTTTTCATCTTTCATCTCTCTTCATTTATGCTTGGCCAATCCTGCATCGACAATATGGCTCCGGCTATCATCGACGTCGTCTCCTCTTTGCACTCGATCATCCCATATTGCTTCAATACCTTCTCAACATATTCGGACTGGTTTAGATGCATGACTCCTCTCTTTCGGTCTCTTTTGATCTATAGTGCCAAACATTTTGTTGCTTCTCCTAGATCTATGATTTCGTAATTTGTAGATATCTGATTTTTTGTTTCATTAATCAACGTCAGATAGTTTCCTATCATCAGAGAGTCGGCCACAAATATACTGTCAAAATTACAAACTTTCGTTCTATTTTCTTAATTACATTGCACTCAGGTTGTGTAGGGTAGAATCCTAGAGACTTCAGAATACTATCGAGCTTCTTATACCAAGCTCGCGAGGCCTGCTTAAGATCGTAGATTCATCGATTTAGCCGACAGACGTAATCTTGATTTTCTGGGCTTCATATCCATCAGGCTGCTTCACGAAAATTTCTTCATCTAAGTCTCCGTGGAGGAAGGCTATTTTGACATCAAATCTCCAAATCATATTTTGTAGCATAAGCAAGGAGTAGTTGGATGCTCAACATCTTGACCATCGAGGAGTTTGTATCGAAGTAGTCGATACCATATCTCTGAGTGTAGCCTTTAGTGACAAGTAGAGCTTTGTATCTTTCAACGATGCCATCTGATCTCAACTTCTTTTTGTATACCCATTTGTAGTCGACCTTTTTCTTGTCTTTGAAAAGTGGTTCAAGTGTCCACACCTGATTCCGTTTCATTGATTCGATCTCTTTTGACATTGCTTGCTTCCAAATTCTCCTTCAGGATTCTGGATTGCTTCCAAATATGTCATTGGTTCCTCAGTGAAGCTGCAGAATTCAACGTCTGTGTCTTCACTCCATTTAAGATTATCGATAAACCTGTCAAGGGATCTTCTTATTTTTGTCGACCTTCTTGGTTGGATTTGTCGTTGCTGGTGTGTTTGTTCTTCGAATTATTCGACATGATGATTTTCTATTTCCTATTCTGGAAGTTGTGGTTTGACATTTTGATTCAATGTCTAGCCTTGAACTCCCTCTTGAATTGGCAATAATGAGAAGATTTCATAACCACTTGATTATTTCACACCTGGAAATGTCGATTTGTCAAACTTCACATCTCTGCTCATCACCACCTTCTTTGAGGTTGTCTATTTTCCTTTGCTATGTGCATGTATTCTGCACATTTGAACACTTGTACGTATGATAGATCCGACTTCTCACATGTCCACATTTCGTACGACGTCTTGTTTTCCAATGTTTTCATTATCGATTGATTCTGTAGATGAACTGTAGATGCAATTGATTTAGCCCAAAACTGACTTGGCAATTGTGCTTGAGCAATCATGCCAATTTACTGCTTTCGCAAGTGTTCTGTTTCGTCTTTCTGCTACGCCATTGTATTGCGGTGTATATGCAGGTGTAAATTCATGTTCCATTTCTCTCTTGTGACAGAAGCTTGAAAACTCTTTACTCGAATATTCGCCTCCATTGTCGGACCTAAGGGTCTGCAATTTCTTAGAGGTGTGTTGTTCTGCAAATGCCAAAAACTTTTTGAATCCATTATCACCAAAATAATCTCACAATTGCATCCTGCAAGTCCAAAAATGTGGTCTAAAGAAGAAGATGAAAGTGTTAAGGGTGAAGTACCACAAGAAAATGGTGTGCAAAAGAGACTTTCACCTCAAATAAAAGAGAAAATTGACACGTTCATATTATATAATTGTGTACAAATGGAAAAGTGGATTTCAAGGTATGAAGAAGCCAAAAAGGAAAGAAACATAACATTGAAATGAAGAAGAAATATCAATCGAAGAAGAAGGAGGGCGTTGGAGAACGACAAAATGCTCTCGTGAATGGGTTTTTGATACGATGCTAAAAACATCCGAAAATGGAGAAGAAGTGACCGAATTAGAATGGGAATGTGTTCCTGGATGTGGATGGAAGGTTAGTGTAATATTGTTTTTGTGAAGTTTTGCTTTTGTACTACTCAATATATGAATAGTATTTCTAATTACACACAATTTTTTTTATTTTTTTTGTGTGTGTTTTAGTATACATTATACACTGCCATGTGGGCATATGGACACCATTACCATGTTGAGAGAGTTGACAACAAGCGACGTACATATGATTGTGGTATAATGGCCAACTTTCAACAAGAGAGTCGTTCTAGTGCGAGGGACCCTAATGTCATTTCGGGTGACCTAGACTATGTCGGCACATTGCAACATATTTATGAAGTCAATTACGAGAGTAACGACAAATACTTTATTTTTGACGTAAAATGGTGTAAGGTCATCTATGTGGAAGCAATGCCATGATTAGAAATGATAACTCAAAGTTTTTTCAAATCGACTCAACAAAATTTATATCGATGGACTCTCATGACACTTTAGTATTGCCACAACATTGCGAATAAGTGAGACTCTAAAATTCTAATGTCATTAATATTTGCAATCCAATTATTTATGTATCAATCTTATAAGACTAACTTAATTTTTTTTAATTCTTTGGCAGATTATATTCCATCCAGATCGAATAGACCGAAGATGGTGGTATGTGATCCAACTTGATGCAAGAAAACGACGTGTGTTTGAAGGAAAAGATATTGTTGAATTGGATACACACGACGAACCACCACCCAATTTTGGCGACATTTTGGAAGAACCTGAACCACTCATCCAAACTCCAACTGATGTCGACATGATGGGAGAAGAAGGTACAAATGGAAATGATGAGATTCCTACGATCGTACAAGACCAAATTGGGGGTAATTTGAGGCCTCCACGTTTGGATGAGATAGAATTAGAAGAAGAGGAGATTGAATATGAGGGCAGCTCACATCATCAAAGAGACACGATCAGAAATTTATGATTATACCTAGACCTAGATTCAAATGAGTGTCAAGACTTGTGTGATGACGAGAATGACGTAAATGATGAGAATGATCTATGATTATTAATACTTGAATTCACTTGCACTCATGTTTTTTTTATATTCATCACAATACTTTTTATGTATACTTTTATAGATAGAGTTGAATGTGACAATTATAATACTCGAACCTTCCTAGGATTGGGAATTTTATTTATCTACATTTCGCCTTTGCATATTAACTGATTGCTAGTGTATGCGGTAAAATACGATATTGCTTTGAACAAAATGAAAATAATGAATTACATTTAATTTCTTACTATGTTAGATAACGTATTCCAATAATAAAAACAATGGAAACAACACAAACTCATTGGTAAACTCACTCGAAGCTTAAGTGCAAACGTGCAATTGCTCGCTCTTTAAACGCTTGTTTTTTTTTTTTTTTGAATATTTTTGTCACATGCACAAGCAATTAAAAAATAACACCATATTACACAACTGAACATTATTATTAGCATATTCAAACATACAAATCAAACATAGAATTACCATCAAACATTATCTAGTCATCTACTACTCTAAATCTTAATCAAAACACACACACACACACACACACACACACACACTCTCTCTCTCTCTCTCTCTCTCTCTCTCATTATAAATCTGATATAAATTTTCTATCAAACACTATTTATTTATCTATCACTCTTAAATACACTAAAGTAATGCATAATACAAAACACACACACACACACACACACACACACACACACACACTCTCTCTCTCTCTCTCTCTCTCTCTCTATATATATATATATATATATATATATATATATATATATATATATATATATATATATATATATATATATATATATATATATATATATAAAATCTTAAATTCAAAATGCAAAACACAACACATACACACTTCCTCCCCCCCCCCCCCCCCCATCTCTCATCTTAAATTTTAAATCAATGCAAAATGTTGAACACAAAAACACACACACAATCTATTCATCTACTACCCTAAATCTTAATCAAATCACTCACTCTCTCTCTCTCTCTCTCTCTCTCTCTCTCTCTCTCTCTCTCTCTCTCTCTCTCTCTCTCTCTCTCTCTCTCTCTCTCTCTCTCTCTCTCTCTCTCTCAAAACTTTATGTTTCAAAAAAAGAACAAAACATAAACTCCAAAATCTTTCAATATCTTCAAGCATACATCTACACTCCACCTCTTCTCTCTCTTTCTCTCTCACAAATTACAAATCTAATAATATATTATTACCAAACTATCCTAAATAATACTACAATATTTAAAACCATTTCAAATCAATGCAAATTTAAAAAACACATACACATATAATACACACACACACACTCTCTCTCTATCTCTTTCTATCTTTGACACTCCCTATCTCTTCTCAAAACAAACAGACAAACACCAACCTCAAACAAACAAACAAAAAGCAAAACAAACAAAAGTCAAGCACCAACCTCAAACAATAATCTTCAAGCACTGATCTTAAAGCACCCTCAAGCACTTATCTTCAAGCCCTCAAGTACTGATCTTCAATCGCCCTCAATCGCCCTCAATCGCTCCAAAGACGCTCCAACCTGCAAAAAAATAGAGTGAGAGAGAAGGCGATGGATCGCGCGAATACGAAAAACCAAACAGACGTCAGAATCCGACGACTTCAAAACGCGTCAGAATCCGATGTCCGTGCCCATTCCGGGCCTGGACGACAGGTCCCAAATGCCGTGGACAGGCTTTTTGATTGCCGACGTGGATGTCGGATTCCGATGTCCACGTCGGATTACACATATTTTTTTTTTTTGAAAAAACATGCCAGGTCATTTTCACGTTTGAATGTCGGAATCCGACATGTCGGATTCCGACGTGCCTTTGAAAAACTGGTTGCCGCCCATATTTCCCGATCGCCGGACTCTGATTTTCAGATTTTTTACTGGGACGTTGTATTCCGACGTGTCGAATTGTGACGAACATACGTCGTCGGACGCCCATGTCGGAATCTGCGTGATATGTTATTGTGTGAGCGTGACAATTTGAAACCTCACGACCGACAAGCTAAGGACCGATAATTCGAATCGCCCGACGACTCGTTTGCTCAAAGTCCATCTTTAGCACTTGTGTAGAAATTCGATATGCTCACATATGCAATTGCACTTTAATTTATTATTTGATTAGTTGGTTATAAAACAAGAAGTCTACGCATGTGAGGACACAAATTGTGGTCATGATATTTTTGTGATACATAAATTTCTTTATTCACTTGTGTATATGGCCACTATTGTTGATAGAAAATGGAATTCAATGTAACAACAATTTTCAAAAGCTCTATCCATTTACATTTTGTAACATTCCGTGGTTTATACCGAGGAGCCTTTTTTCATCAGTCACAGTATTTCCCTCGGTGAGCAGAGTATTCTCGAATGACGCTTGGCCTACTTAACCCTCCATATAACCCTAGCTCAACAGATAGTATTGAATAACCCATTGAACACCTCAACATAGTATTATCTTAGCAAGGCAAGCCCAATAAAAAATGTACAAAACAAGAAAGTTGTGGTTTGCTGCATATTTTTTGAATTAAAAACATGATTGTCTTATATTGGATGCAATCTTAAATATCATGATAACCTTTGCCTTGTGGCTCAAATTACATTCAAATAGTTAAAAATTGAAGAATCAATGGTTGCAATTTTAAACAAGAACAAACAAAAAAAAATGAAAACCCATTAAAAACGCTCAAAGTCACTTAAGAGTGACAACTCACCTTTTAGTTATCACAATAGCTTAGGACTCTTTTTGTGACAAAGCTAACTATAAGGTGTATCATCACATTATCAAATTGTATGCCTGCTTAAGCACATGAGCACAGGTGACATTGTTACCTGCTACTAATTTGAATTGGAGCTACCTTCAAGATTAGATTTGCTACTAATTTGCATATAGAATCAATTTCTGAGCAGAAGAATATGAAGATGCATTGAGCTTGAAACCCACCGCTGATTCAGATAGTTCTTAGATTATTCCTTTGGCATTCAAGCTTTAATCATTGCTTGCATGAATCAAGTGTTTGTGTGCTTCGATGGGTTATACGGTGATGTCAGAGTTTTTCGTTTTGTGATCAGAGCCATCAATGGAGTTTTGAGCTTGACTGTCAAAAGCTTGTGATCCTTTGTAAGATCCACCAGCTTTGAGTGTGAGCTGTTATTCCACTGGAATGCCTGCACTAAGCACCCGATTAGTAGGCACGTATGCAGCGTAGCTAATTTTGAGCCTGGACAACGCCGTATGCCTGCTCCGAACGGCATCATTTTTGGGTACTTGGACTCAGTACTGTTTGCTGATTCCACCCCCATAAACCGCTCGGGCTTGAACTGCGATGGATTGTCCTGCCAGATGGTGGGGTTTTTAGCAATGGCTTCCAGGTGAAAAAGCACATGAGCGTGCATGGGAATATCATATCCCCCAAGCTTGCATGGCCGTGTGATTGCATGGGGAAGCGTGATATAGTTTGGCGGATGGATCCTTAGTGTTTCCTTCACTGTAGCTCGCAGGTAAGGCAGTTTGTCAAGATCCTCTTCTGTGATGCCTCTAGTATTTAGCACTCTCTCTAACTCACTGGCTAATTTAAACTGTATGTTGGGTTGGTTGATTATGTTAGCAATAGCCCACTCAATAGATACCGCTACTGGCTTTACTGCGAACATGAACTCAAGGCAAAGGCCGAGCAACTTTTGTTCAGAGGGCTGTTCTCCTTGATCAGTCTTGCATGTCAAGAGTGTATACACATAACAATCTGGTAGAAGCTTTCCCTGCTCAAGGAGTTTACGGCTTTCGTAAAGCAGAGGTGACAAGACTTTCGTCTGCTCCCGACGGAGCGCTTTCTCCTGATTGATAAAGAGCTGTGGAAAGAAACTTGCGCTGTCATCAAGGCTGGAAATAAATCGTTCTATTTCCAGCAACGTGCTTTCTGGAAACTGCCTGCCAAAGCACATGTACAAAGCGATGTTGAAAAGAGTATGCTCGCAATTGGACAAAAGAGGCACAATACCGCCACTTTTCAGCGCTTGATCCTCTAGCAGACACACAAAACGCTCCATTTCTTTCTCACGTATGCCTTTGAAGCTGTCGTTGTGCCCTGGGCTTAGCACTCCGCTCTCAATATTCCTGCGAAGCGAACGCCACACTGGACCATAAGGCGAAAAGGAGACTGTATGGCCCGGAAGATCACCTGCGAAAATGGGCGGAGGTGGGCGAGATGAAAATATCGATCCTTTTTCCACCAGAGCTTCAGAAGCAATATGCGAGTCCATGACAAGGATGACACAACCTGAGCCAAATTGCAAGGTGATGATGGGACCGTATTTTCGCTGCAGATCCGTCACCTTTGATCCCTGCAAGATGCTTCTGACAAGGAATAAAGAGCCAACGATGGGTAATCCTCTTGGACCAGGAGGAAGCGTAAGGGTGGAGCTGGAGCTGATAATCATTCTGTAATTCACAAGGATGGCTGCAGCCAAAATGATCAAACCCAGCAGCCAGCAAACTGCTGCGCTATTGTTCAAGGCTGGTACTGTTCCAGATATGAAAAGGAGCTGAGAGATAATCAGATGAAAGCTTCCATCTGCCATAGCTCAAAACAAAAAGAAATAGAATGATGTTGATCTTTGCTATCAGTCAATGTCCCTGACAGTATTCTCAAAATGTCTATACTGATCACCAAAGAATGAATTAACACGTAATGAAAGCTGATGTACATACACACACACACACACACACACACACACACACACACACACATATGTATACATATATATGCAACTATCACTCAACCACAATACTATTTGACTTTGCACAAATAACAAAAGGAATAATTTTGCTCCTCCTCCATTAAGTCCAATCAGGAATAATGGTATCTTGGTGGTAATGAATTCATTCATCTCATAGATTCCATGTTTGTATCGACAAGAATTACTCTGAGCTAGAAAACCTAGTATAGATAGTGCATATAGGATCATTCTAAGGACTAGATTTCCATGGCCCTTTCGATATGCAACAAAATAAGCGGTTTGCACTCGTAATGCCAAGTGCTTGGCTTTTCTTGTTTATTCTTTTTGTTGATTCTAGAGGCACCTCTACAAAGGAAATTTTCATGTAAATTTAGAATTAGAATCTTTGTGAGCCTTCTCATCACAATTCTCAAATGATCACAACTAGCACGTAGAAAATTTCAATAGAATGTGCATGTGCACAACCAATGATGGTTTGGGCCACCACATGGCACATACACATTCTAGCAAAATGTGTATGTGCCATGTGGCAACCCGCCATTATCGATAAAGCTTAAGAGAATTCAAATTATATATATATGGAACCAAATGCAAAAATTGTAATAAAAAACATTTAAAAAAACCTCCCATCATATATATATATATATATATATATATATATGGCTAAAAGTATGGTTTGGTGGTACACAAATAAAAAACCCATTTTTCATTGTACCTTTTGGTAGTACATTACATTTTTTGGGAATTTGGGAGGGAGCTTGATATATGCTACCCACGAGTTAATGCAATGAAACATCCCTAGTAATGATGGGCCTACCCTCTTGGAGTATTGTGGGGTAAGTGGTGAGCCTTCTCTCTATACTCCAACAAAAAACATAAATACATTTTTACCCAAAAATGTTGTGTCCTTGAATATGAATATATATATATATATATATATATATATATATATAAACTATTGATCATTCACAACAAAAACTAGATTTAAACGTAAATTTAACATGAAATAGAACCTATACCAGCTTTACTGCTTATATTACAACTAAACTTGAACCTATATCTAAAATTTATGATTTCTACTTGTAGGGACATTACTTAGAAGTAAATCTACTCTAAACTATAAACCTTAAATCCTAAATGTAGACCAAACATAGATTCTTCTATTTTGCTATAATTCTTAACTTGTTAACTTGTATTGTCTTGAATTTATAGGGTCTCTCTCTCTCTCATCATCCTCATCTCTCTCTCGCATCTCTCTCTCTCTCTCGTGCAGCATCTCGTGAGGTGAGTGTAGTGAGTGTTGACTCAGTCTTGACGAGGAGTTGCACAAATGCTTCATTGAACATCTCGAGCATTTCACGAGGCAATTTGGCGTGTACAACATACATGCCATGAGCCTCAATTTCTAGAAGAAAGTACTAATGCGTTCCGGTTTGGGTGACGAAAGGCTACGTCCCTTCCTTTGTCTTCGACCAAGAGCAATCGACCAAGCCTGGTATGAAGCACGCGCGCTTGGAAGCGGAAGATGTAATGTTTGTAGCTTTCGATGAGCTCTTCAGAAAACCCAGCGTCAGTCCAACAGAGATAGAAATCTTGACTGTTAACTGTAGCTTGTTCAATCCAATGCCATCGCACTCAGTGATGGTAGTCAATTGCTACCAGATGAAAGAGACCACTAGGAGCTATAATCTGGAATGGGCTACAGCGCGGGCCAGACTTTGCAAAGGATCTTCAGAAAGTGCATGCTAGCTCATATGTTGTCGTGGTGAGCATGGAGAACATCACACTCAACTAGTAGTGTGGCAATAATCGATCAATGTTGGTGACAAATTGCCTTTTCCGTGTGGGTGGAGCTGCCATACTCCTCTGATCCAACAAAGGCGTCGACGTGAGGAGGGCCAAGTACAAACTACTTCGCACTGTGAGAACCCACATAGGTTCAGAATGAGAAAGCTTTCCAGACCGTTATCTAGGAAGAAGATGATCAATGCTTGGTGGGGGTCTCCCTCTCCAAGCATTTGATGGAGGTGGCTGGCGAGGCTTTGAAGACGAACATAGTCACTCTTGGCCCATTGGTTTTTCCCATCTCTGAGCAACTACGTTTTGTCCTAGAAATCATAAAAAGAAAACTTATAAAGAATCACAAAAACCCTCACGTTCTTGATTTCACTTTTGCATTCGAGCACTTCTGCATTCATGCAGGAGGCAGAGCGGTCTTGTATGAGCTAGAGAAGAATTTGCACCTCTTTGCTTGGCACATGGAACCAGCTCGAATGATGCTCCACAAGTTTGGCAACACTTCTAGCAGCTCTTTGTGGTCCGAGCTAGCCTACTCAGAAGCCAAGAACAGGATCAAGCAAGGAGATTGGATTTGGGAGATAGCATTTGGCTCTAGCTTCAAATGTAACAGTCCACATTATTTTTCCGAATTAGATGCTGCATGGATTGAATTACAGAGTATTTGAAATTAGATGCTACACGAATATATGTAATGTACGATACCCTACAAATTGAATGTTGCATAGGAATAATTTAGACTATCTTTGGGAATCAGACGTTACATGGAATGATTTATATTAATTTATATGCATTGTTATGAAGAGTGCTAAAAACAATACCACATTTAGATCCTCTTCTAAACCACCACTAAATTAATGAATTATCCTTTCCATAGAAAGAGTCATTAACTTACATGTAATTGTTCCAAACATTATTTGTCATATGTCTATGCTCACTAACTAGTTTAAGCATACAATATGTCTATGCTCACTAACTAGTTTAAGTATACAATATAAACTCAGTACATAAGAATCATATACAAGATTAGGACATACGTAACTGTTAGGCCAATTCTAGGCCAATGTATTATGTTGAGTAAAGTTAGACTTTAGAATTTGACATGGGTCATGTATTTTAATTGTTGATTTACCATAGGTAGGATAATGATGAGATAGAAGGGGTGGTCATTTTCGTAGGTTGTTAATTTAGAATCAAAGGTCGTATTCGGATGGAACTTGAACATACCGAAAGCAACCGCAAAGGAAACAATTGCGGTCTTGATGTGGTCTTAGTAATGGAAGTTGAACCGTCCGCAGGGAAACCGCATATGATAGTGGCACGATCTTTTGCGCAGTTGTGCGAAGGTTGTTGCTACAAGTTCGGGATTGTATAAATAGGTAAGCTATATGCGAAGAGGGGGACTATAGTGTTGAGTGTGATCAAGCATCAGAAAGGGTGAGGGCAGAGCATTTGTATTATCAGTAATTCATATTTCATGTCAGGTTGCAAGCAACAAGAAGTGTGTTACCTTGTTTAGAGCGACTATGAGGTGGGCTCTGATTACTATTCAGTCTTGCGATCTGATGTAATTGGCGATTGATCATTGTATGAAATGTAATTAAGCAATGGTATTTTCTTGTGTATAGATCTTGATGTGATGTGAATTTCTAGGTTCTGTAATGATGATGCTCTGCCAAATTACTATATTGTATTGTAGCAATGGAGATGTGAAATGCGAATGTGTTAGTTAGTTTTATTGCAAAGTTGGGAATGGTTATGATTTGTTACTTGGGTTAATTTACTAGAGATCCGTATCCGTTAATCGCAAAGACTATCCTTGCTGTGTTAACAGTTTAGTAGGAATTGGTAACAGGTAGTTAGGTGACCAATTCACCCACTTACAGTAACCAACATATCCAACTATGTTCCATATACACAGGCTATAAACTGGCAGATTCATCTATAATCCGCATATGTTACCCACATAACTCATTGAGAATCTTGCAACTGAGCTACAAAAGAACTCTATTCCTCATCATTAAATAACATATCTGGAAAATCTCTAAAGTGAATAATTCCACATCCACAAGATTTCCAATCATCAAACTTTTACTAACAAAATTCCTTCACTCAATTAGACATCTTTGGACATAAGATTAATATTAAAGCTTTATTCCCACCTGATCCAATCCATACCAAAATGGTACTTGGTTTAACCTTTCCCACTACTATCCATATTAATTATGAATAATTCACAACCCAATACCCCTAAAACTCCTCTATTTCTAGATTATACACAACAATCTCTAGAGAGTTTATCTATTTCACATGGATAGTTCAACCTTTGCACACATATTGGATTTTCCACAAAAATCTATGCAACTGGATGATCCCATGAAAGTCTTATTTCTATCTCTTCATCTCCCCCTTTTAAAAGAAATTCCATAATTTTCATTAAAACGGTTCTCAAGAGACAATGTCTAAGATATCAAAGATTAAAAAAAGTCAGTAATGAGTATTCAATACTATTACAAACCAGAATGTTTCCAAAACCATAAAATATCTTATCCTAAGTGATAGAGAAAATCACTTGGTTTAGGAAGTCTAAACTCCATTGAATCAATCGAAAACGTTAATAGATTCTAAGCCATATTCACACCTGCATGGAAGTATAATTTCATATAACAATAATCAGTCCTTCAAAACATAGTCCCACACTAGGAGTTATATCAATCCAAATGTCTCGTATTTAAAAAATTTCTAAAAAGTAAAGTATGAGTTCAAATAAAAGAAAAATGGATTTAAGGGTCTCCAGATTTTGTAAATAATGAGATACCTTTTGGTTACGGATCTGTATCTCATAATCTCCCAAAATACCCTGAACCAAATAACCAATGGATTTTTTTGTTAGTATTACCATTACAATAATCACTAACCATCGGTCTACAGATAAGTCTCGCACAAGAAATTCCCTTTGGAATCATTGATGTCCCACACCACTAGTTTTCCCTCCAAGAATTCTTTGCTTCTAAATCTGCTTTCTGGCTATCCTATACCTAGATATAGGATCAGATTCACAACCAATTCCAGAAGATACACTACTACAAAATTTTTTTATAGCGACGAAAGTTTGTGACATTTATTTGTTAAAATTAAACATTGCTCCATGATTTTAATAACAACAATTATATCATTTGTTAACTGTCGCAATCAAACGTCGCTTTGCAATATCTTAATCATCGCCATGTGACTTACAATATTTGACGCTTCGCGATACTTTATGTAGCAACACAGAAGCGAGGTTTTTCTGACGTCTAGCGACAGTTGGTACTAACGATTGTCGCGCGACATTCAACTCCTCAACCAATTTCTGATTAAAAGACGTTGAGCGATAGTTGCATAAACGTCACAGCACGATGTTCCAAATGAGCGATGTTTCAACATCTCCTAGCCTTAAATGTCGGAGGGCGACGTTGTAATTAATTTGCAGACTATAAAACTCGAGAGATGGTTTTTTTACAACAATGGTTTGGCGACGAATGTTAATTGTCGCTAGGCGACGGACAAGTCGAGCAACATTACAATTATGATTAAACATCTTCATGACTTAACTGTCACTGTAATTTATTTGCAGATTGTAAAACCTGAGGGATGGTTTTTTTACAACAACAGTTTTGTGACGGACAATAAACGTCTCATGGCGACGTATAATTCAAATGGCATTGAGCATTGCTGAGCGACACATAATGCAAATATTGAACATGTCACGTCCTTATATGATAAGCTATGTTACAGTGACGATTAAACATCTTCATGACTTAACTGTCGCTGTAATTTATTTGCAGATTGTAAAACCCGAGGGATGGTTTTTCTAAAACGACGGTTTTGTGACGGATAATGTCGCGTGGCGACGTATAATTCAAATGGCATTGAGTATCACTGAGCGACACATAATGCAAATGTTGAACATGTCAAGTCCTTAGATGATATGTGAAAAAAAAAATTTGTGCATGTGTTGAAGACTTTGTGGTAGTCGTAAATCGGACTACAAGATCTTGGCCATCCGACGTTGCTCTTCCTGATTGCCCTTCTATCTATGAGCAAAAGTTGACAGAAATTTTAACAAAATGACTACTATGTGACTAAATATTGATTGATCAAAATTGAGAATCCTGATTAATTGATGGCGATTTTATTGCCTGTGTCTCTTGTTGTTTGATTAATTGATCAACGTCAACATTCAACGGGTGATTTGATTGAGATTCTAGTGTGTTTGGTTGGTGGAATTGGTGGTATCACTGATGATGTCTTGAGTGAGCTTCTTGTGCATATTGGTGTGAAACTTGAGGAGCTTGTGGACACATAATGCAAATATGGAGCATGTTGAGTCCTTACATGATACGCGAAAGAAAGTTTTGTGTGCAAGACTTTGCGCACATTGGTGTGAAACTTTAGATCTGTCTTTTAGATTGTCTGTAAATACTTGAATGCTCTTAATATATACCATATACATTTGTAGTAGTGCAAGGCATATATACTGGGTTAGATTAAGATTCTAGTGTTTGGTTGCTCTCATTGTTGTGATTTATTTTCATGCAGTTGGTGGTATCATTGATGATGTCTTGGGTGAGCTTCTTGTGCACATTGGTGTGAAACTTTAGATTTGTCTTTTAGGTTGTCTGTAAGTACTCGAATGCTCTTAATATATACCATACACAATTGTTGCAGTGCAAAGCATACTGGTTTTTTTTTTGTCACTTTAGCTCGAATGTCTTCAACTCAAATTGCAGATGGTTGCAGTTCACGGTTGAAATTAATGTCACTCCGAAGATGCATTGGGATGATTTGATTGAGATTCTAGTGTTTGGTTGCTCTCATTGTTGTGATTTATTTTCGTGTAGTTGCTGGTATCACTGATGATGTCTTGGGTGAGCTTCTTGTGCACATTGGTGTGAAACTTTAGATCTGTCTTTTAGATTGTTTGTAAGTACTTCAATACTCTTAATATATACCATATACAATTGTTGCAGTGCAAAGCATACCATTTACGATGATCAGAATATGTGACTTTCCTAAGATGTTTTGCATATCGTGCAGGGAGATTACTTTCACATATATTACAAGCATCGTATCCGGAAGTAGAAAAACCATCTTGGCTCTGTACGAAATATTGGCCACTCTTATTCAATGTGTTTTGCAGCCATACTATCACATAATATTCTCATGACACCATCATTGGATATATTCCAAGCATGTCAATCCATCAATTCGGCCAAGGACTCGCAACGGAACATGTGTTGGTTACGCGATAATATTGGAAAATGGCGCACAACCTCGGATGCAACTTTGTTTCCTTGCACATCTTGCCGATATTGTGGGGATTCACACTTAGGGAAACTTGTTTTTGATTCATGATAATATGCAATCATTTGGACATGCATGAATGCAATCACCAATATATTCTTAACATCTTTCCTTGAATTTGGAATTGTATTGCCCTCAGGTAATAGTGAACGTAACAACCTATGGTAAATGCCCAATAGTGTTACAAACTTTGTCAACTAGTTAGTCTTGAATTGAAACAAAAAATATCAAAGTTATATGAATAGTCACCTGAATAATGCATCAACTCTTTGATTACTTCATTTGTACTTGAAGATTTAGGATGAGCAAGCATGCTGACAGTCTAGAAACATTTGCCCCTTCATATAAAGGAATTGTAGCTTTGATCTCATGCTTGTATCACCTTCGGTTCTCATGTCTTCAACATTTTCTTGAGTTGTGAAGTTAGGCTTCTTGTCTATAATTGTGTTGTGCATCATTTCTATCGATTGGATTGGAATGTCGATTCGTGGGCTTTGTCGATCGTCGATGAAGATACTCCAACGATGCTTGTCACATTTTTTGAATTGTTTCCCATTGTCGTTTAAAAAACGCAGCAAGTCCAGGCCCTCCAAAATCCTCTTCGTCTCCATAATACTATAAACATTGAAAACATCATGCAATATATAATACATGTTATGATACATGTTAATACGTGAGAGTTACACCATTTAATTACGACAAAAAATACACCATTTCATTACAAAAGACATTGCATAGCCAAAAGCTTACACCATTTATTTACAAAATAGAGTTCATTACATTTTGTATAATAGATGGCAATGGACAATTATAGTCATAGCTAATGAATAATTCATCTCTAGCTTGCAATGATTTACAAGCACAAACCATCACATAAGTACCTTAACGAATCTAGTAAAACAATCTTCCATGCCATTGTTACGCTCTTCAAAAATACAATTTGTTAAACTAGGAAAACCATAAGAACTATTAATATATCTTGCTATATTTCCAAATTCGCATGGCCTTCCATCAATGTATGTATACTTTCCACGTCCCACCAACTTGCCCTGCTCTTCTCTCTCTCTTGAGGAGCATGCATTTGAATGTAAACCATATATTTGCATCCTCCAATAATGTCTGCATAAAGCACGCCAATCACCCCAATTATACTCGGGGCCTCCATACACCATGAGTGTTACATAACTACTTGGAGGCACATCCACATGAGTGTGGATATACAAACTTAGGCTGGCGTCTGAAAACCGTAAGCTAGGCAAGAGCTGATAGGTTCAATTCCAATATTGAAATGTATCACCTACCCTAGGGAAAGCAACGGACTCTGGCCAACATCCAAATTGTACACGGTTGAACAGTTTTTGGATGGCAAATAGGTGTGGTGGAACAATACCTATGGTGTCGGGTATTTGGTCCAAAATAGTGGCACTCACATCATGAATACGCAAAAATTTAACCTTTTTATTTAGTACCCATATTTGTCTCCGATGACGTGTTCTATCTACAAGAGGACGTGTAGGGTCTTCGATCCGATGTAGTAATAGCCCTCCCGCCTATCAGCAAGGGTTAGTTTACTGGATAGGCACCTAACTATGCATAGATGCTACTTTTAGTTAGTTTCCTACTTTTTATCTAACTCTACCATCACTAATACTACTTCCAGTAACTCTACTCCCCTAAACTACCTTCATCATGATTGTAGGTGAAAGGAAAGGGAACATTAGAAAAGATGGAGAGAAGGGAAGAGAGAAAGAGAGAGATAGAGGGAGGGTGGAGGTTAGCTCAAATGCTCATTATACTTGCTAACGGAGAAACATAAACTATTGAAACCAAAAAGCATGAACTTGAAAGCAAATGAAAACAACAAGAGCAATAGCAAGCATTGAATAGCAAATGAGGATTCTTCTCTTCCAAATTTGGTAGAGATTCCTCCTTCTCATTAAACATCCAAATAGAGTACAAATGGTGTCTTTTTATAAAATGGGGAAGGCCCTTGCCCCAAAATCCTATTGGCTAATATTGGCTAATATCTACATTGATCCTATCCATTCATCTTGGACCCAATTTGATCCAAGGGTCCACAAAAAGTATATTGGAAATCACAAGATTCATGTGAGTCCAAAATTGGACCCAACTCTAGAAAAGTAAACTCTAAGTTTAAAATTGACTTTGGGCCTCAAGTTTTATTTTAATTACAAAGGCCCAAGTCTATTTTATTTTATCTACAACTTAAGCTTGCATGCTCATTGGGCCATGGGCTTATACGGGCAGGATGCCATGCCCTTGCAACACATTTTATTGGTCGGTTTTATTTATTTACAATTCGTCGAGAATACCCCCAACAGGCTCCACTGCCTGAAGTAGTGCCGGTCCCTCGGCACTCTGCCGGTTCAGTAAAGGGTCTTCTTGGTCCGCCTCTGGTGGATCAGGTAGCCCATGACGTCTTCCATGAAATTGATGTGGTCCAGTTTCTTCAAGTCCTTGGGCGTGTGAAGAGACTTGTGGACTCTTGCAATTGTCAGCCAGTCTTGGTCGACCCACACTTGGAATTCTGCACAATAGATTTTCAATTTAGCTTGTTGCAACTTCCCTGGAGATATCCAACGATCAGCTAAATTGTACAAGGTCATCGTAGTACTCAACATTGTCCGTAAACCTAAGAATTGGCCTAAAATCCTTCTTAAAAACAGATATAGTCGATCTATCATTAGTACTCATCAACCATACACATCATGATCCAATGTCTTGCAGCTTAGCTTGATGCATATGTTTGACCTGTATAAATCCATTGATGATAATATACCTTCGGCACGAAGATTTGTTCCGTTGATTTCAATGCATGGACTACCATGCATGAGAATCAACAACCATCGTTGTTCCTCAAAAAATTCTCTATAATATTAATTGCATTCCTGATAATATATATTTATTCAACGAGTTGTGTGCAATATACAACGCCACCGTAGTACTCAACATTGTCCACAAATCTAAGGATCAGCCTAAAATATTGTCCATAAATCCAAGAATTGGTAAAAAACAAAAACTTGATAAACGTCATTAAATTCTTAACAAACGTCGCAACATATCAACATACATGGCTGAAATGTCGCTACATATCAACAAACGTTGCTAATTTTTTAAAGTCAATTATTCATCGCCCAACGACGTTTGTAGTGACATATATTCGTGGCTCCGATTTAAAATTCCCTTTGCATGCCATTTCTAATTTTTTCTCTCATTCCTCTCATTCTCATTCTCGCTTCCTTGCTTGCTATTGCTCTAATTTTCATCCTCCTTGCTTGCTTGCTATCATTTCATAGTGATCTGATGAAAAATGCTCGGCTTGAAAAAATGAAAAATGAAATTGTAGAGACTGTTTTGATCAATAATATTTTTCTTGATATTGAAAATGTTCTAAAATACATTATTCAATTCTATAAACTAGACGAACATCAAGTAAATGGAAAGATCATTATTGTAATAAAATTGGATGAATCTAAAATCATCAACGGTCAAAAGTTGGAATGAGTGAGTGTCACTTTGATGAACAAAATTTCAGATACAGGTGATCGAACGTTTAGTGTTCAATCGGAAAATCACATATGTGGTTGGCGGCATTCCAGGTATACATTTCAATTTTTATTTAGAATATTGTTATTAACATTTCATACCTTGCTAGTTTTTATTGACATGTCATGCATTACTTGCTTCTCTACAGGTCTTGAAAGATTATCATAAAATACTTTCATGGATATTTTCAAGAACAAATTATGGTGAGATTATAAAGAGACATTTCGAGGGTGAGAAATTTATAGTTGAAAACCATGAAAGTTTTCAAATTCAATGGCATCTTGCAGGGGATTTAGAAACATTAAAATGTATGTATAATGTCTCTCATGGGGCAACATCAAAGCATCCATGTCTTCATTGCATGAAGGATTGCTACAATATGAATTTGGGACGATCAACATGCACATTGCATGCTGAGTTTTGTATTATTGAAAAACTTATTTACCTGCATATTCTACTAGCATGGAATCATAAACCGGAGTCTGTGGCTAAAGCAACAATTAGGAGGCTGAAAATAGTTCTGTCAAATTCAGGACTACATAAAGGAAATGTCACTATTGAAAAAAGTGACAGACTCTCCGGGAAAAAAAGAAACATTCCTAATAAGCCATCAATTGGAGGTGCTAAAGCAAGAAGATTCTTATCCAATCACACATGCAAAGAATAGAGTCAGATACAAAATTTGGAGAGAAATTGTTCAAGCGACATGAACACTGGAGGAAGTAATCGAGTGGAAAAGAGACAAGTGTGGACCAACTTAGACAAACTCATAGTTGTTATCAGGAAAGAAAACCTATCAAGTGTAATCAAGTGTGGACCAACTTAGACAAACTCATAGTTGTTATCAGGAAAGAAAACCTATCTTTAGAAGATATGAGGACTTTGCAAAATCATTGCACCACATTTGTAAAATCTGTACATGATTGTCAGGAAAAAGACAAAGTTACTCATTACATGGTGCTAATCTATATTATTATCTAGTAATTTCTCATTCAGGCTTATATTTTTTTCTACTGATGTAACTAATCAAAACTATTGTTTGCAGCACATCCTTTTTCATCATGCAACTTATTTTGCAAAGGAATATGGGAGCTTAAGTATCTGGTCATCACAAGGCATGGAAAAATCTCATTGGCAAGCAAGGGGAGCATTTCATAGAGCTACAAATCATGGAGGGCACAATTCAAGAAATAAATATTTAGTTCAACTTTTTCAGTGGTTCTATAGAAGAGCACAATTTAGATATCAAGCTAAAAACTCGCCAAATGTTACGATTTTTCGGAAGGCATTCAAATTCATAACAAAAGAGAGATCCTTGTAATATATCAAACATCTATTACAGAAAATTGTTTAATTATCATCATCATCCTCTTCAATATTTAGACGGATGGTATTGTCATGAAGGAATAATCTCCTTTCATATGGATCCATTCTAAATTTTTCCTTTGGCTCATATCATATGTAACCCGAATAAAGGGCCATTGCATATGATCTTTTTGTAGTCTAATTGGGAGTATAACCCAATATTTTAATTGCCAAATCCCTTTTCCCAAGAAATATTTTATATGTTTCTCTTGCGTACTTATGGCCTCCTAGACAAACTGATAATGATTTGATGGCCATAATGAGAGTGGTTGCATATGGATTAAAAGATGAATGATATATACAAGTCTCGCTATTTTGAAAGTTTTTCAAATAATGAGATAGAGACACATCCTTTCTCCCGGCTGATACACCTTGGACGCCTCCATGTCTCATACCAAAGGCATCTATTTCAATAGCATCCTGTAAACGAGTAAAGAAAATAAATTTAGAATGATACATAATACTACAAACTCATAGTTTAACACAATGTTTGAAATAAGAAAATTGAACAATATCAATACCAATATAATATCTACGTACCAGATCATAATCATCATATTCAATGACGTTTGCTCTGCTAATGTCATGCCCTCCAATGGCCTCTACATTTTCGGAGGGAATATATCGAGTCCTTGGGGAATATTTTTTTTGGAATTCAAAAAATTCCTTCTCTATAGGCAAAGTTTTTTCATAGGCTTTAGATTTTACAATCATGGCCTCCAAGGCCTCATTGCCAGATTTCTAATTGCCATCTTTATCATAATCTATCTCACTTTCAAGGTCATAATATGTGTAATCAACAATGTCAAAAAATTCTGATAAATTTTGTGCAAAAATCGAGAGGATTTTATCCTCTCTCAAATTCAAAACATCTTCTATATCATTAAATGAAATATAACTCTCATTATTTATAAAATATAAGGGAACATTGAGTAGAGTTAATTGATTAACAAGAGATGCAGATGGAAGAAAATCAAAGAGGATTATAGAACGAGGGAGAGGTTTTTGATAACCTGAAGCCATAGATACTTCAGCTTCATCCCTTATATCAGTATCTGCATCATTTACATCAACTGGAGCAGATGCAGATGTTTTGATCAATGGAACAATAGAAGATTCAACAAACTCATCATCTGAAATTTCAGCAAGATATGTAAAAGACAAAAGCCATTCCTTTGATTAGAAGGCGACATATTCTTTGTGGATACCAATCAGAGTGAGACAAATTTGTACCTACGCAAGAATACATTAAATAGTCTATCACTAGATTCTACAAATCATCATTAGCCCTGACCCTAAAATTTGTACCTACGTCGGAATACATTAAATAGTCTATCACTAGCCTCACCGAATCATCATTAAACAAATAATAAACAAATATTAAATGGACATCATTGAAAAAAATGTACGAGGGCAATTATTACAGTCTCTCACCCTATTTAAACAACGTAAAGACGAAATTTTTTCTTTTGAGATAATTGTTCATTCAGAACATTTTCATAAGGCGGAGCATTTTGAAAGAGCCGATATCGATTCCACGCGAGAGGACAAGTGCTTCATAGGAACAGATCAAATAGGTGCACGTTAATTAAATACTCCGGTATGGCGAATCAGATATCGAATCAGCGCACCCGTCCCAAAAAAAAAGATTTTTCAACTTCGCGTTGATTCGCTATTGGAATGCATTA
Organism: Diphasiastrum complanatum; assembly: GCA_029204225.1. Lineage (NCBI taxonomy): Eukaryota > Viridiplantae > Streptophyta > Lycopodiopsida > Lycopodiales > Lycopodiaceae > Diphasiastrum > Diphasiastrum complanatum. The sequence goes on from CM055096.1 coordinate 51,636,158, forward strand.
TGAATCATCAAAGCTTGCTTTGGGAGATTTTTCATACATCCAAAGCTCAAAAAAATTTGCCGAAGCAAGCTTTGATGATTCATAATGCATTCCAATATATTTTCAGTGCGTCTCAGATATGGATCAGCTCTCTTGGGAGAAGGAAGTTATTTTTCCCTTGGACTGCGCGTGTCGAATCGCTATTGCAGGAATTTTTTTTTTTGAAAATTGTCAAAATTATTGGACGACATTATGCATGATCAAAGCTTGATTCGATAGACTCTTCATACTGTCCAAAGCTAATAAGAATCTATTGAGTCAAGCTCTGATCATTCATATACCGTCCAATATCGGTTCAGCGCGCGAGAATAGCCCCTCTGGTTTACACATGCACTATATGCACGTCGATTCACTATTGGATGAGATAATGGCCGTTGAAATTTTTTGAGATTATAATGACTAGATATAAAAAAAAGTTAGATATTTATAGCATAACTTTGTCAATTTCAGAAATAAATTGTAGATGTGACCACACTTTTGTAGAATTAATTGTAGATGTGACCATACTTTTGTAGAAATTAATTGTGGTCGTCATTAGCCATATCAATTAATCATTTTGATGAAGGATGGATATTTAATTGGATTTGATTGACAAGCCTCTGAATATCTCGAAGTAATCATCAGTGTAATCCGAGCCTCGAAATTCCAAACCACCACGTATGCAATCATTTTGGATTTGAACTATATATACAAATGGATGAAGCCTAAATTTGTTTTGCTTAAAGTTCTTATCGTTCTCTACTTCCATGTGGTATCGATTCAGCACACTCGAAACAACCTACCTATATTCCGCCTTTACTCACGCGCGCCCATCCACTCTGAAATATCTGTTTGGTCTAAGTTCAGGTATCGGTTCGATGCACTCAACCTGTCTTTTGAACCTGAGTTCTCCTTCTTCACGCGCTGATCCGATATTGGATAGTAATGGCGCAGACTAAGCAAACAACACGAATCCACCCTGGTGGAATACCAATCATAGGAGGGAGTCAGAGAAATGCACCACCACCGCCTCGTCCACCACCACCTCTTCCTAGGCCAAGGGCAGACGAAGAGACCCTCCCTGGCTGAAGGATATTCGGAAGCTACAGAAGACCAATAATCTTTTGATTCCAAAAGCTCACATACAGAGATCCATCAGACAGGTTACAAGAAGTCTATCTACAAATGTGAGATGGACTATAATGGCAATTGAGGTGCTACACACTGTATATGAGGATTTCCAAGTGAAATTTTTTTCAAATACTGTTGTTGCAGTTGTCCATGCCAAGAGGGTGACCATCATGCCTAAGGATTTCAACATTTTGTTCAGGCTACGGGATACATACGACAAATTTGCAGAGTACTTTAGACCAGCTCTTTCCTCTCCTCCAAAACAAGATGCAGAGAAAAGAAAACAAAAGCAATCTCAACCACATCTCGGCTTGTTTTTCGAGTACAAAATGAGAGTGTGTCAAAGAAGAGGAGGTCTCATGACCCTCCTAATAAAGTGAGGGATTTTTCAATAGCAAAACTAGTTCAAATTTCTCACACTCATATCATTCAACAGCCCCTTGGATTCTTACCAAGGAAAAGTATAAGTATGTACGGTTAGTCATTTGCGAGATGAGAACATTAATTGGTTTTGCTCATTCACTACGAACATCATTCACATCAGAAGGAAAACTTCATGGTCTTAAATCTCACGATTGGTTATAAATGCTTGAGTACATATTTCCGATGTGTGTTCGTGGTTGTCTAACTGATCAACTTCGCGATACCATTTACACATTAGCATATATTGTTAGGTACTTATATTTCTTTCACTCACATTTTATGCTATTGCATATTTATTTTACATATGAGTTCGATAAAGTCGTATGATGATCATATACTACAAATATGATGTAGATGGATGTGTGACAAGGAGATTCGTGAGATAGATGTGGAAAAAAAATATGAAGATATAGTGGAGGCTGTATGTATGCTTGAGAGAGATTTTCCAACCTCCATTTTGGACATACAAGTGCATCTGCTTGTGCACTTGGTCCAAGAAATTGGTAGTGCTGGTCATGTGCACTCAAGGTACAAAATATATGATTTTGGTTTTTGTGGCTTCAATATATTTAGCATCATTTTTTTTTCTATGTCATTGAACATTGCTCTCATCATGCAATAAATTTTTATAGGTGGATGTTTTTTTTGGAGAGATTCATGAAAGTTTTGAAAGATTTTGTTTGTCAAAAGGCAAGACCAGAGAGAAGCATGGCCGAGGGGTGGTTAGTACAAGAATCTCTTATTTATGTCATTGAATTTTTGCTTCAAATACATCTGTCTACTCCATGACTATGGAATGATGAGGAGAACAATGAGATAAAAGGCGAAAAATCCCAAGGTATGGGTGCTCCTAAGAAAATGACACTTTTTCTTAGAGAAAAAATTTGTACTTTCATGCTCTATAATTTTGGAGTGATGGATAAGTGGTTGGAATCATATGAACAAGAGAAGAAAAAAAAACGTTGGCTAGAAATAGACACCAACATAATAGGCGTAGGGTCATGCTGCACCTTCACGTGATGTTGAACCAATGCACTAGAATGGATGGTTGACACACTCCAACAAGCAAGATCAAAGGGACAAGTCATATCTGACATGGAATGAGACTTTGCAAGAGGATGTGATTGGAAGGTTTGTTCATTGTTTTTTTTATAAATAAAATACAATCTACTTGTATTGTCGGAAAGTAGAAAATAGAAGATAGGTCTAGCTCGAAAAGAAAATGAACTCAAAAAAGAAACGAATGAAAATAATTCGAGTGTCTGGAAAGAAAACCTTTCGTGCATGGCGGAAATAAACTATCTTCCTCTTTCACAATGCATGACTACGCCTATCAATTTCAAACAAAACAATAGTGATATAAATCATGTTTGAACTTATAGTAACTAGCTTTGAAATCGCCAGTACTATAGTGATTACGTAGCCAAACAATTAAGCATTGAAAATTATCAAACAAATAATTAGTCGCGAATTGTTCGCGAATTGGTCGCGGAGAAATACAAAAACACATACATTTTGAGATGAAACTGAATGCAATGAAGGATAGTATTGATCTAAAATGAAAGTCTGAATTAAGCGCAATTTTGATAAGAAGTAACGCAATAGCAATCTCTAAAACAACTCTAAGAAGTGAGCTAGAATGCTCAAGAGTGTTCAAGCTCACATGCTTGAGAGAGAGAGAGAGAGAGAGCTAACTATTCAAAAGCTTCTTCTGATAATCATTATTAATTGTATGAATATGAATATGATAATTCTGATAATTATTATTAACTGAATTGCGATCGCCATTTGGTTGGTGATCAGCATCCGGTCCTTGTCATTGATTGCTGATAAGCGGTGAATTTGGCGGTAAACGTTCTGTCTGCATAAATGAACCAAAACTGTAGCTCTACAAAAATGAACTAAAATAGCCATAGGCGACACTGTCGGGTTTTTTGCGAAAAGGGAGAAAAGGAGACGGTGCCCTTAAATCTCATTTTAGGGTTGTCCCACACTTTGCCAGAGTCATTTTCTTAACATTTGAGGCTATTTAGAAAAAGCAAAAAATGCGACACTGTGATTTTACACGAGATTTCTGTTAGGCAAAAAATGCAAATAAGAGACACTGCATTTTTCAACAGAATTTCTGACAGGCAAAAAAGTCGACACTGTCATAAACTCCATGTAATTCTATAGACTGTGGAAACTCATGCAAAAATCTACAAAACTGGATAAACAACGGATGAAGATTAAAATCGACTAGTCGATTGGTAAAAGGAGAATAGTCCAACACTCCCCCTTAATCTGAGAATGCCTTGACCTTCAAACTTAGTTCTACACAGAATCTTCTGTGTGACTCCAAAGTTAATGCCTTAGTAAAAACATCCACTATCATATCTTGCGTTCTACATGAGTGCAATCTGGCTCTCTTCGTTGAGAACTTTGCTTCTGACAAAATGATATTTCAGTTTAATGTGCTTACTCCTGGAATGAAATCTAGGGTTGGCTGATAAAGCGTGGCACTTTGATTATTACAAAATAATATCGTCGGAGCATATTGATTCAGACCGATATTTGAGAGTAACTTTCTCAACCAAATTTCTTCCTTTGTAGCTTGAGAGGCTGCGATATACTTTGATTTAGTGGAAGATAGAGCTATCAAAGATTGTTTGCAACTATTCTAGGAAACTGGACCATTGTTGAGGAAGAATGTAAAATTCGGAAGTAGATTTACGAGTGTCTACATCTCCTGTCCAACTTGCATCTATGTAACCACTGAGTAAATTGAGTTTGTCATTGCCAACTCATAATAAATGCAAAATCCATAGTAGCTCGAAGATATCTCATGACTCTAATAAGAGCCTTCCAATGTGTTATACCAGGGTTAGTCATAAAATGACTAAGAGAGCTGACTGCAAAAGCCATGTCTGGCCTGGTACAGATCATGGCATACATAAGAGATCCTATAACAGAATGATAAGGATACTCATGCATCTGCTACTTCTCATGAATTGTTTGGGGACACTGGTCCTTCCTCTGTTGTGTAATGTAGACCAACTTCTGTTTTCTATCTCTGTGGATTTGTATACCAAGGCAGAAATGGGCTTTGCCTAGATCGGTCATGTCGAATTTGGAAGATAGCATTGTCTTGGCTTCTTTTATCAAATTGGTATGTATCTAATTTAGAAAGGGGAAGACCAGCATTGGTCTTCGGAATCTTATAACTGTATAGAGGATCTAAAGCTTTAAGATATGTGTTTAACAATTGGATATACTATACATATTGAGGAGTATTTACAAAGGCAAGTGCAGGGGGTGAAGGAAGTAATACAGATAGACCACTAAAGAATTGTCATATAAAATTGATTCTACCATTACATTTACAAAATCATCTAAATCATTTCTTAGAACAGGAGGTGGAGAACTAATATTTGTGAGGGTAGGAGGAGACTGAGATTTTGAAGGAGGAGGAGATTTATTAGGAGAGGAATTTTTAGGAGGAGAAGATGGAGATTGAGATTTAGAAGAAGAAGAAGGAGACTTAGGAGGAGATTGTCTAGTAGATAGAATCTCATGCAGAGGAGTCATATTTGTATATTTGGCAATTGAGGCCAATTTTCATATTAGACTTAGAGTTTGACTCTTCAAAATTATATTAGTCTAAAAGCATTTGAATAAGCACTTTTAGAAAGTGTGGTACACGAGTTTGATAGATCCAAATTTGAATGTTGGAGACATTGAATCTAGTCCACATTAATAATAGGATTTTTTGTTATGGAGGGAAACCAAACTCATTAACGAGTCATAAAAATCTGTTATATATAGTTGTACACTCGTGGGAAGAGACACATTCTCTCACTCTTATCGCACTTCATGCTAATACATGAGTTCTCTTGGGTTCATGCATCTATCCATTGGTGCACTATATTTGTGATATTTTGCAATCTTGTGTGTAGAATGCTCATTTTATGCTATTTTTGAATCAACACGTGTGAAATATAGTAGCTTACTATTTTTGTATATTATATGTTTGATGTTTGATCAGGTTTTTATTGATTTTGCATCTCTATCATTGAGTATACGTAGATGTTGATTTTTCTACATTGGCAACATTGGTAGGATTGATCTATTTCTAACCAAAGATCAAGTTATGGATTTGTATCTTAAATGATCTAAAATTCTTCACATGCTATCAGAGCTTGTGTTGCATGTTATGAAAGGATCAACCACATTCATCAAGGATTTGGAGGAGATATCAATGCTAGAGCATGCTAGATTGACTTCTACTCAAAAATCGAGTTTGTTGCATATGTAGATTGGATCTTTTGTAGGTCAAAACTCAATTTGGGTCAATGAACTTGAGAAATTCCGATTTCACACCATATTTACTGGAAATAGCCAATTTTTGATGCATTAGAAAGGTCTCACTTGAGATGACAAGATTATATATCAAGTTTTTGGCAATTGCATGTAGAATTTGAAATATTCAATTTTTTGTGATTTTGTCAAAACCCTAATTTTGATTGGATCTCTATTTTGTGAGGTTACTAAACTTCATTAGAGTGTGTTTCAATCTTAGGAAGTGGCAAGAGTCATTAGATTCAGGATAGATCATAGGTTGATCAAGATTTCTACATTCTATGTGTTGATTTGCTAGATATAAGTGCTAGAAGAGAATTGAGAGGTTCCATATCTTTGTGATTTCTTTTTGAAAGCATTTGTTGTATTTCAAAAGAGTGCTTTGTGCATTGGAACAAGTTGAAAGAGAAGGATCAATTCATTGCAACATGGCTACATCAAGTGGATACATGTTGGAAGGCAATGATAGGCTTACCTCAAGCAACTATTCATTGTGAAAAGTGAGGATGGAATCACTTCTTGAGATGAATGATGTTTTGGATATTGTTGTAGGTTTTGAGGAGAGGCCAGCAACACAACAAGAGAAACTCATCAAAGGATGCTTGGGATTCATTAAAGAAGCTTTATAAATCCAAGTCTACATCTAGAGTGCTGACTCTAAGAAGAAAAATCTTTCAAATTTTGCAAAAGAATGAAGAGAGTCCAAATACTTTTATTTTGAGAGAGAAGGCATTGAATGATGCTTGCATTGATGAGAGCACTAAGAAGAGCTTGTTCAAGCTATTCTTAATGGTTTGTTGGATGCTCATGCTAACATTGTACAAAGTCTTGCCATTCAAAGAACCTTGCCAAGTTTGATTGATCTTCAAGAGATCTTGATCAATGAAGAATATAGGCTTCAAGCAAGAGGTGGATCTATATCAACATCTCAAGTTGGAGAGGAGGCTATGTTCATCAAGGGCAAATTCAAGGGCAAAAGCAAAAGCAAGTGGTCTAAAGGGCAAGATCAAGGGGAGGCTTCTTCAAATGGAAAAAAGAAAGATAGGTCAAAGCTAAAGTGCTTCTATTGTGGCATCAAAGGACACTTTGCAAGTGAGTGCTACAAGAAGGAGAGAGATCAAAGACAAGCAAGGTAACCTTACTCATGATGAAGATGGTTTAGATGTTCAAAATTCAAATGATAATGCTTTTGTGATGTCTTCATGTATGCTTGCTAATGATGGAGATCTAGACCCATGGTGGATTGATAGTGGTGCAAGCTCACATATGACTTTTCAAAAGGAGTACTTCACATTAGAGGAGTTCTAAATCCAAAAAGACCCTTAATAAAGATACTTTTTATATTTTTTCTCAAATTTCGCTTACACATGGACCAATCCAAACACTTACAGTTAAAATCTACGTAACGTAGCTCATTAGAATTGAAAGAGAAGTTTTCTTAAGAATGCTATAATTTGGCGTCGGGGGCAGTCCGCAAGCATGACATGTTATTCATAGTATAATATGCAATTATCATTAAAAATCACATAACTTTTTAACCGTAGCTCTGATTGAGACGAAAACTATACCGTTGGAAAGCGGTCGGGACAAGAGCTTTCCAACGGTACCCTACATGACCTACTTCCGAGCTACCATTCAAAAGTTATGGCCGGTCAAAGTCTCTAAAAAAACAAAGAGTCAAATATCGCTCTTGTGCGCGGATAGAGATCCTCTCATGGGAGATTTTCATGAGTCATGCTAACTATTATAGGATTTTCATTCTTGATTTTGCGGAGTTAGCCAGACCAATCTACAAACTCACAATGGATCCACATTGGAATGAGGAAGCCCTAAAAGCTTTCCAAAAGCTTAAGGATGCATTGATTTCAGCACCAATCTTACGCCCACCCAATTGGTCCATTGAGTTTCACGTGCATACGGACGCATCAAAGTATGCAGTTGGAGCAGCCTTAACCTAGCCATGTGAACACAAAAAGGATTTTCCAATTCGGTTTGCAAGCCGACAGCTCAGTCATACCGAAATGAACTATTCAACCATAGAGCGGGAAGCACTGGCAATGAAATATGCAGTTAAGAATTTCGACATTACTTGATGGCCACACATTTTGCTTTTTATACGGACCATCAACCCTTACTCTATCTCGTTAATAAAACTTGCAACACCGGAAGAATCACCAGATGGCTACTTCTGTTGTTGGAGTTTGATTTTCGGATAGTAGTTCGCAAGGGAAATCAACATTACATGGTAGATCATGTGTCATGAATCAAAGAAAAGGAGATTGCCACCCAACCCGACGATGAGTTAGCAGATGCTGCCTTATTTTACGTGGACATAGTACCAGAATGGGTTGTCGATATTGTTGAATATCTAATGCTTGTCCAACCAGACAAATCACTACCAAAGGCAGAACAACGGAAATTGATCTTGAAGGCTAGACCTTATCAGCTGATTGCTGACCAGTTGTATCGAAGAGGTCAAGATGGAATTCTTCGGAGGTGTATTCTTCCTCATGAGACCACCCAGATCATTTCGCTTTCACATGAAGGCATGGTTGGGGGTCATTTTGCATCTGACATTACAGTTCGCAAGATCCTGCAATCAGAATGTTGGTGGCCAACGATTCATAAAGATACGGAGGAATACTTGAAAAAGTGCGATGTGTGCCAAAGGGCAAGGAGACCAACGAGATTGAACTATGATCTACTGCACCCAGTCTTAGCCCAAACACCGTTCGAAAAATGGGGATTGGATTCTATTGGTTCAATTCACCCTGCAGCAAGGAGTTCCCAAGTTTGATACATAATCGTAGCCACAGACTACCTCACCAAATGGGTCGAAGCCAAGGCAGTAAGAGTAGCTGATGCTAGGACCACTGCCAAGTTCTTTTATGAAAATATCATTGTGCGCTTCGGATGCCCGGTGGAACTAGTCAGTGATCGTGGAAGCCATTTCATCAACGAGACCATCAAGGTCCTGTTGGAGGAATTCTTCGTGATCCACAGAACCAGTTGGCCTTATTATCCTCATGGTAATGGACAAGCAGAATCATTCAATAAGATCCTGTGTAGCGTACTCACAAAAACAATTGAAGCTAGCAGATCAGATTGGGAACACAAGTTGCATGCTGCACTGTGGGCATTCAGGACAGCATATAAAGGGAGCACTGATCAAACACCCTTTCAATTGGTATATGGTCAGGATGCTGTAATGTCAGTAGAGTTTTTAGTTCCTTCATTAAGGATTGCCACCGCGCAACGTCTTAATGAGTCCAAATCTTTACAATTACGCCACGAAGCTCTACATAAACTCTGTGAAACACGCTTACTAGTTGTGCATGCGCTGGCAGCTGAAAAGGAAAGACGCAAAGCTTGGCATAATCACAGATCTCAAAAGAAAGATCTTCGTTCAGGAGATCTGGTTCTGATGTATAAAACCAAGATGATCAAGGGGAAGTTAAAACTCATTGGCGAAGGTCCTTATAGGATCAAGAAAATTCTTAATCATGGAGCCGCAAACTTAGAAGATGGGATGCCATTCGACACACCCATCAACGGTAGCCGGTTGCACAAGTACTGGCCACCACAGTGAGACAAATCCAGATTGGGGGTGGCACATTACAAAAAGCTAATCTGCTCAGCCATTACCGCTAGATCTAAGGATATCAAGCCAAATCAAGCTAAATCCATCAAGATTCAGCCAGATCTGGCAAGATCGGAAAAATCCATCAGAATCCAAGGAGGATCCAAATCCTGATAGGATAAAAAGGAAGCAGAACATCAGATTGACTGATGGATCTACTACCAAGAATCCATCAAAACTTCCAGAGAACTGCGAACAGTCATATCAAGCCTCAATGAAGCTGATTACTAGTTCACAAAAGCTAAAAATTAGAAAATCTCGAGATCTCGTCAAAAACACTCTAAAAGAGCACTTTTTTCATGATTTTTTGAGATCCCCTTGAGAGATAGCTCTTGAAAATTGGATAGTCACCAAATTGACCTAGATGCATCCATAAAAGTCTCTGCGAGAGTTCCTGATGGAGGAATCATCATTTTTAGTGTATGCGAGAGTTCTTAGAAGCCGAATTTTCAGAACCCTCGCAGAGCATCAAGATCATCTTACCAACCTTTGCAAGGTGCCTAAATGAAATCAGAGCAGTGAAATTAGCCTGCCTACATGGTCTGATTTTGAAAATCTAATCATAGAAACAAGTTGTGCGAGAGATCACTTCCTGCAAGAACTGGACCCTCGCAGCCAGTCTGAACCCTCGCAGAACCTTCGCATAGCAGTCAAATCACCTTCTGAACTCTCGCAGACTTCTCTGAGATGTTAGAATTTTGTGAAGAAGGTGCCTGCCAAAATTTGGGTGGAACTGAACAAGGGGAAGTGAATTTCACCTAATACGCACTCTAAATTTCGTTATATAAGGGCTAAATTCGAGTCATTTGTCACCTTTGCTAGCGAAACTCTGTCAAAATTCACTCTAAAATTACCAAGTTCTCCGTTTGCAATCAAACTTCCTACCAGCTGTCATCTAATATTATTGACAACCGATCTGCGCTCTGAACTACACTCCTTGTCATCCAACACTCGTTATTCACAATTTTCTATTGTTTCCACACCTTTTTACCCTTTCCACTGTTTTTTCTACTTTTTTGTCCTTTAATCATCACTGCTAACATGGCCTCCTCACCCTCTGAAGACTCTGGTACCAAACAGGTGATCTAGCGTGAAATCCCTGAGGCCACACAGATTTGGCCTCTACCCTTTGACACTCTGATCCAATCATGGCTACAGACAGCCAGCCCACTTCTAGCGCCAATGGGTTTTTAGGGTTTAATTCTGAGATTAACATGGGCCTCGCCCTTCACGCTTACGCCATCTGAGATGAGGACAAGGCTCGTTTTCACTTTTTGTACCAAGGTACCACGTACAAGGTCAGGATTAATGTTGACTCAATGGTCACCGTTGGCATTATGTCCGATGATCGTCAACCCATCTCCCATCGCCATGCCAAAGCTCTGATCAAACCATTCGTCACCCAAACCACACCAGAAATCTCCATCCAAACTAACAATTATTACCTGATAGAAGCTATCACGGAACCCGTCATTCAGGCGGCTGCGCATCTGTTGAATAACTTTCTGGTTATTTCAACATTTTGCAAGGATAGAATCCAGTCTACGCTGCTGAGTCCAATAGTGGAATCCTTTCTGTAATTCTCTAATCCCTCCGTTGTGCCATACGGCTGGCATAGCTTCCTTATTCAAGGACTAACAAACTCCATCAAACCCAACAACCGTGAGCGAATTGCAACAGGCCCCCTATTGTGTAACTTTGTCTGTGCACTTCTCGAGACGAAAGTGCGCGGTTTCCAACGCTCATCCCTCATGTCTACCCTTGTGCCACATACTAATCTTTATCTACCATCTCAAGCATCTACCTTCTCCCAACTTGCAGTTATTAACACAACGGCCAGCAAATGAATGCGTGGCGCTGCCTCTACATCCACATCTCCACCTGTTACCCGAAGACGTGTCTCTACTGCCGCACTAAACACTCCATCAGCCACCGCCACTTCTTCTTCCGTGCAACCCCCCACTCCGATTTCTATTGTTGCTACCTCTCTTCCATCTACATCTGTTTCTGTCTCCATCCCCGTTTCTTCTGTTGATACCACTCCTACTTCTCTTCCAGTGTCCACTACTCCATCCATCACCATCGCATCCTCCATCACTCCTGTCACCACTGTTGCTCCTCTCACATTCAATCCTTCTGATTCACAACTGTCCCCCGACACTCTGGCATGGATGCAAGTTATCAATTTTTCACCCCCACGCCAGACACTTTCTGCTCCATCCTCACCTTCTTCCATACTCCACACCACCCTCCAATTTTTCTTTGTTCCTCCCATCCTCTCGTTCGGACAAACCGTCCTCACCCCTGTTTCCACAGTTATTTCTCAAACCCCACCCACTTCGCCAACAAAGGTTGTCGAGGGCAACCAACCATTGCTTGATGACACATTTGTTCAAACAGTTTTTGTACCATCGCCAGATCGGACTGATCCCACTGCCCGAGATGGCATCAGGTCCAATGAGAACCTGATAGAACACCATGACGATGAGATTCCACCAATCGTTGGGGCCGATACAACACAAGCCCCTGCCAATGCCAGTGTACAGGCTGCTCCCACGGACCTAATGACGGTGTACCAAACTCTGAAAAAATACATCTTGGATGCGGTAGCAGCCAAAGCTATTCTAGAAAGCAGGGTACTACACTTGGTGACAAATAATACATAGCTGCGAGCAGACCTCACCAAGCTGCAGCAAGAGCTGATTTTGGCTCAAAAACACGAACAAGCAGGGCACTAGGAGATTGCCAAGCTACAGCAGAAGGAGGAGGGCCTCAACAAATATATCCAAAGCCTCTCCAACGCGCTGATTGAGGCCTCCACGAAGGTGTGGGAGCTTCAAGCTAAAGCGTCCCAATGGCTTGCCCCCATCCAGGTGCAACTTACCCTTTTGGAAGCAGAGAATACATGCCAGGGGACGGAGGTCAAAGCCCTACAAGACGACAAGCTCGTCTGGTTAGCTCAATCTGCACCGGACTCAAGGCCGCTTTCTCAATCAGAGATGAATCTTCTACGACGTCAGGTGCAGGTTTATAGCCAAACCTTAAACAGCTACTAGACAGAGTTCAACAAGTATCGGACAAGCGCAACACATGAGCTTGCCCAGGCCAAGCAAGCCCTCAAAGCGTGCCAAAAATTCATGGACGCAAAGGCCTAGCCCACCCCCGTGGTAATTTCACCGCCACCTAATTTTGACGCTGCGCAGGCTAGTACCAGCCAAGATCAAAGCCAACAGCAGCAGGGTGATCTCAAATAGATCAAGGGTCCGAAGGCCAAGACCAAGGGCAGACGGATACGGCTGCTGAGACGCGAGACCAGAGCCAAGGCACATCATCCAGAGGTTCGTGCACGATATCTGCCAGCCGGGCCTTTCGAAGACCGAAGTCCGTGATCAATGAATTTTTATCAAAGTATCCTCACGAGTCATCTCAAGGTGGTTGGCAGATATTGTTTTCTGCTCAGACAATCAAGGGAAATGAACTGCAAGCGTTACCCGCCCTCCAACCACAACTAGAGTGGCATCAGCAGTTATTCAAAAGAGACCATGTGGCCATCAGGGCCTACGTGACAAGTCCACAACAATTACGGGTGAACGCGCATTTCCTGCCATGTACACAAAGATCCAAATGGGCGGAATGCGGCACCCCTCTGGACAAGATCACACTTCATAATTTGAATTGGCCGATCATACCATCACAATATGGGTGGATGGCGGATGTAGATGCCAGAAGGGCTCTCACCACGTTCGGAAACCAATATATCAATTTCCTTGATCCCACAGTCCGCGCGGTAGCCACTTACGCCTGAGACTTAGAACACCTGATGGGGATCGAAACTAAATGGGATGATTTTCTTTCCGCAATATTCTTTGATCCTAATAAGGCCCTAGCTTCTGACAAAGTCGAAGAGCAGCTGCCAGTCACTCGTATATATTACCGAGCTGCATTCCTTGGAGAACCCTGGACTCGCCGATTCCAAGCCTGGATCGATCAAGAATGGCTAACAGGAGTCCACAAGTCCTTCCACATGCCCAAGGACTCTAAGAAACTGGACCGTCTCAACTTCATGGAAGACGTTACGGCTTACCTGATCCACCAGAGGCAGACAAAGAAGACGCTATACTAAACCGACAGAGTGCCGAGGGACCGACACTACTTCAGGTCGTGGGTCTCGTTGGGGGTATTTCCAACAAAGTGTAAATAAATAAAATCATCCAATAAAATGTGTTGCGAGGGCATGGCATCCTACGTGTATAAGCCCATGGCCCAATGAGCACGCAAATAAAATTGTAAATAAAGTAAACATGACTTGGGCCTTGGAATTAAAATAAAACTAGAGGCCCAATGTCATTTTTAAACTTAGAGATCACTTTTTAGAGTTGGTCCAAATTGGGACTCACATGAATCTTGTGATTTCTAATGTACTTTTTGTGGACCCTTGGATCAAGTTGGGTCCAAGATGAATGGATAGGATCATTGTGAATAGTAGCCAATAGGATTGAGGGGCAAGGGCCTTCCCCATTTTATAAAAGGCACCATTTGTACACTATTTTCATGCTTAATGAGAAGGAGAAAACTCTACCATTTTTGGAAGAAAAGCATCCTTATTTGCTATTCACTACTTGCTAATGCTCTTGATTGTGTTTTCCATTGCTTTCTATTTTCATGTTTATTGTTTGCCATAGTGAATGCTTTTCCATTAGCAAGCATAAGGAGCATTTGAGCTAACCTCCACCCTCACTCTCCATCTCTCTCTCTTTCTCTCTTCTCTTCTCAACCTCTTCTTTTCTATCCCTTCCCCTTCACCCAAATCATGATGAATGTTAGTGTAGAGGAGTAGAGTTAAAGGAGAGTAGTGTTAGTGGTGAGTAGAGTTAAGGGAGAAAGTAGGAAATTAACTAAAAGTAGCATCTATGCATAGTTAGGTACCTATCTAGTTATCTAACCCTTGTTGACAGGCGAGAGGGCTACACTACGTGAGATCTTCGACCCTACAGTACAAATCATGCCCTGCAACTTTATCCAAAAGCTTTTTTTGTCAACGGTAACAGAAAGTGATCTTTTATAGTAAAACAGTTGAGTTTGCAATAGTCCACACAAACTTGTAAATTGCCATTCTTCTTTGGCACGACAACGATGGGCTCAACCAAGGTGTATAATTTATGGCATAAATTGTCGGAAAGAGGTGTGTCAAAAGATAGGTCGAACTCGAAAAGAAACGAACTCGAATGAAAATAGTTCGAACGATAAGAAAGAAAACTTTTCGTGCGCAGCGGAATAAATTATCTTCTTCTTTCTCTATGCATGAATACGCCTATCAATTTCGAACAAAATAATAGTGATAGAAATCATGTTCGATCTTATAGTAACTAACTTTGAAATCATTAGTACTACAGTGATTACGTAGCCAAACAATAATGCATTGAATTGTCAGATATATAATTAGTCGCAAAGAACTACAGAAATGCATACATTTTGAGACAAAGTTGAACGCAATAAAAGATAGTATTGATTCAGTATGAAAATGAAACAAAAGTAAATGAGTACAATAAGTTGCGGATCGAAGCCGCGTACTCTGAGCGGCTAAAATGAAAGTCTGAATTAAGCACAATGCTAATAAGCAGTAGCGCAATAGCAATCTCTAAACAATTCTAAGAAGTGAGCTAGAATGCTCAGGAATGTTCAAGCTCGCAGGCTTGAGAGAGAGAGAGAGAGAGAGAGAGAGAGAGAGAGAGAGAGAGAGAGAGAGAGAGAGAGAGAGAGAGAGAGAGAGAGAGAGAGAGAGAGAGAGAGAGAGAGAGAGAGAGAGAGAGAGAGAGAGAGAGAGAGAGAGAGAGAGAGAGAGAGAGAGAGAGCTAACTATTCCAATGCTTGATCATTGACTTCAACTTCTTAACTTGATAATGAGATGTATGAACAACTGATTTATATTAAGTAATTAGATCGTCAAATGCGATTGCCAGTTGGCTGGTGTTTGCTGGCATTCATCCAGTTCCTTCTCAGTGATTGTTGATAAGCAGTGGAAATTGGCCGTAAATAGTCTGTTTCCATAAATGAACTAAAACTGTCACTTTGCAAAAATGAACTAAAACTGCCACAGGCGAAGGTGTCGCAAAAAGACGACAGTGTCGACATTTTGCGAAAAACCCAACAATGTCTTAAAATCTCATTTAGGGTTGCCCCACACTTTGCTAGAGTCATTTTCTTAACATTTAAGTCACTTTGGAAAAAGCGAAAAATGCGACTCTGCATATTTACTCGAAATTTGCGACAGGTGAAAAATGCAAAAAAGACAACACTGTTGTCAAACTCCGTGTATTTCTGTAGACTATGTAAAAACACTTGTAAATCTGTAGACTATGTATAATAACGAAAAAATCCATAGAACTGGATAAACAATGGATGAGGATTAAAACTGATTAGTCGATTAGTAAGAAGGAGAATAATCCATCACTATTTATTAATCTGAATCCTTGAATGCCTTGACCTTCAAACTTAGTTCTACACAGAATCTTCTATGTGCTTCCAAACTTAATGCTTTGGTAAAAATATTTGCTATCATATCTTGCATTCTACAGTACTGCAGTCTGACCTCTTCGTTAAGAACTTTGCTTCTGACGAAATGAGACTTCATTTCAATGTGCTTACTCCTAGAATGAAATCTAGGATTGGCTGATAAAGCAATAGCACTTTGATTATCACAAAATAATGTCGTCAGAGCATACTGATTCAGACTGATATCTGAGAGTAAGTTCCTCAACCAAATTGCTTCCTTTGTAGCTTGAGAGGCTGCAATATACTCTGATTCAGTGGAAAATAGAGCTATTGAAGATTGCTTGCGACTGTTCCAGGAAATTGGACCATTGTTGAGGAAGAATGTAAATCCAGAAGTGGATTTACGAGTGTTTACATCTCCTGCCCAACTTGCATCTGTGTAACCACTGAGTAAATTGAGTTTGTCATTGCCGACTACTCCATAACCAATGCAAAAGTCCATAGTAGCTCGAAGATATCTCATGATTCTGATAAGAGCCTTCCAATGTGTTACACCAGGATTAGTCATAAACTGACTGAGAGAGCTGATTGGAAAAGCTATGTCTGGCCTGGTACAAATCATGACATACATAAGAGATCCTATAATAGAATGGTAAGGATACTCACGCATCTGCTGCTTCTCATGAATTGTTTGGGGACACTGGTCCTTTGACAATTTGAGACCTGGTTCCATTGGTGAGAGAGCTAACTTGCACTTTATCAGATTATATCTGACTAGCATGTTGTAGATGTACCTCTGTTGTGTAATGTAGACCAACTTCTATTTTCTGTCTTTGTGGATTTGTATATCAAGACAGAAATGAGCTTCGCCCAGTTTGCCTGTCGTGAATTGCAAGTAAATATGCAGTCGCATTTTTAGCTTTTTCCAAAGTGACTCAAATGTTAAGAAAATGACTCTAGCAAAGTGTGGGACAACCCTAATGAGATTTTAAGGCACTATTGGATTTTTCACAAAATGTCGTCACTGTCGTCTTTTTGCGACACCTTCGCATGTGGCAGTTTTAGTTCATTTCTGCAGAGTGACAATTTTAGTTCATTTATGCAGACTAACTGTTTACGGCCAATTTCCAAGGTTATCAACAATCACTGAGAAGGAACTGGATGAATGCTAGCGGACACAAGCCAACTGGCAATCACATTTGACGACGTAATTATTTACTATAAACTAGTTGTTCATACATCTCATTATCAAGACTTTAAGAAGTTGAAGTCAATGATCAAGCATTTGAATAGTTAGCTCTCTCTCTCTCTCAAGCCTGCGAGCTTGAACACTCCTGAGCATTCTAGCTCACTTCTTAGAGTTGTTTAGAGATTGCTATTGCACTACTACTTATCAGCATTGCGCTTAATTCAGACTTTCATTTTAGCCGCTCAGAGAAAGCATAGAGTACGCGGCTTTGATCCACAACTTATTGTACTCATTTACTTCTGTTTTGTTTTCATATTGAATCAATACTATCTTTTATTGCATTCAGCTTTGTCTCAGAATGTATGCGTTTCTATAGTTCTTCGCGACTAATTATTTGTCTGATAATTCAATTCATTATTGTTTGGCTACGTAATCACTATAGTACTGATAATTTCGAAGTTAGTTACTATAAGATCGAACATGATTTCTATCACTATTGTTTTGTTCAAAATTGATAGGCATAGTCATGCATAGAGAAAGAAGAAGATAATTTATTCCGCTGCGCACGAAAAGTTTTCTTTGTTATCGTTCGAACTATTTTCATTCGAGTTTGTTTCTTTTCGAGTTCGACCTATCTTTTGACACACCTCTTTTGGACATGGTATCAGAGCATACCAACATGGTATCAGAGCCAGATCACTACTTCTTTATCGGATCTGACATGGTATCAGATCATTCTATCATTGTATCAGTGCTAGATATTTTCTTTATCTGAATCACCACGATATCAGATATGTGATCTCTATCAGGGCATAATACTATTTCGATATCAGAGCGAAAGCTCTAATACTTGATATCTTTCGCGATATCAAATTGATATCATATTCTTCAATTCCTTTCATCTTTTTAGTATTAGAGAATTGATTTTCTGTTGTTGGCATTACTACATCTTAGCGTCATCGATACAATCGACAGACTAAGTTCCAGATGGATTCTCAAAGTAAAGCTGGTCTTATTGCAGACAAGCTAAATGGATCCAATTATCATTTGTGGAAATTTAAGATGAAGACCTTGCTAATCGCCAACGAGTTATGGGATGTTGTTACAGGTACAGAAGTAAAACTTGAAGACGACACAGAAGACTCAAAGTGGTAATCGAAGGATGGTAAAGCTTTTGCGCTTATTATCCTTAATATATCAAATACACAGATTGGACACATAGCTATAGCTAAAATGTCAAAAGACGTTTGGGACATCCTGAACTCACTATGACGTGATGGACATAACTACTAAGTTACATCTACGAATGAAATTCTTCACATTCAAGATGTCTAATGATGATTCTCTTCATAGTCACATTAACCAATTTAAGAATCTCTTGCAACAGATGGCCGCTATTGGATCAGTCATAGACAATCAAGACGCAATTACAACATTGCTTTCAAGCTTGCTCTCTACATATGAGAACTGGGTGATGATCATATCGACATACTCAGATTTAACTCTTACTAGAGTTATCCTATGTTGTTGCAAGAAGACAATAGAAGAAGTCAAGACACTTCGTCTACTTCCTCCTCTCAGGCTCTATATGTCAACAAAGGCTCCAAGCGACAGAAGCAGAAAAGCTCCAAGAAGGCTGCAACAAATCAGAAGCTGACTCCGAAAGTCAAGAACAATCATCAAATCCATAGTCGAAGGAGAAGATGTTTTGCAGGTATTGCAAGCGCAATAACCATGAGATCAAGGATTGCTGAATTCTCCAAGCGAAGAATGCAGCCAAGCAACTTGATCAACAAGCAAACACAGTTTCATCATCTCCCTAGGTCGAAGTGGACAAAGGCGCATTCATGGTCAAAGATCAAAGCACATTTTTGGATGATTCATGGTTTCTTGATTTTGGAGCACTCAACACATGACCAATCAATGTGAGATTTTCAACTCCTACATGCCTTATAACATGGAGAAATTTGTTCATCTTGGTGATAATAGTACTCACACTATTGAAGGTGAAGGTATTGTAAGATTGCAATTCCAACATGATCAATTCAAACTACTATCAAAGGTCTTATATGTTCCTTAACTCTCTACAAATCTATTATCAGTAAGTAGAATTACAGATTTAGGTCATAAGATAGAATTTGAATCTGATCAATGCAAAATTATTGATTGGAGTAATAAGATCCTTGCACTCGGCAAGAGGCATGGTTACTTATATAGATTGGCACATTGTTATTCTGAGTCTAGTCAAGTCTTGATAAACTCTATTCTAGTCAATAAAGCATTACTATGGCATCATCGCTTAGGAAACTTGAATTATGCATATGTTTTGAACATGTCCAGACAATCCATGCTTCTTGATCTCGACTATCCTTCTGGTAAGGTCAATCTCTTTGTCTGTCACGTCCCCATGTAACCGACCGGTCAGAATCTCCTAACACATTGAACTTTCCAGTTCCTCAGTCGACTATTCCCATTGAAGGTCCAAGCTCTTCTACTTTTGACAAACAACAAATCCACGATGAATTAGAAAATGATGATGTTGCAGTTCAGCAACTACAATATGATGAAAATGATCAACTTCCTCTATTACCCAAAAGGTCTTCAAGAACTAGCAGACCACCTATCAGGTATATCGACGAGTCTGCAGCTTACCTTGTTTAGGAACCAACGTCTGTCCAAGAGGCACTCAGTCAGCCTGATTCAGATCTCTAGAAAGAAGCTATGGATAAGAAGTATTCGTCTCTTATCAAGAACCAGACATGGACAATTGTCGAATTGCCTGCTAGCAAGATTTTCAAAGTCAAGTACAATGCAGATGGAAGCATCAACAAGAGAAAGACATGAGTTGTCGCCAAAGGATTTTCTCAGGTATACAATTTCGATTACATTGAGACCTTCAGTCCAGTAGTCAAGCATTCTTCTATTCGACTTTTGCTATCATTTGTAGCTGCAGCAGATTTGGAAATACATCAAATGGATGTATAGACAACATATCTCAATGGAGTTATCAAAGAAGATATTTACATGGTACAACCCGAAGGTTATATTATGAAGGGTAAACATAATCATGTGTGTAAACTCCATAAGGCACTTTATGGCTTGAAGCAATCTGCTCGAGCATGGTTTCAAAGGATCAATACTTTCCTTATTGATCATGGCTACACACCTAGCTCTTCAGATTCGAATGTTTACTTCAAAGTAGTGCATCAGTCTTTTATCATTATCACTTTATACGTGGATGATACATTGCTTTTCAGCAGCATTACCGATCTGATAAAAGAGGCCAAGACAATGCTATCTTCCGAATTCGACATGACCAACATAAATAAATCCCACCTTTACTAGTTTTTCAAGCTCTCACCTGATCCTCATGTTTTGAATTCATCCAATACCTCTGTTGTCGAACCGGTCTTGCATCAATGGTAACATCAATCGGCTGGTATACTTCTTTTGGTAGACCTCGTAGTTCGTCATAAGACCATGCAAAGACAACCTTATACATAAAAAATCATGATCATGTTCTCTACCCCTATGGATACATATTTTCGGTCATCATTAATCCCCAATTAGTTTTTTTTTTTTTTTTTTTTTTTTTTTTTTTTTTTCAGTTTTTCTCTAGATACTTGTGTGGGATTCAATCACACTGGTTCCTCCTTCAAAGTTTTGGATTCCTCAATAATTTAAGAAAAATTTCTTTGGCCATTGTTTCTTGATCACATCATTGGCTATCTCATGATCTTTCACTTGGTCCGTTTCGAATGAACGAGGATTCAAACGAATATTCATTGCTTCCGCAGTAAATAAGTTGATCACCATAGATAAATGTGCTTCCGCAGTAAATAAGTTGATCACCAAAGATAAATGTGCTTCCCCAACTGGTATATAATCAGGGAACAAACTTGTCAAGTGCAAATCTTTCTCCGATTTTTTTGACATTGGTTGGAAAAGTAGTTCCTCGACTATTTCAATGCCAAGTGGCTGCACATTAGAATCAATCCGCCCCTAATGTGTTTGCAGCTAAATTTTCTGTCCTTCTACGGGAATAAGAACAACTCATGTCGTCTAGTGGTGTACAGCTTTTGTAGCTCTTAGCCAAGGTCTTTCCAATAGAATCAGATATACGTCTAATCCTATGGGTAGCCTCATAACTACAAAATTCAATAAGAACTGCAACCCTTTAATGTTTACCAAAACATTCTAGATTTTCCACATCGGAGAATCCCTTGTATGATTAGCCATACAAATGACTAGTTGGATTTTCTACAACGGTATGTTTTTAATTTGCTATATGTGTCCTCAGAAATAATATTCACACTCGCTCTACCATCAATCTGAACACCTCTAATGTTAAGATTCTGAATGTTAATCTCCAGATTTGGAACAATATCTTGTTTCGATTGCACAATAGTGTTAACCAGTGTTGAGGGTAACTCTTCAAGTCATTTAAACCCAGGTAATTTAGCACGTATCGACTCCGCCAAGTAAGGCGCAATCTGAATTAATTGCCCGACCATAATCTGAAACTTATAATTGTTGACAAAGTTAGCGATCTGATTAGCCACAATATCAACCAATTCCCGAGAAGAATTGGGTCCCCGAGACTCCTACAATTGGTTCAACACTTCCTGCGTGACTTTGGCCATTTGACCTACGTCAATGTTGGTCATCCCCAAATCTTTCGTTGGTATGTCCTGCCTCACCGCCTTTCCTTTATGTCTATGGTGAGTAACCGCTTGGACATCCATCAATGGCGGTTCTTCCACCATCACCACTTGGACAGGTGCTTATTGTTCTGGTCCATTCATTGCTCCTAGATTATGATGTTGGTTATGCATCAAATTCTGATCATTAAACCGATTATTTATCTGGGCTGGAGATAATCCTCGTTCTAAATTACCGACACATTGTTGATGATATAGAACACAATTAAAATACCAATGTCCCATCTGGTTACAGAAGTTACGAACATCCTCTGTCACTAAAGAGAAGAGATGGGCCACATGACCATTGGCCTTCCCTTGTTATTGAGAAATGGAAGTTAGTTATCAAATTTGACCTTAAAATTATATTTGAACAATTTTGCACTTTTCAATTAACATAACAATCATACATGGTCATAGATGTTACTTAAATATATCATGTATTTATAGGAGTTCTTTCCTAGCATCAAGGAAGGCCCTAGGTGTTGAATAGTCTATTGCATAGACTTTATTAGAAGTAGGCACATTATAGACAACCATCAATACCTAGGTGGCTTGAGACCCTCCACCGTAGTTTTAACACCCTGACCCCCTGCACCATGTCGGAGAATGCATCTAAGACTGAAAACCAAGGAAAAAGCTTTGTGTGAGTTTTTCCTTGGTTCTCAGCCTTGGATGCACTCCCTAACATGGTGCAGGGAGTGCTCAGGGTGCTCAGGGTGCGGGTGTTGAGATTAAGCAAAGGCGGCTTGAGACTTGGCTTTTAGAACCATTTAGAATTTTCCTATTTTAAGATGGATCTCCATGAATTTTTTGACAAAAAGATTGTGGACCATTGATTGTAAAAAAGTTTTAAACAATAAGAATCTCACAAGAATTTTATGAAATTGCTATAAGGCTAGAAGAAAACCTCAAAACCTGAAATTCAAAATTAAAACTAACAAGATCTGGAACCATTGTTCTTCCAAGTTTCTCTAGTTTAGAGATCAATGATTACATTTTCCCTAGCTTGGTCTATTTCCATATAGGATGTCTTTTTTCATATAGGATGTTTTGTTCACCTTTCCTTTCTACGTCTCTATACAAGAAGAGTGAATCTTCCCACCTCCAAGGTCTTGAAAACACCTCAAAGTACATAGAATGACCATCTCTCAAAATCATTTGATGTGCGAGAAAATAAACACTTTTGCACGTACAAGTCTTTGTTTCCATTGTACGAACAAATTTTGTAATTTTTATCAAGTTACCACTATATGAACATATTTGGCATGTTTTTTTTAAAATTTCAAGCATTGATTTTTTTCTATTATTTTGTGCTTGAAACTCCTAGTTTCATTCTCAAAGAATGGTATCTCATGAGCACTAGGTCCAACACTGATGTCGCTTGGAGGCACTACAAGCTAATGCTCAACTAATGTCCCAACACTACTATTTCACCATATGGTGAGGGAAAGTGTGAACCTTCCTATCATTTGTACCTAAGATTATCTAGTTAGTTAGTTCCTCTTAATGCCCTTTTGCACTTGGACACTCTAAATCCTACATGAAACAAAGTTAGATTCAATTTGCTTTTGGAATAATGGGAATGCTATTGCCACGTGACAATTTCGAATTCCCCATTTTCCCCTAAACCTTGTCTGTAGCTCAAGCTACGCGCTATACCAAGTAATTGAAAAGTAAAAGAAGAGAAAGATTGCAGTTTAGAAGAATATTAAAACTAAAAAAACTTATTTCAAGGCTTAAACGCACCCGAGTGACGTCTCAACAAATCGTCACAATAGCTTACCGCCAAAGTGGCAAAACGAAAAACCGATATTTGTGGTCGTTTAAACTCACCTCAGAGCGACACCTCATCTTTTAGCAAACCATCACATAGGGTACACCTCATCTTTTAGCAAATCAAGCAAATGACGTCTTTCATGTCGAAGCTAAAAAAAGAGTAGATAATTATATCGTATTTAAGATTTGCCTAATGTCTTCTAAAATCAAGAGCTCTATCGACAACATAAAATAGATAATTTTTGGGGCAAACCAAAATTCAACTCCCACAACTTGAAAATTAATCAAAAAAAGGTGGCAACCTCTTTTCTCTGGAGCAATTTAAAATAGTTCTACTTGGGTGAACTAAAAATATGCATTGTATTTAAATTATATAATAAGGTAAGGTGTGTGGTGGTGGGTTGACCGCCCTGGTTCGAATCCTGGAACCTGCCCTTGAGTGCCCGTCAAAGATTTAGATTCCTGCACCTTCGTGCCCGTTAAAAAATATTTTAATACGTTTTCTTTTGTATACAACAGTCAAATATAGTGAGTGCTCTCGATCTCTCTCTTCTTTCTCTCTCTCTCTCTCTCTCTCTCTCTCTCTCGTGGGCGATGTATCTAGCAAGCTCGGCTATGGTGGAATTGAAAAGTATATGTGAAGCTTAGAGTGATCATGGATGTATATGCGGCTATGGAAAAGCTTACTGACAACGATCCATTCAATTAAGGTCCTAAAACAGCAATTTCTGGATTGGAAGTACGAATTATGAGGAGCAATATGATGGCTGATCCATGACAAATCATGAACCAGATGCAACAATGGTAGAATCACAGTGATAGTGGGAAGGTGGGACGATGAAATGGAAGAAGCAGCAGTTTGTGGTGGAGTTGCAGTAATGTTTGATACTAGATAGTGAAGGTTTGTCTGGCTGTTTTCTGAGTCGCAAGGATCAGGGAAAAGATGAAGACAGTGGATGAGGATGAGATACAAAATCCTTTGCTGCGAAAAGGCTACAATGGTAGTGATCATGGCAGCAACGATGCTCGTAAAACAGGTAGAAGAGGCTTCCTTTTCTCGGCCATGACTTATGCCAAAGCTCGCACCATATATCGGCAGCGAAGCATGAAAATGCCAAGCAAAGAGCCATGGGTGAGTAAGATCGCAACTGAGATGGCAAATTTTTTTGAAAGGTTGAGAAGGCGGCCCGTTATGATGCCTCTGAAGGCTGGCATATCAGCTTGCATAGCATCGTGTGTGAGGTTCATCCCTGGACCGCTCAGCTTCCTCAACAAGAACGGCGTGTGGGCTGTGATTACATCTGACATTGTGCTGGAACCAACAGTGGGTTCCACGTTCAGCAAGGGGATAAATCGTGCTGCAGGCACGCTCGTAGCTGCAGCGCTGGCGCTGGGAGTGGATCATGCAGCTCAAGCGCTGGGCCAATTTGAACCATTACTTCTCATGTTCTGCACATTCTTGGGCGGTGCCATCCCCTCTGTCTTCAAATTCCGCAGACCATTCAGAGACAGATGGAACTACTCCGTCGTCATGGCTATGATCACATTCCATTTGCTGATTCTTTCTAAAAGCGAGTATTCGGAAAAGGTGCAGCTGCCCTTGGTGCGAATGCTGACAATAGTATTTGGGTTTGTGATTGCCTCTTTTGTGAACGTGCTGATAGCTCCAGAGTTTGCGGGCGATGCGATCCATCTTCTTCTGAGTAAGAATTTCACAATTGCTGCCAGTGCCATAGAGCGATGTGTGAGTGAGTATTGCAAAGGAACTGTTCTGCAACAGATTCCTCAGCTGCTTGGAAATGCCAAAATCACTCACAATGATGACCTACACGCGTGCTTTCATGAGGTTCTCACGACAGACTCTCAACTTGACAATCTTGTAAGTTCTAAGTTCTAACACTTTGCCCCTCCTCTTTCACATTTGTTTTTATAACTATAGCATTTATCTAGAGACGATGAGATAGCAGATTGGATCTCAGTAACTCTATCGAGGGTCAAAAATTTCCAAACCCTAGTTACTGTTGGCAAAGGTTACTAAGTAAATCTTATTCGTGTATTGTCTCAGTGCTGCGTTAATTAATGAATATTGTTGCTAGATCTGCTTAATTTTTTTTTTGTCTCATCAGCATGAATGCTTATGTTTCTATTCAATTCGTAGCTTAATTCTTGTGTTTATTGCTATGATCTTGGGTTAGGCACATGACATTTATGTCATGGAGCATTAGATCCATGTCAGATCAACACTTTAATTTTGAGAAGTTTGATTGAAATGTGCAATAGAAATACACTTTCTGTGTTCTTGTTTTTCTAGTATGTGTTTTCTTACTGTTTGACTCAATTTTCGACGCATTTACTGTGATAATTGGTTGTTGTTGACATTTGGTGAAACTTGGGAGAAATGCTTAACCAATCGATACATTCTGTACCTGATTGTGAAAGGATTTTCTAGAGCTGGATGAAAAAATCAGGGTCTAGTCATGATTTCCTCCTTATTTCTGGACTTGCATCCTTCCATCATTTTCTTTGCTAGATAACAGCAGCTCTATGAAGAAATGTCCCGTTTCTGCTTTTGCCTGCTGAATCTTTAATTTGTTTTTCTAGTCACAAGCTACGGACCCGTGGAAAACCTTGTGCTGGTTTTTCAAATTCAGACAGGATGATTTGTTGGGAGGTTCCCGACCATGGGAACTTTGGGTTAGCTAGTTAAAATACGCCATATTATCTAGTTATTAACCTGTCTTCTGGTCTTTAGCGTGTCTTGTCAAATCTTGTTTTGATCATGGGTAGTGAAACCATTTTGTTTTCTTGCCGCAAACTCTGTAATGGGCTTTAAAGCCAGACATCTGTGATGAATACATCACCAGCTCTTATCACGGTTTCTTGCACTTAAGTCTTCTAGATTTCCTGGTCAATGCGTTTGCATTCAGAAAAAGTTCTTTCACCATGCTGAAATGAATCGGTTTTGCGTCAACAAGCTTATGCCTTAAAGTAGATGATTGAGCAGAATAAGCTTTCTTTCTCACTAGGTTATGGCCATATGTAAAAACTCTCAAGAGAATGAAACGCCAATATATGCAATTTGCATATTGTCAATTTTTGATAGCTAGAATGTTTTTGGTAGTGTGCTATTGAGCATTCAGATTGCTTCTTATAGTTTTGAAGTCCAATTTGATCTTTTTTTCCAAACCCTTTTTGTGTTTCTTTTGTTATATTGACAACAAATGTAAAGGGTCAAAAGATGGAAGTCTTTGTGTGCTCTTTATGCACACCCCTTTTAAAAAACTTCACATAATCAAGTTCATCTCAACCACTTCCTAACCTTGATCAGTATGCATAGCATAGAAATTGGGCTTAAATCCTCAACGGCATGTATAGAGCTTAGAGGTCAGATTATTCTGGTAGTCACATTCTATGCATAATTTCTCTATTCTAGAAGGATACTAATTTGTGAACAATGGACAGAGGGCTGCTGTGAGATTCGAGCCCTGCCACGGTAAATTCTTCTGGGGATATCCATGGCTTATGTACGAGGACGTGGCGGACAATCTGCGTCACTTGCTATATGATGTAGTCGCTCTAGATTCCTGCTTACGTGCAGAAATTCAGGCATCGATGCCTTTGCGCCATATGTTTCAAGAAGATTTCCTTGCTCTTGGAAGCCATTGTGCACAGTAAGCATTTTAGCTACAGTTTTGCCAATTCCTATTCAAAGTTAGACTTTTCGAATAAAATAATACTTCTGTGCTGAATTCTGTGTGGTTAAATGCTGCTGACAGGATTATGCAGACTATTAGTGAATCTATCAAGCATATGCAGCATTTTGATTGCCGCGATATTGTCCTAAGGGCTGAAGAGTATGCTCTTCTGCTGCAGCACAAGATATCTCAGAGTATCCCAGAGATTTTGAGAGACTCGGAAGACACTTTGAATTTCAGCACCAAGACATTGAAACCCCAGCTGGACCAACAAGATCCAAATTCAGGCTCCCCTGATGGGAGACAGCATGATACCGTTGCAACTGAACCATCTCCAAGGTACTGAATGTTACTGATTTTTCTTGCAAAAATGAGAGAATTTATTTTCTGCTCTCAACTTTTCCTCTTTTACTGCTTTCATGATTGTACTTCTTAAAAAACAGAGCTTCAGATTTCTAAGTGCTTGCATGCTATCAAGTTATGCATCACTTTTTTCCAATCCTCATCAGGAGTAGAAAGCTAATGGCTGAAGTCTCGGTGCTACTGAGGAAACCTACTAGAACTTCTTACTGCAAGGAATGTAACGCTATCTATTTGGGTGCTTTTTGTGCCATTACAGTTTGGCACATCCAGAACAGAGAAGTCACCAAACTTTGGCTGCAAGGGCAACTGAATTACAGATCAATAACCATGCCCTCATAATTTCGCCGCTAGAAAGTCAATGGGATACTGTAGCTCATCGTCTTTCTGCTCTGTCAGCTGTAAAGTTTGCATCCATTTTGATAGAGCTGGTGGCCAAGTCAAGGTACCTGGTGGAGGTGGTAGATGAGCTTGCTATAAAAGCTCGCTTTGATCAGGTTCCTGTTGATTATGTTGGAGTCATACACAACCACTAAACAAGAAATTAAAGCTGTAACATTTCTATGATTGTCTTTTGAGGCAAACTAATCTTTATATATGTGAGTAAAGAAGTTATGAAAATAAAGGACAAATGATTTGAAGAAAATTAGAAACAGAAACAAGGAAATTAACCACATGCATGTGCATGCACACACTCTCACTCACTCACTCACTCACTCTCTCACATGCATTTAGTCTGTAAGCTTTTGTGCCTGTTATGTGCTGCATGTTTGAGCATTCTGTTCATCCTGAGCTGATTTTATAAACCTAACAACCACTAGTTAGGAATTACTCTGTTTGTTTTTAAAGTTTCATATTCAAATCTGACAATAGCTATACAGTGGCAGATTCCAAATTTTATCAAATCCTGTGAATGGTTTACCATTTTAAGCACTTAGAAT
Organism: Diphasiastrum complanatum; assembly: GCA_029204225.1. NCBI lineage: Eukaryota > Viridiplantae > Streptophyta > Lycopodiopsida > Lycopodiales > Lycopodiaceae > Diphasiastrum > Diphasiastrum complanatum. The sequence continues at coordinate 51,664,864 of CM055096.1, forward strand.
GCTATTACAAAGGCTTCTCTGCAACTTCCTCTTCTGCTTGTAGACCATTGTGATAGTCATGTTACTCTTAAGGAATGGGGTTAGCAAAGTCTTGATCATACAAGACAATTGGAGGCTTTCCCAGTAGTGCTTGTATTCAGGATTAAAAAGAACTGCTTAAGCAGAATCCATGGAACAAGGTAGAAATAAAGTGTTGAAGGGTATTGAGGATGTTGTAGCATTTGTTCCATGCTATCTATACATGACAACGTTGATGGGTCTGAGTCTTTGTGGTTGGACTCCATAGGGTTGAAGATTGCACTGCTCCTTTGTCATGTTAGGTATTATCCTAGATGTAACATCAATATATAGATATTGAAGATCACAAAGTTGACAACATGTAGAATATCAAAGCTTATCAGGGGTAAGAAAAAAGAAATATCATAGTTGGGAAACAAATTGCTGGTTCATTATCTTAAAACTGTCCAAGCTTTTTTTTAGCTTTTGCAAAGATCCCAAATTATGCTCACTTTTTGATATTGCAAAAGTTTTCACACAAATGCAGCAAGGTCTTTTGGAAGCATTAGTCTTGGGTGGCCTTATTTAACAGCTGCATGTAGTTCTTTACTTGAAAGCATAGATGAAGCCAACAAATAGGGAATAGAGAAGTGAAGTTTCTTTTTCTTCATTTCTATGGAATGAATGATGTAATTAGTCTTGCTAAAACTTTTATGCTATGAGCCCTCTCTTTCTGGGATAAACACCTTGGTATTAGTACATCTTGTTATGGAAACACTTTATAGGCGAAGTTTTTCATGTTGACATGACTCACTCAATGGACTCAAATCCCTCAAAAATGTATTGTTTCATGATTTGGCCTAGAGGTTTTCAAGTGAAAATAAGCATTACCAAAGTGTCGATGTGGCATTTCTTGTCATTTTTTAAATGCAATAAATTTTGCAAAGTTTGGTATTCCTCGAGGATTTTACAGCATTGCACATAGATTTAGCGAATTCCATGATTTTTGAGACCTTCAAACAAATGTGACAACATGAACATGATGGCATGATATGAACCTTAAATGCTCTAAATTTTTTTTGGAATCAAACCATGGCCCATAGAATTTTGTTTTAAGTTGTTGAATGCAGATAATAGACTATAAAAAGTCAATTTGTGGGCAATTTTTTTTTTAAATGTGACGTAAAGTGCCAATCTTTTCCAAAGGATTTGTTGGTGAGCTTTACATTCTGTTCAATGATCACTCAATTATCGCTTGACCCAATAGGCCCCCGGTAATCGTATGGCCATCTAACCCAATGCAAAGGTCATTAAAAATCCATTCCCCCGTATGTAAAGGATTTGCATGGGAGATATTTGTTCATTGTAGAGAACATTAATAGTCCAAAGCTTGAGTTCCTTCGGAAACAACAAGGACCCAAGCAACAACGACAAATTTCATTTCAGTCTCCAATGCTTTTCACAGAAAAAGTCCAAGACCGTGCTCGTAAAGAGTTTTGTGAGTTTGAAAGGTCACCTCACATAATCTCTTCGCAAATGATGAATACAAAGAGTCCATAAAAAAAAAATTGCTAAAAACTTAATATTATTTCAAAAGAGCTACAAACAAGTTTTACAAGAAAAATATAGCCCATAGCAAGTGCGAAAGTGTGGCTGTTAAAAAATTTTCAACAAAAAGAGATATTTTTCTCATAATAGTTTATGCTTAGGAAAGGACTTTTTTGGTTGTTCAGACCAAAAGACCCCACCATAACTCTATGGCCAACTTATCAAGTGCACATTTCACTACTATAAAGACCATTTCCCAATACGTAAAGGATGGCATGATTGACTTGTTCCACATCTAAGATTGTTTTACATGCAACACTTTTGCTTTTGATGGGCACTAATACATGTCCTTTCAATATTTAGGAATGGACATTATTGTATATGATATATGTCAAGAGGTCAATGATTATCAAAAGTATTTGGCCATTCAAAGCTATGAGAGCGGTGACACATTTGGATTGTTATTTCTATCATTGTTGACCTCTCAACCACTTCTTGATGTGATTGCGAAGGAAGAGGCAATTTCTTGTTCCCCCAAAAAAATATATTTAAAGATCGATAATTTTTCATGGGCAAAGAGAGAGAGAGAGAGAGAGAGAGAGAGAGAGAGAGAGAGAGAGAGAGAGAGAGAGAGAGAGAGAGAGAGAGAGAGAGAGAGAGAGAGAGAGAGAGAGAGAGAGAGAGAGAGAGAGAGAGCACATCTTCCTCTTTTAAAATGCCAACTTTGAGAAGCATTTTTCAAGAAACTTTTTGCAAATTAAAATAATATTCTTACCTTCAAAGCCATTCCCGAATATTTAAAAAGATAAAAATGGAAGTGTACTCATGATAGTGAGAAGTAGTTAGTGCCATGTGACACACAATGATTAGGAGCTTGCCTTACATGGCAATCCCCTTGTAGTTACAAGGAAAATTTTCATAACAGATTTGTTAGCATAATCTAATATTCCTAGTATGCTAGCAAATTGTTGTCATGACACTGCTAGGACTCATAATATGCCTCCACCTGTCTAAAAGCAATGGAGTCTCATAATATGCCTTCACCTGTCTAAAAGAAATGGAGTCTTATTGATGAATGAAATCTCCATGAAACTAGCAAGTCACTTGAATTTGATGACTTGTTACATTTATTTTTGAGAAAAGGCTTTCTTTTCATATTTGAATATTGTTCAAAGATTGTATTCTCAAAGCTTAGCAGATCTTTTACTTTAACAAATTTTGCAAATTTGATAGTAAATTTTCAAGATCAACGTCATAAATATAATTTGGCTTTGTATACAAAATTGGAAAATTATAAACAGAAATTGTGAAATTGTAGCCCAACTGTAGTCTGAAAAAATATCAAGTAAAACTCAAGTAGAATCATAACTTTGCCTAGAGTGGACAACACGCAATATCATTTTCTATATTCACATTTTTTACCTTTAAAAACATCATAATGTCACATTGTATACTTTATTCTTATGGTGTGGTGTCCTTTGCAAGAGCAACATAATGTACATGTCCATCCACATAAAAGATATTTTTTCGACTTTTTACATAAGATAATGATATTTTAGACACTTTCAATGGTGGATCAAGTAATTTTTGAAGCTGCATCTTGCTCTAACAAACGTCTCAAATGGCCCTTACCACCATGAAAATCTCATACAAAGACCATCCTCCCATACACAAAGGCCTAACCAATTTTGAGTGCAAGGCTTCATGTCCCTTTGGCAAAACCACCTAGGTGAGATTTGAACTTGAGTTGTCATGGATTCACCAATTGATCTTAACTGAATAAACAATTGTTGCATCACAATTTTGTAGTTTTGGGCTCTCTTCTGGAAGTGCACAACTGCCAACATCTAATAAAATGGCTAGCTATCATGATTTTTTTGCCAAAAGAATTTTCCAGCAAAAAAAAGGCATTTTCTTTTGCTAAAAAATGTTACATGTCACAATAATTGAATCCCCACTCTCTCCTAACAAAGATGTGCCCATACTCACACAATCATGGCTTTTGAAATAATTGGTTATAAAATTTATAGTGGACTACAAAAAGAAATGGCTTTCAATTATCCCATCACCCTCTCCAACATACGTATCTACCATTGGCCAACCATTTGCATTGAAAGTTTCACATGCAGTCAGAAAATTATGTGGAGGTATATGGTTTGTATGTCATGAGCCATTATAGGATAATATTGAAGGGCATAACATTGGCATTGAAATCACTTCATAAAGCTTACTAAAGCCCTCTTCAACTTGGCGGAATCTCATATTTGTTTCTAAGACATTTTCTCCAGCTAATTCATAGACTCTCAAAGAAGTGAAGAGACTCTCAATTCATTTATGACATTTTCTTGGCCAGGTCATTGCTAATTTATCTACTAAACACTATATTAAACAAGGACCAGCTCCCATTTTGGAAATGAGATTGGTATCTAGCTTTTCGCTGATAGCTTTACCATAACCTTGAAGTTGCAACTCAAGTTTTGTGTGAGAGCTCTAATATGCTTAAATGCCTTATGTGAATGTTTGAGATGTGTCACATGAATTGCTTTAAAGAAAAATCTTCTAATTCTCTCTCATGGCTCCCCCTACTATGGACTTTGAACCTCTAGTTGAGGCATTTTGACCATTCCTCTTTGCTACTATGGCTTCCCTCTAGGAGATTCGCTTTTGAGATAGAGATATACTAGCTTGGATGCTTGAAAAAGTTGCTTCCAAACTCAAAGCTTGAAAGTCATTGATTCAAAACTTTCCTACAAATATAATAAGCCTAAAGCATATGATCATCTATTATTTCACCTACTACCTCTTTGTTTAGTCCATGAATTCCTCCTATATCTTGCTTATCTCATAAGTTTCTTCATAATAGTTCTTTGTAGCCATCACCTTGGTGTTCTTAATTGAAATATCTACTTTGCCTCAGCTAAGCTATGTAGCATTAACTTTTTGACCCTTCAATTTTATCTCACCCTCTTATTCAAATATTTAAACTAGAATATTCACACCCCCAACCTTCCACCCACTTTTCAATCACTTTTTGCCTCAAGTTTGTTTAGCAGGAGCCCAACTTGCCATCTCTTTCAACAACACTATGAAATTCAATCACCACTTTCTAGCCAAAGGCACACCTATTCTCGAATTTGTGCAAAAAGTTCAAAAAGGACCAAGAGTGGATCCTAATCTGATCCTCAAGAGAGATTGGTTGTCATATTACTTGATCTATCAATCCACTTGTTGGAGGGTTTGCGGATCCCAAGGCAACCCTAACCCTAGTTAATAAGTGAGAGGGATTTGGCACCCTGCATGTGTAAGTCCAACCCGATGATCACATAGTTATTTGATTGATTAGTTAAAAGCTGATAAAGGACTTTAGGCCTTTTTGCGGGACTTTTCATGTCACAGGGCCTAAATGTCAAGTTAGTGAATAAAGTTGGGTTTCCCTCCAATTTTGATGGTTCCCACACTTTTTTCAATTTGAATAAAAAGAGAGGCAAGACTGGACCAATAGGATTCAGAGGCCAGGGTCCTCCTCTCTACTATAAAAAGGGACCAACTCGAGTTGCTCCTAATGTTCATTTTCTCATTTCAATAAAGCAGATTGGTTCTCTTTAGAAATGGATTGATGAATGTCCTTGCTCTTCCTCTCTTTTCCTCCATTTCTCATGCTTTCTTTGGTATTTGCTAATTGTTGGATTTGATCATTATTGGGATTGCTATTTCTTATGCTTTGGTGAGAGAGAAAAGGAGAGAGAGAAGAGTAAGTTTCTATCATTGTTGTGGATTTAGGGTTAATGGATGTAGTGTTAATGCTTAGTGTTAATGGATGTAGTATTAGATCCTCCATTCATGTTGAAATCTGAACTATACTATCGCTCTCATGGGAACGAACCTACGCGTGACAACTAACTCCGTCTCTTTGATGCTAGATTGACTAGATCTTGGATTCAGGTTAGGCAAGGAAAGAAACCCACTACAATTTTGGTGCCGTTGCCGGGGACCTACACCAATTTTTCAGTTTGCAGCATGTTTTTTTTTTCAAAAATTTGGAGATTTCTTTGTACCTTCTTCGTCAATGGTGTAAAATGTTGGAGATCATCAACATTCTTTGGAATGGCTGTTTCTATCAAGACATCTTCGACAACCACTTTTTCTTCCCTTTCAATTTTCTAAAAGACATATTTTAGCAATCTAAAAGCACAAATAGCTATGCTTAGTATGGAATAAAAAATGATACTTATACTTAGAAGAATGTATAATGAAATAAATGAAGAAAAACTATGCTTAGCATGGAAGGATTACATATCATGTCTTTGAAAAAAATAAAACATGGAAACAATGTTAGTCCTTAACATCAATGAATACAACCTCTAGGATTCGTCAAAATCTTGACAATTTAGGCCTATGACCATGGCCTTTTCAATTTTCATAAATGATTTATGTCTGAGATTTAAAGTTCTCATTAAATCACAATGTTATGTACCTACTTATAATATCTAATTTTTTAAATATTTAATTTATTAAAAAAAAACATGCTTAGTTTTGACTTTTTCTATTTCTACTATAGAAAGTTGTCCATCTACGACTTTGGGAAAAACATTGACAACTAACTCCATGGAGATAATGCCTTGCATGCTTTTCCACTCAATAATGTCTATATCTACAGTAATGGGCTTTAATATTGAAGATGCAGAGGCCAATCTCTTTTGGTTTTTATGGAAGTTGTTGTTCCTTGACTTTTAATCTCAAATTTCTTTCATTTATCAAAAATTTTATCAACAAGCGCCCATACCAAAAGTGTTGATTACCCAAGAGGAGCTAGACAGAATAACAGAGAAATATGTAAATATTCTTTCCACTTCTGTTTCTGCTCCTGTACATAATGTTTTTGTGAGAATTCCATATGATCCAGCCAGGTTTTTTTTTATTCTGACCATTATAATCAATATGAGACCTACTTAGCTAACAAAATTGATCTTCTCGACAACTTTTTTGATTTTTTTTCTTCCAGATACACGTAGAAGCTTTAGATTAGGTCCCAAATTTTGTGCCGAGCTAAAAGATAAGACCTCAAAAATTTCAGATGCAATAGTAGAGGCTAGAGTTTCTTTTTTGCAAGATAGTATTAGTTTTGATTCCCATGGTACAATTTTTGTAGTTAGTCCATTTTTCATGGGAGCAATAAAGACGAAAGAAGCCAATTTTGAGAAGGCTGTCTATTTTATCAAGTGCAGTCCTATGACAAAATTTTATTTGATTCCATATGAAAATAAGTAAGGATTGTTCTTTTGTTTTTGTTGCTTTAATCTGGATTCTTGCATGCCTCATTGCTTTAACAAGAAAGGAATTTTTTCATAAATATGAATTTAACGATATTTGTATCTTGGTTGTTGCAGTTAGCATTGGAGACTAAACATTCTTTTTGTAAAGATAAATAAGGATGGAGTATCAAATTTTCTATGTGTAAAATTAAACTTAGATGCAAATACACATAGAGGATTTGATTTTCTACTTCATGATGTCGTTCGGAAAATATCGACAACGACAACTTCAATCGAAGATATAACCATTAAATCTCTCAAGGTATATTCAATTTATCTCTGATATGCATGTATTTCTTTTTTAATTCAAATGTATCATCATAGCATAAATAAAATTTCTATCATAATATTACTAATTTTTGTTCTATATATGTAGTGTGTACAACAAAATGATGCTTTTAGTTGTGCATGGTTCGTCCTGTACAATACGAAGCTATTTTTTGAATGGTATAATTTACAAACAGATGTAGATATTGAAAAGCTAATATTCTATTCATTTGTAGTTCATTTCATTCTGATTCATATTTTATTACTATCATTGTTTGTAATTTGTTGATTCTCGTGTTTTGTGATGAAAGTTCACTCTTGAGCCATATACTCTTGATGATGTATATAGATTTCAGCAAGAGTTGATCAGAACCCCTGCCCAGTTTCCTCATGGAGGATCATGCACATGAAGAAGGAGCAAGCCTCAAGGTCAAGCATCTACATGAAATTTGGAAGGGATCCATTTTGGAGGTGCTAGGATGGTGCAAATCTCTCAAGTTCATCAAAGATGTCAACATCAAAGAAGCACTATCATGGATACAGTGATTTTAGATCAACATCAAGCTCATTGGCTGATCTTCACACCTTTTGAACCAGCAAAAATCAATTCAGCACATGGAGTCAAGTTCAAGATCATCATGTTTTTCATCAAACTAGATTTACCAAGCTAGATTTTTGAAGAGTGTGAAAAATGCAAAAATAAGCTTGGTAGAGGCCAAAAATCATGTATATAGGATGATTACACATGTGTGGAGTCTGTTCCCACGTATGTACCATAATCATATAGGTTGTACATATGATTTAATTCAAGTTCTAGTGGCTAAAAAGACCAAAAACTAGTTTTCTAGACATATGACACATGGCATCAATCTATTGATTGCATGAGCCACATCCTTTGGTTAGGTGTCATATCCCATGTGTAGAGGACAGATCACATGTGTGGAATAAGCTGAAGTAGGCGAATTTTGACTTCTAAAAGATTTCCAAGTAGATCTCCATATAGAAGGAAAATGGACCAAAAGTGCTCAAAATAGAAGGTTTTGTCCAAGTGTCAGTTTTGCATGATGAATCATCATATGACAAAGCACCTTCACACATGTGGGATCAGAGGGATGATCAGTACCACGAGCTCCCACTTATTGTATATATAGAGCCACATTTTGCCATAATCATTGTGAGACACCAATCTTGGTTTTGGAAGCAATTTTGAGTGATTCTCTCCATTTGTCTACATTTGTTTTGATTGTTTTGAGCTTCTATCAATGTGTACTTGATTTTCAGGTTGGAGTCTATACTCAGACAGTGTTTCACATGTGTGAAACCAGAAAGTACACCTACCTTCAATTAATGATTGTTCTTGTTAGGATTTTGTGTCTAGATTTGATCTAGATTGATCTTAATCTCAAGTAGTGTAGTGGGTTTCTTTCTTTGCCTAACTTGAATCCAAGATCTAGTCAATCTAGCATCAAAGAGACGGAGTTAGTTGTCACGCGTAGGTTCGTTCCCACGAGAGCGATAGTATAGTTCAGATTTCAACATGAATGGAGGATCTAACACTACATCCATTAACACTAAGCATTAACACTACATCCATTAATCCTACTTCCATTAACCCTAAATCCACAACAATGATAGAAACTTACTCTTCTCTCTCTCCTTTTCTCTCTCACCAAAGCATAAGAAATAGCAATTCCAATAATGATCAAATCCAACAATTAGCAAATACCAAAGAAAACATGAGAAATGGAGGAAAAGAGAGGAAGAGCAAGGACATTCATCAATTCATTTCTAATAAGAACCAATCTGCTTTATTGAAATGAGGAAATGAACATCAGGAGCAACTCGAGTTGGTCCTTTTTTATAGTAGAGAGGAGGACCTTGGCCTCTGAATCCTATTGGTCCACTCTTGCCTCTCTTTTTATTCAAATTTAAAAAAGTGTGGGAACCATCAAAATTGGAGGGAAACCCAACTTTATTCACTAACTTGACATTTAGGCCCTGTGACATTAAAAGTCCCGCAAAAAGGCCTAAAGTCCTTTATTAATTCTAACTAATCAATCAAATAACTATGTGATCATCAGGTTGGACTGGTCGCATCCAATTCACCTTGAAGCCGTGTGCGACTTGTTTAACCATCTGTAATTGCCTCTTCAGCAGCTGCACCTGTTGCTTGGCATCTTGCACTGCCTTATCTACCTGATCTTGTGCGGTTGTCAAGGTGTTTTGCAGGGAGCTGATGTAGGTTTCCAAGCGATAAAATGACCAGTCGGGCCAAGATCAATATGTTGAAAGAGGAATCTCGATGAGCTCCAGTTCACGAGATACTGGGCCAATTTCTTTTTGCTTTTAGTCTTTTTTTCATGTTGTTTGTCTATCTTCAACTCTCGATCCAACTGGATAATTCTCTGGCTGATCAGAGTGTTTTCAAATCCTAGATCAGAGATCCTCTGTTCCATTTCCTTCTTCTTATCCAGCATAGACTGGATCACTTGCCCAAGGCTTGAAACCAACCCTAGAGCATCACCAAAATCTACGGTCGTGGAGGTGGTAGCAGCAGGAGAACCTGATGGTACTGTCCTTGGTAGGCGTGGAATAGGTGCCACGGTCTCTTCTTCTTCAAAAGTATCCTCCTCTTCAAACCCTTCAGGCACCATGGCGTCGAACTGCTTTGGTGACTTTACGGCTGTGTCGACCGGAAGTGTGGCTGGGCTACCTTGTGTGGGTGGTTGCTGACTGGCATCTTCGACACCAACAGTAGATTCATGGATATGTCCGAATCCTCTTCCAAGGGATTGGGGTTCAAAGGGTGTTGGGCTCTGGGGCATTTCAAAAATTTCGGTGGCCCCAAGGGGGTTGGAATCATCGAACATATCCATGAAGAACTATGTGTTGGGTGAGGTTGCTTTGGTGTGCGGGGGTGAGGCGGCCTGGGCAGCTATGATGGGAATGGTAGACCCAATGGTCACAGACTGTCCTTGTATGGGAGCAGAGGTGAGGGAAATGGGATGTTCAGTGCGAACAGCAGCAGAGGGTGGATGACGAGGTATGTCTAGTGCGACGTTGTGACGCGGAAGGCGAGTCAGAAATTACGATCTCGCTGCATGGACGACGACGACTATGAGAACTTGAGGCCTGATGAGATGATTATGCCGGTGCTTCTTCGTAAACCGAAAGCACAGAATCGAGGTGGAAGCCATGGATTTCGTTTTCTAGGTGAGAAGCGGCTAAGAGGGACAATAAAGAGCCAGCGACAAATTGCTGCTTAGTATTGGTCTTAATAGCTCGCTTGAGCTCACCAGAAACAGTCTTGAACCAGTTATATGGTTCAAGAGGGGATTTGGACAACTTAGTGTGGGACTCCACTATCTTGTGAAGGATTTGAGATGTGATGCGGTCTTTCCTTAGGTTGCCAACTATCAGGAAACTATTCAATAGCTGGGCAGTTGCGTGGATGGAAGGCTCAGTGATGGCTTCCAGAATGTAGCCATCATTAGTCCAGTGCAGATCATTGGTGAGGTCAATAAATGGCTTGATGGCCTGTTTGGCATGCTTGTGATTGGGTGAGGCCTGCGTACCAGATGATATTTCTAAAGTTGCAAGTGCGGTCTCAATGACGTGCACCTTGTGTGTGGCTCCTGGAAAGTGATATAGAATTTGGATTTCTCTTCTTTCCACGTACTGAAGGCAAGAGTGATGAGATCCATATTGATACAACCCGAAAAGACTCTTTCATGAATACCCATTGCAGTGAGTAGAGGCTCCGCCTCTGTCTGTTGTAGATGGGACATCACGATGGATAGTATAGCGTGGAGACTAGGTAGTATCGGTTGAAGACATGATGATCAGAAAGGAATTATAACGTGTGAAAGTGTATCAGAAGGCAATACATGAATTTTGGAAGGCTTTGGTTGCAAGGAAAATTTGCAAGAGCTTCGCTAACACAAGTGAGGAATGAATTAAATTCAGCCAACTTATAGGTGAATTTGGTGGGTCCATTACACTGAATAGTAGTTTGGCCGATCAGTTCTGAACAAAAATTTGCAAGCATGTGCAGTAATGTAAAAATAGGCTATAAAAATCTCGGCGAAGGTTTCTAGGGATCTGAACCTATCAGGCAAATGTTTTCCAGGGCTGGCAAAGGATGAACCTTCGCCCAGGAGGGTCCTTCGCCCAGGTACTGTCATAAATGTATTTTTTCACAGTCTGAACCTATGGACAACGTAATTTTGATATTTTAAGATCATCTAGTAGGTTGGCGAAGGTTCATAATGAGATTATGATGCTCGGCGAAGGTTTCTAAAATGGCATATCATTGAACATTCGCCTAACTCAAAAATTGAATTTTCTCTTGTCAGGAATCTTCGTCCACCTCAATTTAGATAAATCAAGGGTGGATGTACAGTCTGAGAGCTCAACGAAGGTTTCTGATACTATGTTGGCCAAATCTGTCCAAAACAGTGGTTTTCTAAGGCATTTTCCATAAAAAATTATGTGCTTCCTTTTTTCTATGCTGATGACTTCCTGACTTTTGCTCATCAGTCTTTCCTTATTTTTTTTTGTAACTGTCTTTTTCCAAAAAAGACAACAAATTAAATACTGAAAACAAAAGATTGAAAAACAAATAAAATTAAAATATTTTGAGATCAGGCTTGCTGAACTGGCGGAGCAGGCTGCCAAAACTTGCGTAATTGGTTGCCATTTATCGGAGTATCAAATCGTTTTCCATCCAAGTGCTCAAGAATTATTGCTCCATAGTTCATGATTTCCTTCACTTTATATGGGCCTTCCCTGGTAAACTTCAACTTACCCTTGATCAGCTTGGTTTTGTACATCAATGCAAGATCTCCTGCTTTCAGATCTTTCTTGTGCAATCGACAATCGTGCCATGCCTTGCGGCAGGCTTTCTCTGCTACTAAGGCATGAACTGCCATTGATCGGGTTTCACATAATTTGTGCAACGCTTCATGACGGAGTTGTAAAGACTGATCATCATTTCATCATTCTGTTGCTACTATGCGTAAAGATGGGATTAAAAATTCAATCGACATGACAACATCCTGACCATAAACTAGTTGAAAAGATATTTGATTTGTACTATTTTTGTAAGCAGTCCTGAATGCCCATAATGAATCGCGACGATAATGAATCGGGCCTGAGATCCTTGCGCAGCAGGATGAATAGGACCAACATAATCCAGTCCCCATTTTTCAAACAGTGCTTGCGATAAAATCGGATGTAAGGATTCACAATTCTATCGAGTAGGCCGTCGTGCTCGCTGGCAGACATCACATGTCTGAATAAAATTTTCTGTGTCCTTATGAAGCGTAGGCCACCAACATCTAGATTGTAAAAGTTTACGAACAATAATATCTGTAGAGAAGTGTCCTCCACCCATGCCATCATGTGAAAACATGATTAAATCTGGTACTTTGTAAAATATTATCTGATCCACGACGATACAATTGCCCTGCAATTATTTGATAAGGTTGAGCCTTATGAATTAATTGTCTTTTCTGTACTTTTGTCAAAGAGTCATTTGGTTGTCCTAGCATCAGGTACTCAACAATATCTGCCGCCCACTCAGGTACTGCTTCAACATAGAACAACGCAGCATCTGGCAGTTCATCATCCACTTCAGTATTAACTGGTGCAGATTCAATTCACGAAACGTGATCGGCTAGATAATGTTGCTTCCCCTTTCTGACCACAATTCAAAAGTCAAATTTAGTCAATAATAATAACCATCTTGCAATTCCAGTATTACACGTCTTATTTACCAAGTAAAGTAATGGTTGATGATCCATATAAAATGCAAAGTGCGTTTCCATGAGGTAGTGACGAAATTTTTGAACAGAAAAAATCATGGCTAGCGCTTCACGTTCTGTTGTTGAATAATTCTTCTCCGAATCTGTAAGTTGTCTGCTTGCAAATCGTATAGGATAATCTTTCTTATAGTCACCTGGTTGCGTCAAAACTGATCCAATGGCGTATTTTGAGGCATCCGTATGAACATGAAACTCTAATGTCCAATTTGGAGAACGCAGTATTGGTGCTGAAGATAATGCTTTTTTTAATTTTTCAAAGACTTCTAACTCCTCTACTGTCCAAATAGGAACAATAGTTAGTTTGTATATAGGTCGTGCTAAATCTTCAAAGAAGATAATAAAAATTCGATAGTAGTTCGCATGACTCATAAACACATAGACTCCTCGAATTGTTGCTGGCGGTGGCAATTCCACAATAACTTTGATCTTAGAATAATCGGTGGCAATACCATGTCTTCTTGATATCACATGTCCAAGCACAACTCCGTGCGAAACCCATATCTGGCATTTTTCTGGATTTAGAGAAATCTGTTATTTGCGGCTTCTTTAAAATGTTTTTTCCAATCGATCCAGGTGGTCTGCATCTGTACTATGAACTCCCAGGTCGTCCATGTAAATTTCAAGAAATTTTTGCAGATAATCTTTAAAGGCAAATTGCATTACTCTTTGGAATGAACTTGGTGCATTACAGAGTCCAAACGACATTACTTTGTAAGCATAGGTGCCCCATTCTGTTGCAAAAGCTGTTTTTTGACGATCGGCAGGTGCAATCTTAATCTGGTTGTAACCACTAAATCCATCCAGGAAACTATAATCTTTCACTCTAGCAAGGCAATCCAAAATGCTTTCAATAAAAGGTAACGGAAAGTAATCCTTCCGTGTCATTTATTCAATGCTTTGAGATTCACACAGATTCACAATTTCCCATTTTTCTTAGGAACAATGACAATCGGTGAAATCCATTCGGTATGTTCGCTCTCATAAATGAAATCGGCGTCAAGCAATCTCTGAAGTTCTTTCTTTATCAGATCTACCACATTAGGATTACAGCGAGAGAACTTTGCAACCTTTGGTACTGCATTAGGTACTAAAGGTATGGTATGTTCAATCACTGATGACGGAATACCCTTCAAATCTTGATAAGTCCATGCAAAGCAATCTTGATACTTAATAAGTAACAAACGGAGTGCTTGATACTGTTCAGAAGTAAGTTGTGATCCCACTTGTACAATATTTTCCGGTTCTCCTGGTTCGGCGAGATTCATTGGCTGCGTCCTAGCTGGGCCATCGTAAACCTCTTTAGATTCCGGCATGTGTTCTTCAGGTTCACGATGTGCTTTAGGTAACATGATAACCACATCATCCAGTGTATAACGTTTAAAATGCTCTGGCATATCATGTTGGACTACATTTTCTTGTTCTTTTTTGAAAGGACTTGTCTTGGATCTTCGTTTAGCCTTCTTAGCAGGACTTGATCATGGAGGTGATGACTTTCGGGATGATAAATCTTTCTTCACAGGTGAAGACTTCCTAGACGATGATGTCTTGTTGGAAATCTGACTTGAAAAATCATTCTTGACTTTTCCTTTGCCTTTATCCAATAGAGGTGGCACTTTTTTTGAATCGATCTTTTGAGGGGGATTTTCCCATTTCAGGACCGTATTATAATGTTGCTTAGCTTGTTTCTTCGTTATCGAACCTGTGATCTTATCTCCCTTCAATATAACTGCTTTGGGCGATTTGATTGTTGGTTCATCAAGAACATTACGCACTCCAAATCTGGTCGGATCCATATGATGTAGAATCTGTTCATCCGTAAGTTCTGCATTGCCATCATAAGTTAAGGCATGGCTCACTGGTATGAGATCATCCTCAATTGGATCTGGTATAGGTTCTGTTGATATCCAGACTACATTCAGCACATTTAGTGGAAACGTGTTTGGTGTATCCAAAGTCCGATCTAATAAGGAAATCTCGCTCATCTCTGATTGAATATCTTGTTGACACATATATCCTGCTGTACAATCAATTGTTGCAAGAGCTTCATTCCAATTGACGATATCCGCTTGAGAATCGTAGTGAACTCCCGATTTTTTTTCTGGTCGATCACAAGTGTGATCCGTTGTTGATGATTCGCCATCCGCTTTTTGAACCACTGGTTTGATAGTCCAAGTCATAGGATCAACTTTAACTGCACGATTTTCAAAAGTGATTTTTCCGGTACCCCAGTTATGAATTACTTGCGCAACTTGTAACCATGGACGTCCTAAGAGAACTTGGTAGACATTTGGTGCTTTTGGTAAGTCCATCACGACGAAAGTAATGACGAACTGTACTCCTGCAATATTGACATGTATATCTTCCACCATTCCTCGTGGACGAACTGTCGTTTGATCAGCTAGCTTAATAGCAAAAGTAGCAGGCTTAATCTTTGTAAGGCTCCATTTTGTACATAGCTTTGTAAAAATCAGGTTAACTCCTGAACCGCCATCTATCATGGATGCTTCTTTAGAAAATTGTCTATGTTTTATCGGCAGAGCGATATTCTTTTGTTCACTTTCCCAAGCGGCTCCAACATGGAATACATTGTTATATTCTTCAAATCCAGCACAAAAAAGCGGCTCTTGATGGACTTCTGGTTCTTCTTGAGCTAACTTTTGCGCTAAGACTTCTTTTGCTTTTGGCACCAACTTTAGGAACTCTCCCAATGAAATATTGATCTTGCTAGACAAAATGTTCATGAGTAATTCTGTATGTGGTGCTTCCGGTTCAGTCATCTTGAAGGGTTCTTCGTGATGACGTAATTGATCATTCATATCCGTACGTAAATTTCTTGGAGGCTGCAATGGTGAAGACCGAACTTCAGTTGTTACTTTAGCAGCTTCAAGTTCCTCTTCTTCTTGCAGATGTTTAATCCATTGTCTCATATCCTGATATCTTTGTTTTTCTGCATTAAGATTTGGATAGACTCCCAATGATGTTAGTGTATCGTTCAATGGTATAGAATCAGCAAGTACTGGATTCACTACTGGTTCTTTTTGCTTTTGTGCTCTAGTGACCACCATCAAGGGTGCACTTGGTTTATTCTGAGCTATTGATCCTTGCTTGATGGTTATCAAATTTACAGGTGTTGTAGCTGGTGGTGGCTTCGGTCTTGCTGGACAATTTTTATAGCAATGCCCATATCCTCAATCATGACATAATGGTACAAGTTTTTCTTTATTTGGGCATTCTGCAACTCTGTGATTTTCTCCACATGCAAAGCATCCAAGTGGTGCTCTAGTCCAATTTCTTGAGGCTTGTTGTTGAGGCATCGTTGATGCAATAGTGGTGGATGTCGTATTAGTCTGCCCTGCTGTATAAGACAACATACTGACATTCGGCTCATCATCTGAATCTTCATCCTCTTCCCGAATTGCATTGTCCATAGCATTTTGCAAAAGTGCATACTCATTATGGCATTTCAGCTCACGTCTGATCCGTTTAGGTAGACCTGACAAAACAAATTTAGATCAAATCGATAATGAGATTGGATATAGATTTTTTCGAAAAAAAACTATCTCAGATTAGATCTGCTAGCTCTATTCCACTTTTCAAGAATCTAATTCTATATGATGAAAAACTTTCCGAAATTCGATCAATCGATACTTCTCGAAAATGATAAATCTCTCGGAATCCAATTCAAAATATATCAGATTTGATCCAAATTTTGACAGAGACTTGATCTGGAAAATCAGAAACTAAAAATAGGACTGGCGAAGGTTCTCTAGGCGAAGGTTCAACAGTGCTATTTTGGAAAAAAAAAAGAACTCTCTGAACACTTTTCTGGCAATTTCTTGGAAAATAACTTTCACCGACTTCTTCGATGTAAGATCTGACATAGCCAAAACTATGAAAAACCGGACGAAGGTTTCTGACATAAGGAAATATAGTTTTTGTAATCTGGCGAGGGTAAAAATCAAGATTTTTTGTGATTTGATCAAGAAGAATCTTCGCCGAACTCAAAAATAGTATTTTTTTATAAATAGAATATTTTGGAAACTTGGCGAAGGTTTTTGCAAAGGGTCAAGATATTACTGGTAATTTTGCAAAAAAGTGACTTTTTTTGGCAAAAATATGACAATATGACAACTGATCCTCTAAAACCCTTTTTATTTTTGGTATTATTCTTCATCGACCTAGCAGTAGATAGATCTGAATCACATCTAAGCACAGTGAATCGGGCGAAGGTTCTTTTTTTGTAGTTTTTAGGGTTTTGATAATTTTTGGTGATTTTTGGTAGTTTTTCTGATGTTTCTAAAAATCTGCTGGGAATTAATCTTCGCCCTTCAAACTGAAGGTTTTGTAAACGAAACCGAAGGTGTCTGCAACTCGGCGAAGGTTTCCTAAATGAGGGTAAAAAATTCTGAGCTCTGATGACGTTTTTTGTCTCTTTTTGACCAAATTCGATAGATTTGACCGATTTTTGTTATTTTCTCTGATATCTCAGATCCAAATAGATCTCAAGATTGGTGATCTAAATAGCTTTTTCTTTCTAATAATCAGATTAGATTTCAAACAAGCAAATCCACTCAAATCAAGCAAAATCAATTCCAAACTAACCCTCAAATGCAGATTTAACACTATTCATGCCACGACAAGATGCCTAATGCAAGCTAATACATGAGATTCAATTGTTTATGATTTTTTTTTAGAATGCACAATTTTCTCAATTTAGAAAGAAGTTGTTTCTAATTTCAGATGGCAATCTACAACTGTGTAAAAAGCTTTACTAGAGTTTTGCAATGGAAGAATCTAAAATGTCATCTGGTATATTTTAGATAATAATTAATTTTACCTTAATCTATTTAATGTGCTATGCTTGGCATAGACTTGGTTTATATTTCATTATTTTACTTATTTTTTTAACTCAATTTGTCAAAAAAATTTGTTCTTATGTATAAATCAAATGTTCAAAATGTTGGTAGAGCAAGATTATACAACGAAGTGGAATATATATCAATTCTTTTTATTTTCTTGACAGCAACGCTCAATGTTGCATTACGACACCAACGACCAAATATCTTTTGGCGATTTATTTGATTATCTAGCAATTTCAAAGAAGTTGAAAAATCCCATGACTAGTTTTGTGAGGGTATTAGATTTATTTAGCAGTAGTGATATGACAAGTGCATGTGTTGTTCAAAAGAGAAAAGGCATGTTGTTGTTGTAAAATTAGATAGTAGACTAGCAGAGTTTATTAAAATGAGAATGGTATCTCTTTCCATTTTGCTTAATGAGTTAGGAGAGGTGAAAAAGACTACAGATGATGAAGGCGATATCATTTTCTTATCAATATAGCCACAAATTTCTACTAGTGAAAAAATTAGTGACATGAGAGATTTAGCTAGTATTATCCTCCAAGAATACAATGTGCAAGTACAACACGTTGAAACAAAAGATACAATACCACCAGTTACTGATAATTACTCAAGTCTAAACTTATGAAAGAAATTAAAATTATACATTTCTTGTTATTGTGTTTTTATTTTTTATATATAATTTTATTTTAGTTGATGAATTTTTATTTTTATTTATTTATTTTGATAATCAAAAAATAGCATTAAAATATTATCTGTTTTCAAATTGTATGATTATGTTAGAAAATTGAAAATCTAATGAATTTTTTGCTAATGAATTTTAAAAATTTTAAGTTTTTTTCAAATGTAATTAAATCATAAAACAATATGAAATCTTAATATTTTAATTGTTATATTTAATTTTCATAACTAATAATTAATTTTTTTAGTTTAAAATATTAAAAATCATAAGAATTTTTTTAAATTAATATATTATTTATCTCTATATTTTTAGAATATCAATTATTAATATTTTCACTTAAAAAATAATAATGTGATATGCATGCACATCTCACCACATTATCCATGTTTGTAATTTTGGTGATTCTTCATTGACCACTTGTCCAATTGACTACTATGACAGTCATCACTTCAAATCAACATCAACAGATTGTCATATTGGAGTGTTTTCCATTGGTAACAAGTTTTATTGTGAATCTCTGGAAATTCACTCTTGACACAACTCCTAGTATGTTGGATCATACTCTACTCCCTAATAAACAAGATATATCTCTATCTTCCATGTTATTTGGAAGTCTTCCATTGTAAAGTATTCTCATAGTATGCCTCAGGTCTAGGCCTCATCAGTCATAAAATCTTGAAATTATGTAGGTGATGTCCATTTTTTTCATGACTTGGTTCAACATTCTCTGAAACAAGAACTATGCATCAATGTCCTCAACTTTGAAGTCACACACACATATGGTTTATAGGAATGGTTAACGCAAACAGAGAAGAGAGAAAGAAATAGTTGCAAAACAACTCTCCCATTCTTATGGATTGCTACTAGCAAACAACAATCTAAAACGATTGTAGTTGCAAAATTAGACTCGCAACTCAAGTGTTCTCATTTATAGGATCTTAAAAATTAAATCATACTCAAACGGATGAATGAGTACAGTCCGCCAAAGAAATTAGATATGGTGTGGTATTACTGTAAATCAGATTCAGAACGAAGTTCAGTTCAGAATGTAAAATGATAATGCAAGTTTCTCAGGCATCAAAGATAGCCATCGTCTGATCAGATACTAAGGAGTCATTGACCTCTGTGATTTGATTAGAGTAAGTGAACAAGCAATAGTAAGTGTAATCAAACCACAACATCATGCATCTACGTTAAACATAGCTGATAGAAAGTGTTGCTTCTATATTACAATGAAATCTTGAACAACACAATAATGGATTACAGCCAGAATGGAGACATAATTGGACGTTCAATATCATTCGCTCTGTTGGCGGAGCATTACATATAGTTCGTGTATATATACAGTATATCAATGTATTTAATTACAATAAATGCTTGTCATCTAACTATGTAAATCATTGTACTTTAGAAGTATTTGACTTATAATGACAGCTATACAATGTGTACATGAGTCTGATAGGACAGCGCTCATTGCAACCGTATGTGGACCACAATTCCTAGAATGTGGTTTCTTGCGATGTCTGGTCTTCGCATAATTATCGTAGAGTTGACTATTGCGGTTTCTAGTGGTGACTAATATTCATCTGACGATAAGGATAGCTATTTATCACAGTTTGAGTTAACCACTATAGCCAATAAGAAAAACATTGACGAGGATAAAGTTAGAATCATACCAGGTCTTCTGCGCAAGCAAGCGAGAATTTGGTATATGCAGTTGGTTTCTGAAACGGTTAATACTTGGAATGTTATGTTTCTTAAACAGTTCAGGGAGATAGGCTATTCCACAAGACTGTTAACACGTCTTAATTCGGTGGAGAAAAAGCAGAAACATTGTGCTAATTGCAAAGGCAAAGGACATGTCATCGCCGAATGTCCTTAGCCACAACACCCACGGTCTAAACTACGGTTTATTAATATGCCTAGAGAAGATGAGCCACGACCATCTAAATCTAACGCTGACATGGTAGTCCAAAGGATAGAAGTAGAGTTCGAGACCATAGAAAAGACCAAGATTGGCCTGAATTAGACTTAGATCTAAATAAAGTCACAACTAGAAGTAGGAAGAATATGCCAACTCTTAGAGATAAAAGACTAAGAAGGATAAAAATGCGAATATTGTAAAAAGTGCGAAAAGCGCGACAACCAAAACGCAACCTGCAGAGCAAATCACCGAAATTCCTAAAGATCCAAACTTTGATAGATCTAATGAAAAATACTATGAACCAGATATCAGTTTAGAAGCTAAGAAACTCCTAGATGAAGAAACGAAGAGAGTTATAAACATAACGTTCTCAGATCCAATAATAAGTAATGAGATACCTAGAGACCCATCTCCACTTAAACATCGTTCATATGACATAGTGGAATATTTTGCCTCTAGAATGCCCAATATAACTTTCAAACAGTTATTAGAGGATAATCAATACTATAAGAAAGAGATTGAACAATTTTTGCAAAAGAAAAAAAAAAAACTAAGTTGCCATTAGTCGACGTAGGACTGATAAGCCATGGTGACGAAGGCCCACCTGAAATCCAAGTGATAATTAATGGCTGCATTTTAGATAGTGTAAATATAATGACTGAAGAGACAATGTATAGTTAGGCATTCATCATAGAATAGCGCCTACACTTAGACATATGAGATTAGCAGATGCAACTAGGAGAACTCCAGTAGGGGAGTTGTCTCAGGTCACAGTTTACATTGGTGATAATAAGTTTTTGATGGACTTCATTATATTAAAAACCACTAGGAAATCATCTTACAAAGTCTTATTAGGGAGACCATGGCTCCTAATCCATTCAAAATGATTTGAACTAATTCATCATCTTTGATTTTATCATCTATAGAAGACAACTCTTTATTCAAAGATTTGATCCTAAAGACATAATTTTGGGCACTTTCACTACTTCCTTTCATGCTTTGAAGGATTTGATTCCTAAGCATGAGTATCCTTGAAGTATTCTTGGATCCATAAATTGCTTTTAATGAATCCCATGCCTCTTTGGATGTGGTACAAGATGAGATTCCCTTCAAAAGTTCATTACTTACATTCATCTGGATGCAATGTAATGCAACTCTACATCTCTTTTTGTACTTTACCAATTCAACTCCTCCTTGAGGTTCTACTTCCACCTCAAGTACTATGTCATAAAGATCATGAAGTACAAGCAAAGACTCCATTCGAACTATCCAAGTAGCATAATTAGTGGATGTAAGCCTTTCACTAGCTTCAAGCAAAAATCCACCCATTGATGCCATTTTTGAATGTGAAAAAGCACTAGAGACTCTTATGGTTTCTCTAAGAGATTTGAACATATAGT
This sequence comes from Diphasiastrum complanatum, assembly GCA_029204225.1. Lineage (NCBI taxonomy): Eukaryota > Viridiplantae > Streptophyta > Lycopodiopsida > Lycopodiales > Lycopodiaceae > Diphasiastrum > Diphasiastrum complanatum. Next base: position 51,686,678 of record CM055096.1, read on the forward strand.
CTTCTAGCAATTAGAAAGCTTATAGACACAATCCTATCACTCATGAACCAATCTAGAATGATGGAAATCTAGATTCTAGTCTCAAACTTGCAAAATTACTCCTTAATCTATGATTTATAGCAATCTCTCTCTTCAACTTCAACATGCACTCAAAAAATCAGAGAAAATCATTTAATGCTCCTAATTCAAGCTTCAATTTTAATTTTTTGGCTGATCTAATCCAAGAACTAATCAAGGGATTAGAATCTCTATTGAAAATGCTTGATTTTGCACTAAAAATCTCTCAAATTGGGTGTGTGAGTCAAATTGTACAAATTTTTGAATTTTCTCAGCCAAAACCGGAGCTGTACGGCCTCACACGTGTGAAAAGTGTTCCTACAGCCCACAACAAGTTCTGGTCCAAAAATTTTGAGAATACCTATCAAATCCAACTCGCTACACAAAAATTAGCTAGTTTCCAAAAACTTGCTAATTTTGGCTTTGATTTGGATCAACCCTATCAATTTCAATAAAACCTCTTGTACTTGGCTCTGATACCATGTGGAAAAAGTACAAAATGGACCAAGAGTGGATCCAAATCTGATCCTCAAGAGGGATTGGATGTTAGATTTACTTGATCTATCAATCTACATAAGATTAAGATCAATCTAGATCACTTCTAGACATAAAAACCTAACAAGAACAATCAATAATGAAGGTGAATGTACTTGCTGGTTTCACACGTGTGAAACCCTATCAGAGTATGGACTCCAACCTGAAAACAAAGTACACTATGATAGAACCTCAAAACAATCAAAACAAATGTAGACAAATAGAGAGAATTACACAAAATTGCTTCCAAAATCAAGATTGATGTTTCATGTTGATTGTGGCCAAATATGCCTCTATATATACACTTTTTGGAGCTCGGGGTACTGATCATGCATCAGATCTCACACGTGTGAGGATGCTTTGTCATCATCATGCAATTTTGACACTTGGATCAAACTTTCTATTTTGGGCATTTTTGGTTCAATTTCCTACTATATGGAGATTTTCATAGAAATCTTCTAGAAGCAAAAACTCGCCTACTTCAGCTTTTTCCACACGTGTGAGCTATCCTCTACACATGGTATGTGACACCTATCCAAAGTATTTGGCTCCAGTACTCTTTTTAGGTTCTGATTTTCCAGATCAAGTCTCTGTCAAAATTTGGATCAAATCTGATACATTCTGATTTGGATTCTGAAATTGTTTTTATTTTTTGAGAAGTATCGATTGATTGAATTTTGAAATCTTTTTCACGATATAGAATCAGACTCTTGGAAAGTAGAATAGATCTAGCAGATCTGATCTGAGATAGTTTTGATTGAAAAATCTAGATCCAATCTCATTGTTTGCTTGATCTGAATTTGTAAAGATGGCTGCCCCTGGAGCAGTTCCGGAAGGTGCTCCTCAAGAAGTCAATCCAATTATTGTTAGAAGAGCACCCCATTTGGATCTACCCAAATAAAATGGATTAACAGATCCAGTTAGATTTCTTCATATCTATGCTGAATCCTGTGAAGAAATGGCAAAATTTTCCCTCAAGGTAAACTTAAGTTGTTTCCTATGGCCTTAACAGATGCAACACAAGATTGGTACTATAATAAAGATGAAACTGAGCATGCAGATTGGGAGGTTGTTAAAAGAGCCCTTATCATTAGGTTCAAACCTCGAAAGTTTATGGAAGACCCTTTCCTACTTTTAAGTAAAATTAAAATGGGAAAGCGGAAAATGGTTCAAGATTACATTGTACGGGTGAAACGCCTCAGACCTGAGTGTGAACCTGAGCCTATTAACGAAAATGCCATGATTATGTCATTTTTGTCATGTTTACCTAAACGAATCAGACGTGAGGTGAAACGCCATGATGAGTATTGACTCTTGAAAAATGCTATTGACTTTGCAATTCAGGAGGGGGATGAAGATTCAGATGATGAGCCGAATATCTATATGTTGTCTTATATAGCAAGGCAGACTACTATGACATCCACCACTATTGCATCCATGAATGTCAACGCTACTGCATAAATGATGCTCAACGAGTTCGAGAAACTCGGGAAGAACCAACAGAAATAGATGGAAAAGTTGCAGTCTCAGTTTGATGAGAAGATCAAAGCATTGGAAGGTTTCCATGGACAAGCGAACAAGGAACCTGAGAAGTTTGAGAAGACTTTTTCAAACTAAAAGCATTTTGGATCGCCTTGCTGGAGCGGAAGCTTATGGTTTCTTGGATGGATTTAGTGGTTACAACCAGGTTAAGATAGCACCTGTCGATTGCCACAAAACCGCCTTTGCAACAGAATGGGACACCTATGCTTACAAAGTAATGTCGTTTGGACTCTCTGTAAAATTTGATATTTGCGGCATCTTTCAAATACTTTTTCCAATTGATCCAAGTGGTCTGCATCTGTACTATGGACTCCTAGGTCATCCAAGTAAATTTCAAGTAATTTCTGCAGATAATCTTTATAAGCAAATTGCATTACTTTTACAACTACGTCATGAAGCGTTGCACAGATTGTGTGAAACACGATTGATGGCAGTTCATGCATTAGCAATAGAGAAAGCTCGCCGCAAGGCATGGCACGATCATTGATTGCACAAAAAGGATCTGAAAGCAGGAGATCTTGCATTGATATACAAAACCAAGCTGATCAAGGAAAATTTGAAGTTTACCGGTGAAGGCCCGTATAAAGTGAAGGAAATCCTGAACTATGACACAGTAATTCTTGAGCACTTGGATGGACTCCGGTGAATGGCAGCCAATTACGCAAGTTTTGGCAGCTTGCTCCGCCAATTCAACAAGCCTGATCTCAATGATTTTTAATTTTTCAATTTTTTGTTCTCAATATTTGATTGTTTAGAGTTTTTTTGAAAAAGACAGTAAAATAAATTAAAAAAGAAAAAATGAGAAAAGACTGATGAGCAAAAGTCAGAAAAGTCATCAACATGAGAAAAAAGAAGAACAATATCTTTGATGAAAAATGACTTAGAAAATCATTGTTTTGGTTAGATGTTGCCTATATAGTATCAAAAACCTTCGCTGAGCCTCCAGACTGTACATCCACTTCAGATTTATCTAATTTGAGCTGGGTGAAGGTTCTTGGCCAGAAAAAATCCATTTTTTGAGCTAGGCGAATGATCAACAATATGCCATTTTGAGAACCTTCGCCGAGCACCTTACCCTCATTATGAACCTTCGTTGACATGCTAGATGGTCTTAGAATGTCAAAATTAGATTGGCTATAGGTTTATATTGTGGAAAAATGCATTTATGGCAGTACTTGGGCGAAGGACTCTCCTGGGCGAAGGTTCATCCTTCGCCAGCCCTGGAAAACATTCTCCTGATAGGTTCAGATCCCCAAAAATCTTTGCCGAGATTTTTATAGCCTATTTTCACAGTACTGTACATGCCTGCAAATTTTGGTTGAGAACTGATCAGCCAAACCAGTATTCAGTGTAATGGACCCACTGAATTCACCTATAAGTTGGCTAAATTCGATTCATTGCTCACTTGTGCTAGCGAAGCTCTTGCGATTTTTTTCTGCGACCAAAGCCTTCCAAACTTCCTAAACTGCTTTCTGATATACTTTCGTGCTTCTTACTTTTCATTTCTGATCATCATGTCTTCCACAAATACTTCCCAGTCTCCGCGTTATACTATCCATCGTGATGTCCCATCTGCGACGGACATCATGATACTTCCTAGCACAAGCATGGTCACTCAGTGGATGACCCTTGCGGAGCCGCTACTTACCACAATGGGTATTCATGAGAGAGCCTTTTCTGGGAGAATCAACATGGATTTCATCACTCTTGCCTTCAGTATGTGGAAGGAAGAGAAATCCAAATTTTATATCACCTTTCAGAGAGCAACACACAAGGTGCGCGTCACTGAGGCCGCCCTTGCTGCTATGGGCATAGCGTCAGGTACACAAGCCTCATCCAACCATAAGCAGGCCAAACAGGCCATAAAGCCTTAAATCGACTTAACTAATGATCTGCACTGGACCAATGACGGATACCTCCTCGATGCCATCACTAAGCCTTCCATACACGCTTCTGCCCAGCTACTGAATAACTTCCTGATGGTTGGCAACCTCAGGAAAGACCGCATCACTTCACAAATCCTCCATAGGATAGTTGAGTCCTATACCAAGATAGCCAAAGCCCCTCTTGATCCATATAATTGGTTCAAGACTGTTTCTGGTGAGCTCAAACGAGCTATTAAGAGCAATACTAAGCAACAGTTTACTGTTGGTTCCTTGTTGTCTCTTCTAGTCGCCTCTCACTTGGAAAACAAAATCCATGGCTTCCACCTGGATTCTGTGCTTTCAGTCTATGAAGAAGCACCGGCCGAGTCATCCCACCAGGCCTCCAGTTCACATAGTTGACGTCGTCCACACAGTGAGATCGTCATTCCTGACTCGCCTTCCACGTCACGACGTCGTACTAGGCATACATCGTCAGCTGCGCTTCCACCCCCTGCTGCTGTTTGCACTGAACTTCCTATTCCCACCGCCTCTGATGCTTCCCTCGCCTCTGCTTCCACAGAAGGACAATCTGTGACTATTGGGGCTACCACTCCCATCACAGTTGCCCAGGCCGCCTCACCCCCGCACACCGAAGCTATATCACCAAACACACAGTATTTTATGGGTATGTTTGATGATTCCGACCCCCTTAGGGGCCTTTGAAGTTTTTGAAATGCCCCAGAGCCCTGCGCCCTTTGAACTCCAATCCCCTAGAAGAGGACTCGAACGAATCCATGATACTACTGTTGGTGTTGAAGATTCATGCCAGCCACTTCAACCTGAAGACAGCCCAGCCACACTATGGGTCGACCAAGCTGTGAAATCACCGAAGCAGTTCGATGCCACCGTGCCTGAGGCCTTTGAAGTTTTTTTTAAGAAGAACAATTACCGGCACCTATTTCACGCCAACCAAGGATAGTACCATCAGGTCCTCCTGCTGCTACCGCCTCCACAACAATAGATTCTGGTGATGCTCTTGGTTTGGTCTCAAGCCTTGCGCAAGTGATCCAGTCTATACTTGACAAGAAAAAAGAAATGGAGCAGAGAATTTCAGATCTGGGATCATGAAACACTCTCATCAGGTCTTCGAAATCCCTTGCCCTATGAGACTTTATCTTCTTGATGGCAGCAAGTACCATATCAGATGTGAAGAAAGAGAACTCAGATGGGCATGAAAATATAGAGATAGGTGAATCAGTGGGAATGGTATACAAGCTAGTGGCATAGTTGGTCCAAATGCGGAGGTCTTCCAAGAGAGGTGGTGGAGAGTGGAGAATGAACTCACACTAGAAAGTGCATGAGGAAGAGATGAAGAGAAGATCAATAAGACGTTTCCTTCAGAGTCATCATAAGCATGTTTTTTACGGCACATAACACAGTGGTAAGAGTGTCGGGATGATTGAAGCAGGTGCAGAGCATAAATACTTGAATAGGTGACTAAATGATGAAGAGAACGACACTCACCATTATACTAAGGAGGGTGCAATGATCGGGATGTATATTAGGTTTTGCCTAGATTTCTTTGGTCTTAGGTTCAAGCCTCCCCTTGGAAACCAAGAAGCATATTCCTTCCTTTTATCAGCGTTGTGACCTGTTTTTTTCAACTGGAAGAGTTCCATTTTCATGGTTTGGAAATCAGCTTTGAAATGATCTTCTTGCCAAGATGAGAACAGTTCTGTAGATCTTGATGGAGTATAGAGGAGGTGTTGTAAAGTTATCTTTACAAGCTTTACTTTCGGCGCCACCGGCGCCAGCATTGTCCTCGGCGCCCGCAGCACCCCTGCTGCTCCCGGCGCCACTGTGACCAGAATCCAGCCGGCGCCAAGTTCCTATGGCTGAAAATCTTTGATCGGTTCTAGCGAAGTCCAGAGAGCTCAGATCGATGTGCAATCACCTCACACGATCTAGGCATGATTAAAGGAAGTCTGGGGATCAATAAATTCTAGAGAGAGAAAATGACTTTCTGGAGAGAGAAAACATGCTTTACCGGCCTGGGTAGAGTGCTTAGTATGAGGGGAGGTGACGAATCCCACCAATACTATAGGGGAGTGCGGGTTGCGACTCAGGGCGAGCTCCAACCAAGTCTCAGCCTCCCTTGCTGGAATGTTGTCCTGGCACTCGCCTTGGAATGCCAGCGCCCCGGAGACTAGGGTCGGTCACACACTTGAAATGTAACCTTCTTAGATTTATCAATAGAGTGGGATTTTCCTCAAACTGACTCTGATTACCTTCTGGGTTTCAGTGTTCGGTAAAAGCGCCAATTGTAAGGCCGCTTCAAACTTTTTGATTTGGCACATAGCTGAGGGTCATATCCCGGGACGCCAACGGTATGTCATCGGGACCGTTCGGTCCGTGGCGCCAACGGTATGCTGTCGGGACCATTTGGTCCGGGAACTGGTTGTCTCCATATCTGTCGCGGCTTGTGGTTCTGAGTGTTCCTTGCATGAACGTGAATGGGTTAAGCTCTTGGGGAATGGGCTCTAACCTGTCAGCTGAGTTGGATGGCTTGCTTGGGTGGAAGTTGGCATGGCGCTAGGTTGGATCTCAATGTTGATTTCTGAACTTCCAGTTGGTTAAGTCTGATCGAGTTGGCTGCTTGTATGTCAAGTGGGTTTGGACGACAAGAGTTGAAGGCTGAGAAGCTAAGTCGTGGTTCTCGGCTCCCTTTGAGATGCCTTCGCTACAGGCGGGGTACCAATTCTTAAGTGGAAGAAGAAGAGCAAGAAGCACTTGGTGGCAAATGTAGTTGGTGGCACATTTGCTTGGAATCAAAACAAGTTTTTCGAAAGAGAGAATTTCTTGATATGAAACAATTGGAAATCATGGTGGAAATTTTAGGGCGACCATGCAAAAAGTGCAGAGAGAGAGAGAGAGAGAGAGAGAGAGCGAGAGAGCGAAAGAGCATTGAAATGGCTGTAAGTTGAAGAGGGAAAAGCTGTGGCATGCGATGCTGACATTGACCTCCGCATCCTTGCGCTGCAAGCTCGCCCTCTCACTCTCCACAAGCCTTTGCATCAACTCTACTCGCCTTTCAATCCAGAAATTGAACCGCCCAAGTAGTGGCAGAACAGCTAACTCTCCGATCCCAAGCAAATCCTCACAAATTGTTGAGAATTTGCAATGGCAGCAGCAGGGCAAGGTAGAAAATTTGCCACCTCCTCAAGCAGTCGTTACAGATTACAGACATGCAACCTTGAATATGGATAAGCTGCTGAATGAAAGCACTGATTTCTCCACCTTGGCAGCTCTCTTGAAGCTTTGCTGTGACGCCCAGGCCTTATCTGATGGCAGGCTTGTCCATGCCCACATCAAAAAGTACAATTATGATGGTGATACATTCTTGGGGAATTGGCTTGTCAAGCTATATGGTGACTGTTGTAGCATGGAAGATGCAGTTGCAGTTTTTAATAGCTTAGTTAAGCCGAATTTGTATTCGTGGAGCTTGCTGATCAAGGCTTATGCCAAGAATGGGCGTGGCATGGAGGCTCTCGGCTGCTTTGATCGGATGCAGCTGCATGGAATCCAGCCAGATAGGGTGACATTTGTGTGTGCCCTAGATGCATGCGCAAGCCATGGAGATCTTGAGAAGGGCCGAGAGATCCATGCCGCAATTGTGGACTTGGGATTGGAAGATCATGTTGTTGTTGGAACTGCAATTTTGAATATGTATGGCAAGTGTGGGAGTGTGGCAGATGCAACGAGTGTGTTTGATCGAATGCCTCACAAAAATGTGGTGTCTTGGAGTGCCATGATCTCGGTTTATGCCCAAAATGGGCAGCCCAAGGAGGCCCTGATATTGTTTGATCGGATGCATTGCCAAGGCATAAGGCCAAATCAAGTTACCTTTGTATCTGCCCTGGATGCATGTGCGAGCTTGGCTTCCCATGAAAAGGGTGAGCAAATTCACGCTGCTGTTATCCAAAGAGGGTATGAGCTACAGCTCCTTGTGGGCACTGCTTTGGTGAACATGTATGGAAAGTGTGGAAGTGTTGAGAATGCAAGGAAAGTGTTTGTCCAAATGCCTCATAGAGATGTGGTTTTATGGAATGCCATGATCACAGCCTATGCGCAGAATGGTCATGGTAAAGAGGCCCTGGATTTGTACCACCAAATGCAGTGCAATGGTTTCAAACCCAGCCAAATCACTTTTGTCTGTGCCCTGGATGCGTGTGCTAGCATGGCTGCCCTTGAGAAAGGTCAGGAGATCCATGCTGCCATTCTGGATGGTGGTTTTGAGGGGCATGTCATTGTGGGGAATGCCCTTATCAACATGTATGGCAAGTGCAGGAGTTTGGGAGATGCAAGAAGTGCGTTCGAACGGATGATCCATTGGAACGTTGGATCTTGGAATGCTATCATTGCAGCATGTATTCAAAATGGGCATTCCAAGGAGGCCTTGAATATGTTCAATCGAATGCAGCTCACTGGATTTATGCCGGATGAAATCACCCTTGTCTGTGCCCTAGATGCCTGCACCAGCCTAGCCGCCCTTGAGAAGGGGAAGGAGATTCATGCTGCTATTGTACAAGGTGGATATGAGGGACACATTATTGTGGCAACTGCCTTGATGAATATGTATGGAAAGTGTGGAAGTCTGGATAATGCATGGAAAATTTTTACCCAAATGCCTCGTCGAACTTTAGTCTCTTGGAACACCATGATTGCAGCATGTGGGCAGAATGGGCATAGTAAGGAGGCCCTGGATTTGTTCAATGAGATGCAACACGTTGGAATCAAGCCTGATGACCACACATGCCTCATCATTCTTGCTGCATTCAGCCACACAGGATGTGTTGATGATGCCAGGCACTTTTTCTATTCCATGAGTCAAACTTATGGATTAACTCAAAGGGTGGAGCATTATATGTGTCTGCTAGATATCCTAGGTCGAGCAGGACATTTGGATGAAGCTGAGGATTTGATACAAAAAATTCCATTTGAGAACTTATGTAGGGCATGGCTGTGCTTGCTTGGTGCCTGCAAAGTTCATGGTGACTTGGAACGTGGGGTGCGCTCTGCAAGTCAGGTCTTCAAGTTGGATCCAGAAAATATGGCACCTTACTTGCTCCTGTCAAACCTGTATGCTGCTGCCGGCCGGTGAGGTCTGCACACAAATCTTCTGTCATTGAGGAATGATGGCTCAAAGGAGAGATACTGGGCTCTATGCACCACAGATAAGATTTGGCAACTCTTTCTAGATGCCTTCAATGTTTCAATTAGAAGAATATGCATGTGGAGTTGCTGAATTGAGCTCAACAAGTTTTTACCTAAAAGGCAACACTGATTTTCCCACTGGGAGAAGGAAGAACAGGAGAATCATAGAGTTTGCTGTTCCAATGAGTAAAAAAATTTTGAGCTTGGATCATTTTTCTGAATGCATGTCTAATGTTTTGCTAGTCTTCATGCTTCTCAAGCTGTGCAAGTGGAGAAGACAAAGGGGGATATTGAATTTTTTAACTTGTTAGTGTAAACATTAATTTATGCAAGTTTCCTTTGGAGCGAGTTGATACAAAATGTAAATAAATTCTTTGAGCCTACATGTTTGTAGAGAATCATGGCTGACACCTCTATTAACCTTTATAAAGTCCTAATGTGATATGAGGTCAGAGTAGATGTTTACTCTTTTCTTTCAGATACCATTAGAATTCAGAGAGACATGACAGGAAGAAATTATCAGGCCAGCAAAGCTATATAGTCTTCTTGAGCTCATTTCTTGCAGAATGAGTTACTTTTTTGCTAAGTGTACAGGTGACTCTAGAGTCTATACAAAGAAAAGCAACTATTGTAAGCTGTAATTTTCATAGCTCTGGAATTGAAGAAATTGCTTTCCAGTTCATTGTACCTTTTCTGTTTATTTCAAGGTTATCTTCATTCTTTTCATTTATTGTTAATTTATCTTTGCAACCTTGCCTTGCAAGGCAAGGTTTAGCCTTTGGGCAAGGTTTGCCTTGCCTTGCAAGGCAAGGCAAGACTATGTGGTTGATTGGTCAAGGAAAGTTTAGCCTTTGGGCAAATTTTAAGGACTTGCTTCAAGTTAAAGGGCTACTAACCATAAATGATTGTAACTGAAACCTCAAAGACTCAATGTTCTATGTAAGTTCCTTATGTGAATCACCCATTATGAAGCTATGATGACTATTTCTATATCCTAAATTATGTTGCATGTATCACGAAGGCATTGCCATATCGGACTGCTATGTATGTTTTGAAAGTGGAGGTTTAACCTATAACTTGACTGAAGGCCTTGCCATATTGGACTGCTATGTATGTTTTGAAAGTGGAGGTTTAACCTATAAGCTGACTAATTTTCTCACTTTGATGATTATATACCTAGCTTATCCTTGACATATTGAGAAGGCTTTTTCATCCAAAAGGCTAGCTTCCAACCTTACTAGATTTTGAGTGCTTTTCGGTTACCCTTCTAAGTAACCACAATGCTTAATTGAGTACCTTGCTCTATTTCCAATCTATCTGTTGTTGAAACTATCCTTCATTCAAGTTTGATTCTAGTTGATCGTTGTTGGAGTAGATTCAATTGTCGGTTGTATTATCTAGCTCAAGCAAACTCATTCACAAATCTCTTGGAAAGCTATTTGAAGGAACACTATTTATCAAAACAAAAGTTTCTCTCTGGTACAAGAAGGAAATGGTGATGGACCTCCAATTGTCTAAGCTAAGTAACTGCAAGTACTTCTTGCCATTGTGAATTAATCTATGCCTTGACCATTTTTTTCATTATTTTGATTGCTGGCATTGCAACCTTCACAATTACTTGGAAAATAAGTGTTGAACAAATGGTTAGCTTTTGCAATTACTACTTAGTTGTAATCTAAATCTTGTAATAATAAAACATCTATGACATTCTTGTGGTTTTTTTCTACTCTCCTTTTGATCCATGGAATTAGTCTCTCTCTCTCTCTCTCTCTCTCTCTCTCTCTCTCTCTCCAATTGTGATCCACTAGGAGCTCATGCTCCAATTGCAATCTACAACCAACAAGAGCCATGGATGCTACCACAACCAACTACACTCACACAACCAAGTGCTACCATATAAATGGAGCCTCTATAATAGGTGGTGTTAGCTAATTTCGTAACCAATGCCAGTTCTTTTTATTACAACTAACTAATATCCTTGGGACTCCTACATGTGTTATCAAATAGCTACGTTTGATGAGTAGCGTTCAGGTTTACAATCAAATCGTAGGAAATTCCTATTTAAAATTGGTATGTAATCTAGATAATGGGAATGGTCAAATTTCTAGTAAAAAAGAATCACGTGATAGAATAGATAGAATAATCAATACAGTAAGGCACTTTGGAACCTCCTATTAGCAAAACTGTATTTTTGAAAATGAACATTATACATACATATACCATTTTCTATGGAAACCCTTGCATGCTTTAGGTTGCGGCTTATGGGAGTAGGTTGTGGCTTATGGGACGTGACATACCCACGACTAGTCTCGGGTAGCATGTCCACGCTAGGGATCAGTAGACCAACAACCTGTAAGTTAATCGTGACTATAAGGGATTTGGGGCCCTTATGTGTATATGGTCATAATTAATGGTTATAGGCCTAAACTCATGATGGTGGATTGGTATAGATCTATCAATGAGTCGTTGGGGAACTGGATGACGTGGCCCGGATAGCTGCAGAGGTGTCCACGCTAGGGATTAGTATACCGACAACCCGTAAGTTAATTGTGACTATAAGAAATTTGGGGCCCTTATGTGTACGATCATAGTTAATGGTTGTAGGCCTAAACTCATGATGGTGGATTGTTGGTATGGATCTATCAGTGACTCATTGGGGAACTGGATGACATGGCCTAGATAGGTTGCAGAGGTGTCTAGTGAGGTGTCACGGTGGTGCATGGGCCTTGGAGGGTATAAATATACTGACTAGTGTATGTTTGATTGTGGTGCTAGTAGTTGTATGCTATTGGTGTGATTCCTCATTCCTCTTTGAGATTGTTCTATAACTTGGGAGCTAGATCCGTTTGATCTAGAATTGGTTGGGTTGATTTGTCCACCATCATCTGTTACCCTTTGTGTTGCTTGGTTTGGCATGCTTAGAATAGGATCCTTGGTTTAGGACTTCATAGGACACGTGTCTTGTCAATTGTTTCAAACAACTGGCCCTAATCTCATGACTAAGTCTCAAACATAGTGAGATAGTAAATCTACTTTATGTCAAAACACTCCTTAAAAGTAGACTTACTTTTCAAAGACATATACACAACATTTCAAATTAACAAACTTTAAGTACTAAAAGCTTTGATTTAAATTTATCAAACTTTTCTCTTATGAGCAACTTGTTAAAATGTCGGTTAGTTGTGCTCATCTGTACTACAATGAACAACATAGATCTCCCTATTTAGCACTCTCTCACAAATGAAATGGAAATGGATCTCGATATGTTTCATCTTGGGATGAAATTTCGAACTCTTTGCCAAGTGAATTGTACTTTGATTGTCACTATATATAGTTGTTGAATTTCCCTATTGCAAATCAATCTCTCTCATGATTTGTCTCAACCAATTGGCTTCTTGCATTTCAATGCACATTGTCTTATAGTTTGCTTCTGTTGTGGATAAACAATTGTACTTTGCTTCTTATTAGACTAATAAAAGCAACTACCAACAAATTGGATTACATATTGTTAAAAGCTAAGAACCCCAAGCTCCTCTCCCCAAGCTAGTCGGTGTGTGGAATGATTTTCGTCCAAAGCCTTTAAGCCCACTGCCTGTTGTTATGGTCTGAGGGCACTTGGTGTTCATGTGGGTGATCAGTCCACTTGGCTTACCAACTCAACTCCTACTGACCCAAGAATAGAGTGTCTTAATGCTATGCCACACATGTGGCTATAAGACCACACCAATCACGTGCCGACTAACCTTAGTCATTGCCTGCCAAATTACGGATTAACTTGGTTAGTTGTATGTCCAGATCTACCAAACTCGTTACATAGCAGGTCGCATGCAGATACACGGGGTTATGACTGCAACACACCTAGACACGGTTGGCCTCAGGTGCCTCTGATGGGAAGTTATCAATCGTCTTAAACTGGTATGACCTCTAGAGCTATCGCTCTCGTCGGGATATGTTGGATCCATGATTGGATCCTAACACTATACTCTTTAAGTACTTTTTTAAAGGGTCTCCAAGCATGGTGGGCCGAGTTGATGCAAGAATTTCATTTGGAAATTTTGTATCGCAATGTGAAAACAAATGTGGTTGCGGATGCATTGTCTCATATGTATGAGATGTCTTTCACAGTTGCTGAAAGTTTGCAAAGGGCATCATGGAATGGATAAGACATCTGAGTTAGCTGTGGCACTTCTTCTAGCCACGTATTCAGAAAGACGATAGAGAGTATGTCTGACATTGCAAGCCTTGTCAGGTGAACAAGACAGAGAGACTAAGTCCACCCAATTTACCCCACAATCGTTGGAGAGCATCTCTATGGATTTTATTGTTGGATTACTAAGGACTCAAAATTTGATGGACTCAATCTTGGTAATTGTGGACAGGTTCACTAAGATAACTCATTTTATTGCCACTAGAAAGAAAGTGATTTCTCTGCAAGTCGTAAAATTGTTCATTGATCATGTAGTGAGATTGCACAGACTTCCAAAGTCCATTGTCTCTGACAACGATCCCAAGTTCACAGGAACATTTTGGACAACGGTGTTTGCCAAGTTCGGAACATAATTGCAGATGAGTAGTAATGAGCACCCACAAATGGATGGGCAGACTGAGAGAGTCAACCAGATCCTAGAGGATATGCTTAGAGCATATGCTAGTGAAACGTAGACTAACTGGGTGAAATATTTGCCACTAGTAGAGTATGTGTATGATGATAAAAACCATGTTTTCACACGGATGAGCCCATTTGAGCTCAATTATGGATTCCAGCCCAACAATTCCACAATTCTAGGGATTCTCAAGAAGGTACCTACTAGCACTGCAAACTTCTTGACTCAGATGCATGCTAAGTTGGAGCGTCAAAGTCTTTCCAAGGCCAAAACAGAGACTTATCTACATGAAAATTGCTCGTATAGGGAGTTCGAGAGAGGTGATACCTTTTTGCTAGTGCCACCTAAATGTAAGGTGATGACAACTGGCATGTGTGCAAAACTATCACCAAGGTATTGTGGACAATGGCAATTATAAAAAGGTCATTGAGGTAGCTTATAAGTTGCAACTGCATGAGGGATGCAAAGTGCATCCAATTTTTCAAGATCAAATTCGTAAGCTAAAGAACCAATTTTCTTTATAATCTAAAACACTTCACACTATTTTGTAGACAACTTATAATGTTTCCCTGTATGCAGTCTTAGAATCTTTTGAAATTCTACGATATACCTAGTCATCAACTGTAAAATCTTCATGAGACCTCTTAATATTGGCATAGTGTTAAGCTCTATCCTGAGCACTATGGATACTATCACATGCCACTTGCAATATTTCTTGCATATCATACAAGAGATCTGCAACTTTTTGGATTTTAACAAACTTTGTCTCCACATTTATCATAGATCTAGGTTGAAAACCATACATCAGCATACACGAACTATAACCTGTAGCAAAATGTTTTCTACTATTGCAAGCAAACCCCATTAACGGAATGTAATCTTCCCATTGAGACTGCATGTGAGACACATATGTCCTCAACATATCCTTCATAGTCTGATTAGTTCTTTTCGCCAGACCATCTGATTCAAGATGATCAGTAGAACTAAAACTAAGCGAGGTTTCTAGCTTATGGAATACAGTTGACCAAAAGTGACTTGTAAACTTAGGATCTCTGTCACTAACAATATCACTTGGCAATCCATAAAGCTTGAATAATCTTTCAACAAAGATTTGGGTTAAATCTGAAGTCTTTGCAATTGACTTTACTATTATGAACGTAGCTAACTTCGTTAACCTGTCCACTACAACCCAAATAGAATCAATATGACATTGGGAAGTCCAACTACAAAATCCATAGATATGTTTTCCCATCATTTCTGAGAGATATCTAAGGGATGTATGTTGGAAGTATTTCTACTTTCTACGATGGCTAGGTCTAATGAAGAGTTCGTGCGTAGTATAGTGGTAGACCGGTCGTCCACCTTCTAAGTGCTACAAAGCTTAACAACTGTGAAATAAAAACATAAACGAAAAGGGAGCACCAAGGCTTCCCAACTGGTGCTTGAAATAGAAACTAATTAAGGTGTGGCTAAGGCGGTACCCAACTAGCCACTACTTGGAAAGTAAATAAACATGCTAAGGCGGTACCCAACTAGCAAGGATCAACAATAAACTAGCTTGCTAAGGCTTCCCAACTAGCAAACCGTAAAACTAATACTAACTCCCAAAGGGAAATGAAATAATAAATTGCGGCTAACTAAATAATTAACAAATAAAGCATGTCACAATAATCCAATGAGAGGAGGCAAGAGGAGGCCCGAGCACCTTCCCTCAAGCTATGCACCTTCCAATGGGAACACAAAGAAATATAATGATAATCTCAAAGGAGAGCAATTTAGCATAATCTCAGTGTTATTTTACAAGGGAAATGCCTCTCTTCTTATAGCAAGAAGGGCCTTCCATAAGCTTCTACAAACTTATGGGATTAATTTCTAAAACTTGCAACTCTAAGACTTCTAAATTTCTCCACTTCTAACTTAGAAAGCCTAAGACTCTAAACTTAAAACTCAAGATAACTTAGAATCTTTTATTTTCTAAGCTTAAGTTTCTAAGTTTAAGTTCTCTAAGTTAAGTTTTCTAACTTAGAAGTTTAGAATTTAATTAAGTTTCTACCCATGGACTTATAATACACATGCCATGGTAGGAGTTTATTAACAAGTACTCACAGTGGGCTTATAATACACATGCCACGGTGTTTTATTTTACTTTGATTTTACTTTGTTGCTAACATTATCCTCGTCTTTATTTGATTGGCGGTCCCACGCCAATGGTAATAGAAAGAACCCCGCTCCTTATGGTGTAGGAGGAGTCAAAGTCAGTGCCGCTTGTAGATATGGAACTTTTTGTGAAGTGCTGCTCTATAGGAGATGAAGCTTTGAAGAAGGATGAGTGTCTCCAGAGATTTGGCTCTTTGATGGTTTGTAATTCCAATTGCTCACGCTGATGATTCAATGGATGATGTACAAGAGCTTGGGTTGTTGAACAACACAAGGTGAGAATGAACGGTAATGAGATGAAGGTGAGGGTAAGTGGCAAGATGTGAGTCAGATATGGGAGGTGGTGGAGGTGGGCGAATAGATCGACGGTTTGTTGCTCATAGTAATCTCTTGAAAACATAATGTTGCCAGAATTGTGATTGTCGCATTGTAGCTTAATTGTACGGTTGAGAACTCCATAAAGGACTGCTTGGAATACAGGCTTGAACGATCGCCCTTCCCCCCTTTTCTTTTTTTTCTTTTTTTGCATAAAGTAGTGCCCTTTGAATAGTCAACAAGTGAGTAACTTGCCGATTTCTATACTTGCGAAAACACCACTTGCTGTGTTGTAAAAAATCTCCAAGGTCCTTTTGATAATATGCTCGCCTTGGCTCAGCGGGAGTTCTGAATTGGCATCATTTGTATGTTGTAGACTTGTCTGCTCCACGAAGTGCTTCAAGTGAGAACTAGAGCAAGTTCAGAATGATCAATCGGGTGGGAATGAGGACTTGAAGCATGGATGAGAAAAGTGATATGAAGCTTCAAGATTAATTATATGGTGAAACATCGGGGAAGGAATGGGTGTGGACAAGGGATGATAGGGATCTTGTGTGTCTTTTTATACATGTTCATAACCAATGCTCAATGTACAATTTTCCAAAGAGTCATCATTGTTTGTCGTTGAAAATGACATTTGTCCTTGGGATTGTGTATCTATAGTTCCATTCACTGATGGATTTGAGATTTCTTCGTCATTGCAACTTTTGAGCTTGTTGAAGTAGCTGGCATGGATATTAAGCTGGAAAAGCATGGATTTTGTATCACTTACGTCAAACCAACTGCTTATTGAAGGTGGTTGTGGTTTTTGTGAACATTCCATCTTGTTGGAAAAATGGATCGTTTGTTGGATAATATTGGTAGCCAGATAATGTGCTCCATTGATTTCCAAATAGAACATATGTTGTGAAGTCCCTTAACAGCTTTTCTCCAACCTGCATGTTGTTTCTTCAGAGTCCACTCATGAAAAAAATACTGCGTGGAAGCGTGTGTGAGTAGTCTCTGGCTTGTGTCTTCTGAGTAGTGATTTTTTTCTCATACTTGAATTGTGCTTTGGGGTTGCACAACATCGTTTGTGAAGATAATTTGTGTTGTCCACACACCGGTAGATAATATCTAATGGAGTATGGTGATAATGGCGGTGCACAAGGTAGTGTTGTTGTGTGATCTTTCTGACTCTATACAACAATTGAATGTTTTGGAATAGAAGCTGAAAGTTACGCTTGAGTACTTTAAAGATTCTTTGACTGACAGACATGCAAGAAAACAAAAACATAATGTAAAAGGGTGTAAAAAGAAAAGTAAAAAGATGAGCAAACTAAAAGAACATGATTACAAAACGACATAGGTTACGGACTTACAAACACATATTCAGACTCACATAACAAACGTCAATCAGTAAATCTCCCATAAATAGCACAACTGTGTCAGCGCAAGCGTGAAGGGCAATTCTTAACATGGTGGTCAATGCCACAATTTTCACAAGCTGGTGGAAAACGAAGTTTGTCTGGGCAGCGAATACTAGGATGTTTACCTGCACAGATAAAGCATCCGTGTATTACGGGAAATTGTTGTGTCGTAAACACAGCTTGGTTTGGATCATAGATCGGGGCATTAGGTTCATACGGATAATATATCACCTCTTCAGAGGAGTATCCTGGTGGAGTAGTAGCCTCCACAAAATAAGTTGATAGATCTATGGAATTTGGATCAAAAAAATGCACAGTTGGTTGTGAAACGGGTTGATTAACGACAAACTGCTGGCATGGTTGGAACTGATTGGGTGTAATTGGTCATGGTTGATAAACTCCTAGTGATGGCATGGGTTGTTGTGGAGTGAAGGGGTGGTAATCCTGATACATAGGTCGGGGTGCTAGTGGGAGATGGGTTTTCAGTTGGGGACACTCATTAGCAATGTGATTCTGCGAACAGATAGGACACCAGACATGTTCTCTTGCTGGAAAAGATTTGTCAACAATATTTTTCATAGCATTTTGGAAATCAGCAGTTAGTTTGTCCATGTTAGTTTGTTGAGCTTGCTGCCAAGTTTCCATTTGACGTATGATTGGGCTGTATTCTCAATCTTCCGGTTGTGAAGACGTTCGAGGAGTTTGGATTTCTTGTCATGGTAATCAAAGTCTTCATCAGACCCCTCGTCTTCTTCGCGAATGGCATCAGTCATGACATCCTTAAGTTGATCATAAAGATCAATTGGTTTCAGTTCTCGGCGGATACTTTTAGGGAGTCCAACCAGGAACAATTTGATGGCCATTCGTTCGGTGATATGCTCATCAACACATTCTATCTTGAGACGTTTAAAATGTTCAATGTAGCTTCTTACAAACTCTTCGCGATGCATCTTGATATGTGTGATTTGGATGAATGGACTTTGAGTCAGTTTAGAAGGTTTGAAACGCTTGATAAGAGCGTCTTTGAGGGTATTCCAAGAATAAGATCAAGAACTTCTAGGTTGAGATACCACTCTTTGGCTGTTCCATAGAGCACCATAGGAAATAGTTTGAGCTTTTCAGTTTCAGAGGTGTCTCCATAGAAGTGACATGCATTATCAAAGTTTTGAAAAAATCTAACTGGGTCAGATTTTCCATCGTACTTTGGTGCAGCAATGCGTGGGATTCTGCGTTCTAGGCATGGAGGTGCAGGATTAGAAGATTCAGCACAATCTCGTGACATGATGCAGAATGAGAAACAAAATAACAGAACAAATGATCAGTACAGTACTGTACTTAGTCACAAAAGGTCAAAAAAGTGGTTTACTTGCAAGATAGTAAATTTGGCAAGAATCTATACTTTCCTGGAGTAACAGAATTCGCAAACAAGCATAGAACTCACAAACAGGCTATTGAATCATAATACAATACTCGCGAATTCTGACAGATAATTTTCACTGACAAAATATGAATTTTTTAATTTTTTTTTTTACTTTTTTATAAAGGATAGAATTCGTAGAGGATGTATGGAAATCGTTCAGATTGTGGGCGATTTCGTGGCATGGTCGGCGAATTTTGATACTGAGAAAAAAAAAATTTAAATTTTTTTTTTGGCTTTTTTGTAAAGGACAGAATTAGCAGAAGATGTATAGAAATCGTTCAGACTGTGGGCAATTTTGTGGTATGGTCGACAGATTCTGATATTGAGAGATTTTTGTTTTTTTAAGAATTCGCTAGAAATCGTACACATTGTAGATGATTTCATGGTATGGTCGGCGAATTCTGATAAGGAGTTTTCACAGACAGAATATGAATTTTTAAATTTTTTTGGCTTTTTTGTAAAGGACAGAATTCGTAGAAGATGTATAGAAATCGTTCAGATTGTGGGCGATTTCGTGGTATGTCGGTGAATTCTGATACTGAGTTTTTTTTTTTTTAGAATTTGCTAGAAATCGTGCACATTGTGGACGATTTCGTGATATGGTCGACGAATTCTGAGAAGGAGTTTTCACAGACATAATATGAATTTTTAAATTTTTTTGGCTTTTTTGTAAAGGACAGAATTCGCAGAGGATGTATAGAAATCGTTCAGACTGTGGGCGATTTCGTGGTATGGTCGGCGAATTCTGATATGGAAGTTTTGCTGACAGATAAGAATAATAGTGGAAAAAGTGATTTTCTGGCAGAAAACAGGCTAAATCTCTGAGATAGAATTCGCGGAGCTGCTGGAGGACTGATCTTGCATAGATCTAGCCTCAGTGAAGCCGATGAATTTCGACACAAAGATTTGAGTGGAAAACAAAGGATTTTGATAGTAAAACAGTGGGTTTTCAAAAAATGTAAGCAGGGTCAAAATTCGTGGAGGTGATAGAATGGAAGATCAATGTCTGTTATGGCTACAGACAGACCGACAAATTTTGATATGCTTGTTTGGTCGAAAAAAAATGTCACTTGAGTCACTTCTTTCAAAGAAAATGCCCAAGTTGACACTTTTGTTGCTTCCCCCCGGCTTGATAGGTTGCTCAGCAGCTCTTGTAGGACTTGGAGAGAAGTCTTGTGCTATAGTGTGAAGGAAAATAGCAAGTAAGCATACACACAAGCACGTTAGTAAAAACGAACACAAGTAAGCTATGTAGAAAAAAACTTAGAAAGCGGCAACGGCGCCAATGTTGGAAGTATTTCTACTTTCTACGATGGCTAGGTCTAATGAAGAGTTCGTGCGTAGTATAGTGGTAGACCGGTCGTCCACCTTCTAAGTTCTACAAAGCTTAACAACTGTGAAATAAAAACATAAACGAAAAGGGAGCACCAAGGCTTCCTAACTGGTGCTCAAAATAGAAACTAATTAAGGTGTGGCTAAGGCGGTACCCAACTAGCCACTACTTGGAAAGTAAATAAACTTGCCAAGGCGGTACCCAACTAGCAAGGATCAACAATAAACTAGGCTTGCTAAGGCTTCCCAACTAGCAAACCGTAAAACTAAGACTAACTCCCAAAGGGAAATGAAATAATAAATTGCGGCTAACTAAATAATTAACAAATAAAACATGCCACAATAATCCAATGAAAGGAGGCAAGAGGAGGCCCGAGCACCTTCCCTCAAGCTATGCACCTTCCAATGGGAACACAAAGAAATAGAATGATAATCTCAAAGAGAAAGCAATTTAGCATAATCTCAGAGTGTTATTTTACAGGGGAAATGTCTCTCTTCTTATAGCAAGAAGGGCCTTCCATAAGCTTCTACTAACTTATGGGATTAATTTCTAAAACTTGCAATTCTAAGACTTCTAAACTTCTCCACTTCTAACTTAGAAAGCCTAAGACTCTAAACTTAGAACTCAAGATAACTTAGAATCTTTTATTTTCTAAGCTTAAGTTTCTAAGTTTAAGTTCTCTAAGTTAAGTTTTCTAACTTAGAAGTTTAGAATTTAATTAAGTTTCTACCCATGGACTTATAACACACATGCCATGGTAGGAGTTTATTAACAAGTACTCACAGTGGGCTTATAATACACATGCCACGGTGTTTTATTTTATTTTGATTTTACTTTGTTGCTAACAATGCAACAACCCTCCAGCCTTTAGGCATTCTGCTTTGACTACTGACAAGGTTTACATTTAACCATATAAGACTCGACAAATGGCTTGAGTTTTGGCTAACAAAACTCTCTTCTGACCAATCCGAAAGTCCTATGTATACTTGGATGACTTGCATAGGGTACGTCATGACATTCATAAAATATTCTCTTCTTTAATTCATCATCCATTGGTATAGAAACTTTCTCATTCCAAAATAGCAAACCACCTCGGATGGCGAACTGTTCCATTATCTTCTTGTCTATCTTAGAAACCTGAAATCCATGTGAGTTAATATCTATTCCATTTTCATTTTTTCCAGTCTCAACCATTTTCCAAATGCTACCAAAATGAGAATCTGTTTCACTTTTTCCTCTCAATGAAAGATATAGATCAGTTTGGGTGAATGAAAATTCATTTAATTCAACAATCTAACTAAGAGCATATGCAACTTGGTTAGAGCTGTATTTGATATATCGGATTTCATGATCAAATTCCTGCATAAGCTCAGTCCAACGAGCTTTACAACCTCTCAGATCTTGTTAATTGCAAAAGTACTTTAGAGGCTATTGATTTGTATACACTATAAACTGACTACCATAAAGGCAATGCCTCTAGGTTTTAAGTGCATGTACCATAGCAAATAGCTCCTCCTAAGTTGTATAACGCAACTGAGATCCGGTAAGTTTCTCGCTTTCAAATGCTATCAGCCTATCATTCTATGAAAGAACCGCTCCTATCGCCAAATCACTTGCGTCAGTTCGTACAACGCAAGGTAAATCTGGATTCATGATCTGTGAAATAGTAGCGGATGCAACTATATGTTTGAGTTTTTCAAAACATTGATTCATTTTTCATTCCACTCAATAGGCGGACTAGGTTGACCTTTTTTTTTTTAAAATTCTGCCTTTAGTCATATTTTTAAAAGGCATTGCAAAAGTTTGCATAATCCTCAATTGACAAAAGAAAATTGTAAAACTAAAAAAAGATTTAACTTCTCTAACCGTCTTCGATATCGGCCACTCAAGCACTGTCTTTACCTTGCACTTGTCTATCTTCAACCCTTCCAAGGTAATCTTATGACCAAGACGTACTAACGCTTGCTCAGCTCACATTTAGATTCTTTAGCAAATAATTTTTCTCTTCTGAGAATTCTCAAGACAGTCTTAAGGTGATTCAAATGCTTCTTAAGAGTTCTACTGTAAATCCACGCTCTCGATTTTTTTCTCTTTCGGATTTGCATGTAGATTAAAATAATTAGTCCACTTGGTTAACCACCACCTCTGGCTTTCCATATTCGGTGAAGACAAAGTCTTTACTTGATTTAACAGTATTTGCATTTGTTGATCCCTCAAATTGTTCCAATTGTTCATCTCATGAAATGCTTGACTTAATTGTTGGCAAATTTGTAAATAGGTCGGCATGGGTACCGTCCCCTCTAGACCCGCGTTATCGTCGGCCATTATTGACTCATGAAACAAAAAATTGGCTGAAATTACTCGATAGATCCGAAATCTTCAACTTAAAGTGAAAAAATACTGGACCTTATTACTAATTGACAACATCTTAGCAAGGTCTTTCACTTCCTTAAACGAATTTCGTTCAATCAATAAATGACAGATTTAGAACAAATTCGAACTTTGACGAGACTTTTAAAAATTTACGTTTCTGAGATTTTCGAACTTCGTCCGTCATGGACCAAAACTGTGAAAATCGATTAAAAGAACCGATCATTCAGTTTCACAAGTGTCATCCCAATCCGAACTTATTTCAAAACATGTGGCACGCAGCAGACTTGACATGCATTGATTTTTCCAAAAAATCAAAAAAACAATTCTCGTAAATTGCCTAGTAACTAGTTTTTCAAAATCAGTATCCATGCATGAAATTACTCTGATCAACCTACTATACCACCCAGTATCATGCATCCAAACATACATACAGGTTCAAACCAAATTGGGTGCATGATGGCTCAAATCAGAGGCAATTTATCATATCTTTCAGTCTAATGTTACTCAAGATCCAATGTTTCAGACCACCAATTAGGAGTTACTCAAGCTCAAAAAACACCTCCCAAAAATACACTATTTTTTGAATTTTTAAGACCCTTAATGGTGTCCAATCCCTACCAAAATTTATGAAAGCCTTAGGACAACATCATTACATCTTTGAAAACTACAAAGTAATAGCCACGGACTTTATGAATATCTCCAAAAATAGTGAAAAACCCACCAAGAAGCCATGTTTTTTGACTAATTTTCAACCTTTTGGGTAGTTTCTTGTGGATCAAACTCACATGCAAGTGCAATTAGGCCAAATCTACTATAATTTGATTACGTGCAAGCACTAAATATTCTGATCTTGGTCAATCATGGTTCATATAGCCCATTTGTAGTCCAAAAGCCCCAATTTTTTACTAAAAATCACTATCTAGGCCCACTTTTGACTTTTCCACTAGCATGCAATCATTAGAATCAATCATAATGACTGGGAAACAGCAAGTACAAGTCTGAAAAAAGTTCATGAATAGTAGCTTTGATGAATTTCAAGCTAAAACATTGAATACCAGTTGGAAAAACTCAAAAATCGTAAAAAAAATCCACAAATTTTCATCAATTTCTATGTAAAAAGTCCATAATCATGACCAATAGGCTAAAAGTACATCAAAATCAGAGAAACATTCCACCACTTGGAAGTAAAAGACAAAGAGATCCAGCAAAAAGCAAGAATCCCAACTCCACCTTCTGATTGATGCAAGCCTTGCTCTAATACCACTATAACGATCGCCAAGTGAAGATCATGTTACATGCAACCAAAAGGACATCTGTTGAGCAAAACCACCAACAGGAAATGGCTAGTCAAAACCCTAACCACTTCACTCCCAAGCCCAAGTGATTGAATGCTAGAGAGGAGTAGAACTTGGCTTCTGAACTCAAAAAATACAATGAGGAGATGGGCGAGTTCCTACAAGAGATATGCTCGCCAAAAGCTAGAGAATATTCTCTCTAGGATCCCCCTATTTCTATCAAAAGCATTTGACCTCCTATTATTGCACCAAAAGTTGTCAATCACCATGCAAAAGCTCCAAACCCTCATAAGATTATTAATTACATTACTAGCCAAGTCCGGAATGATGTGGCATAACTAATAACCTTATACACTGAAGTACCCGTTATCCATGTCAGGAACTATTTTGAATCCCACATACTGGAAATGGACGTAACAAGTACAATCATGGTTCCTTTCATTTGGAACTTGCGACCTTTCATTTGACCCAAAAAGGCCTTTAAAGAAGGAAATTAGGCCTTTTCCTAGTTTTTGAATTATTCCTTCATCTCGAAGAGAACCAACACTTCAGTGTGAATTTGAATTTTAGGAACCCTTTCAAACTGAAGTTGAAGGCCTTCTAGCCCTTTTAGGCCCCTTCATGTGAAAAGTGATTGAAATTTCAATCCAATGGTTCACCTAGATCCAATGGCATATATCGACTTGATGTCCGTCGTCGATCTCAAGGACTTGGAATCCAATGGATGAGACTTGTTGTGCATGTTGAACCCATGTCCATGCATGCACTAGACCTCTACATACACTAAAGCTTCACCCTAGTCGGGCGCACGCGAACTATGGAGCTCTTTCTCCCTCTTCCTCAAGGGTTTCTCTCTATGGCCACCCTCCTCAGATTCTGGATTTGCAGTTAGCTTCTCCACGGCCTACCATGACCACTTCCAAGCTCAGTGGCCCTTCCATGGCACTCTGCTCCATGGTTTTACAAATCCGGAAAAAAAAATTGTGTAGAAAACAAACTAGTGTTTTACCCTAGTCAGCATAAAAAACAGCTTCACTCATTTTTTGGAGTTGTATCTTAGCCAAATATCGAGAATCAAATTTTCATGATTGCCTTGGCTATTCAATGACGTTTGCTAGCTTCTATCTGCACCATCTTCTTTCATGTCATTGTTGTCCAAAACGTATATCATGACTTTGTCTTCTTGGATTAATACGTGTGTTACTCAATATTAAAATCCATAGTTCAAGAAATTTTCTAAGATACAAAGGAAAGTTTAAGCAAATAAAGTGTGTTTGCCTCTTAAAAGAGGAATTAGGTGGGAGACGCAAAATCATAAGTCAAATTTCTCGTGAAAGTGGTATGAAAAATAGGGGCTTGCTCATTTATTATTGTTGGTGGCTCTTGCTCTTATTGCTTATGTTGTTGTTGGCTTGGTTCTCTTGTTGCAACCAAGGTGGTTGCTTGTTGTGAAGTAACTAAGTGTGGAGATCGTCATTTTCCTTTGCATATTCATAGACCAATTCAATGATTGGATTGATGTACTCCTTTTGTGTCACTTCAAAGTTAGACAACTTCTTTTTTGCCCATTTGGAGCTTGGCAATCATAGCATTATACTTTATCATTGATACAAAATCAATATCTAGCATAGTTGGGATGACCAATAGTAATACTTGATCCTACATTGTGCAGCAATGTTCTTTTCATGCAAGGCTACTAACCTTGTTTGCCTTTCCACTTCCGTTTGCATGGAAGCCAATTGTCTTTGTAGTTGAGCTATTTGGGCTTATAAGAATGGCAAGGCTAGTTTGCATGGCTTACATATCTCCTTGTTGCCTCTCTACCGACTTGATAACTTTATCTTTTGCTTTGATGTCCTACCATTTGAGCTTTTGCGATATATTGTTCATGTTATTTCTCTTTGTAGCTTGGCCTTCGTCAATTTCCCTACCTTTTAAAATGAAAAGATTTAAATTGATGATGTTGTTGCAGCCTACCACCCATACTCCAATTGAGATTGTGCAATAGGGAGTGTGTGTAATGAAGGGCCTTAGTTGTGAATACATTCACTATTGTTGGCAGTTGGCCTTAATCTGGTTCTAGTGGGATTGGCATTGGTGGGGGTGATGGCAGTGCTTAGGGCACATCCTCGGCAACCTTAGGTGGTGTGAATCGATGGTTTCCCTCATCGTGAGACTGAACATGTTTTCCTACATTGATCTCTATGTTAGATTTATACTTTCTCTTCCTAAATCCTATTGTTAATCTCGATTCATTCATGTTGCTACATTTTTACATGCATTGTCGCACAGTCTACAAAAATACACGTGATTCAAAGACATGTATCTCTATGACTGTCAACTGTCAAGTCAAACTATAGGAGTCGAAAGATTCGAACTATCGTCTATCGATAGGTGTTCGAATGGTCGATTCAAACAATCATCAAATCAAACATTTGAACCCTTGTCACCCTCAACTCCAGCGAACCCGACTCCAATTCGAATTGACAGATTGTCGAATTCGACTGTTGACATGATACCATTCAAAATAAAGCTAGTCACCTATGTTGGATTTAGTCCTCTACTATCCTAAATCCTATTGCATATTTACTCTCATTGTCGATTAAAATTGTCAAAAATCTATCCTGGTTATTTTATGATTTTATGTTTGTGAGTACATTTCACATGTGTGGGTTCCTACGTGTAAAATAGTTAGAAATAGTTTATAATATTGACTTTAGGGGTATCATAAAGATTGCATCTTGGTGTCACTAGGTGATAGGGCCAATTTTGGCTTTAGAGGTCAAATAGTCAAATACACATGTTTTGTCATGATTAGGCCAAAAGTCAATTGTGATGTAACTCAAGCTAGTTAGGTTGCTTACACATGTCAAGTTTAGGTTTGATGAGTGATGCACCCTATGTGGTGGCAAAAGTCAAAGGGTCCAATCATAAGAGAGAGATGCGTTGTAAGGGTCCAATCAAAAGTGAGGGATGTTGCATCACACATCCAATAGTATTAGAGAGGCTCTGTTTAAGGGGTCCAATAGGAATTAAGCTTGGATCTCCACGAGTTTCTATATGTATTTTTTTTCCCTTCATTAATGTATGAGAGATCTATGACTTTTTTGAGTCAATTTAGAGATTTGCCAATTTTCCTTGTATAGCCTTCTCTCTCTAGATGAGCCCAAAAGTGGTATTTTCTCTCTCTACCCGAGGAGAGGAGCTTGTTGGGACTTAGTTTATTTCATGAACTCTTCAACACATGTGAGACACCTTTTGGTAATGAATGAATGCATGTAGAATGGTCTTTTTGCCTTAGATCTTGTCATTGATCTTGGATTTCATTTAATAGGTGATCTATAGTGCATGAGCCACAAGCTTAGGAGATCAATTTCACACATTAGGACATTCCCACATGTGTTATT
Organism: Diphasiastrum complanatum; assembly: GCA_029204225.1. NCBI lineage: Eukaryota > Viridiplantae > Streptophyta > Lycopodiopsida > Lycopodiales > Lycopodiaceae > Diphasiastrum > Diphasiastrum complanatum. The sequence continues at coordinate 51,714,203 of CM055096.1, forward strand.
TTTCACAGCACAAGCGCTCAGCCAAAATGCAAGTAAGAAATAATAAGTAAGAATAGTAAGGAAATTAAGAACGAAAAATAAGCAAAGTAACCAAACTCGCAAGGAGATAGTAAGTAGCCCATAGGAAATCATGCTAAGAAGGCACTACAATCGTTAATCATAAGCTACCTGTAAGGAGCTCGTAACGAATCATCATCCTATGAGGCATTACGAACGAAATACGACTTGTCTCTTCCCTCACGAAGATCCTACAAAAAGAGAACCATAAAAAAATACGTTAGCAGTCTTTGGAGTTTGCAGCTACGAGAGTTTATAAAAAGGGAGGCATCGAAACAATATGTCAAATGTCTTGATCAGCCATCATTGGTGAAGAATTCAATCCCAGGTAAGGGAAAGGAACATCAGAGAAGAAGCGATCCTTTATTCCGCCATCTCCATTTTCTCTACAATATTTATGATGACAATCACTCGTAATTTTCTAAAAAAGATGATCACTCGCAATTTAATAATTATCATTACTGTACACAATCATACATCGAACTACTGCACACAATCATATACAATATTGAGAAAACTTGTAAAAAAACTTTCCATTGACTAAAACCCATAAATGTGACATGCACTCAAATGTAATTGAGAAACCTACAATATGTTTGTTGCTAGCCGCTTGAACATGCAAACTGAAATGAATAGAGTGAAAGAATTGAAAGCACGAACTAAAATTTGAATCCCCATAGAGTATCGGGCATTCCAAAAATTTGAAGCTTGCTCTGACTAGTTACGATACTTGTATGCAACGGAGAAACATTCTTTCCAGATATTGCTAACACATGAAATAATCTATGGGTACCAATAATGGGCTGATGAATAAACATGTTTTCATGGACATCCAAAACTTTAATTCTAAGAAATACAAAGTATATGTGTTTACAAGGAACATATTTTTTGTGACCATTGTGCTAACAAAGACGTCGTAGGTACATGATGGCTCCCTAATCAAGGTAATGGTGTGAATATTCCCCACCATACTGCTGTCAAAACTCTCCAGCACATATACTTCTTTATGTTCATATGGAACTCAAACGATCTCTTTGACACGTGCATTCAATGCCAAGGCCCGCTTGATTCTTTCCTTTGCAGGCTTAGAAATGACTGATCGTCGTCAAAATCTTGTTCGTGAACTTACTTTGATGCAATTGTATCATTAAAATCTCGATTGGCATCATTATTTGGTGCCAATCGACTATTCAATGTGTCTACTTCCTCTTGTGTTAAAGATGTACATGTCTGCACAAACCAAACATCGCACACCTTTCTTAGATGACATATAATATTGGTGTAAGGGTCCACGTGTACAACACACTATTTGTACACAACCATATCATCTCATTAGTTTCACCATTCATATGTTTTCTTTTGCCAAAAAAGCAAGGTGCCATAGTAGTTGATATCGATTTGTTGCACCTACCACATGCTCATGCCTTGGCACTTAAGGTGACTACCCAACTGCACTCCTCTGATTGCCCACCAACTATCATGTATTGGGCGTTGCTTTTTGACTTTGCGAATTTGAGCTCATATTTATTGCAATGCAGGTGCAATATTACTCGAAGTCCTAAAAGGAGAGAAAGTTTATGTTTTATAATGTATTCCACATCCGGATGGTCCAACCCATGATCATTGTTCCATTTAGTGTGTGGTCTCTTTTGTCTGCAACTTTCTTTCAAAACACCACTAGAATTTATATCAGACGTGAGGTCTGCTCTCAACAAAATTTCTTATGGACTCTATAAATAATGCACCCTCAATCAATGACCTCTTGTTAGCTCTCGCCCTGTCCATAAGATTTTGAATGGGGTCCTGAACCCACATACCGACTTGTGAGAAATGATTTTTCTCTAGCACTTTGCAAAATGGCATTTGCAATGTCTCCAACAGCTGCATCATACAAGCTTATTTTCGTTTTGTGCTCATCCATTCTTCGCCATACACTATGCATAGTCTCTGATAAATTTGTTGTAGGCATTAATGCCTTTATTTCTAAATCAAGAACCTATATATAAAATGCAATTTATTAGCATAGACAATTATTTACAATGAATACAAACTGAATTTGCATCTGAGCAAATGTGAGATATTGACAATTCACATACCACTTATATAAATTTATCCCAACGATGCATCCCATTTCTCCACCAAGCTAACCAGCTCTCCAATTCTTTCATATTATTTTCATAAGCTTTTCTAAGCTTCTACCAATTTTTTATTGTTTTGTATAGTTCATCATCTATTGTTGTATTTGTTGTTTCACGCAACAGCGAGTAATGCTTCATGTGCACTGCTTTGCTGATTATATTGAAATCTAAATGAAATATTTAGCTTCTGTGACAATTATACACTTTTGTGAAATTAAAATGATTGGTTGTTTTTTTTTATAGATTGGACTCCATGCAGACCATTGCCATATGTGAGATGACAGCGCAAGATGTAAAAGCACAAATACTATTTTTTGGACACTTCTCAATAGAGTCATGTCAAGATATTTTGATCGAACTGTGGCATTCAAAAGGTTTATGGCTGATGAGGCCCAAGCCAATTGGACTGCAATCACAATTGCATACGAAATCAATCCAAACACTCTCTTGCATGGTCGTAAAAGATCTCGTCTCTTTCATTTCATGGACAATGTCAAGCAACACACTGTGAAATATATTAAGATTATACACAAAGAGGAGCACATCAACTTTCGATTATTTTATAGTGGTGATGCGTTTATAGACTCCTTACCAAGAAAGGAGGATTGTGTATACCGAGTAACGATATATATACAAGCATAGAAATTGTCAAAACTAAATAAAGCTTGAGATAAGAAATATGCACCATTGGTAGTCCAAACATTTCTATAACTCCTATACATATTGACTTTGTATAAGCTCAATTTGTCCATTCAAAAATATTTGTATATTCATTGATTTTCTTGATAATGTTAAATCTAGGTTCAAGAGAAAGGCATTTGAAGATGTCCACCAAAAAATAAAATTCATAGATTGTTGGAACATAGTCTGCAACAGAGGAAAAAACGTCATAAAAGGTCTAAAAAGACCATCTTGTATATATTTGTGCGTGTGTGTGTGATTGTAGTGTGTGTGTGTGTATACACACACACACACACACAATGTATTTCTAAGTACCCTCGGAACATATTTCAGGGGGTAGGGATGGTACAAAACAGCTCCGTGCTACAATACAGTTCCGAACCACAAAACACCAATTTGGTTTTGACGACTCCTTTTTTTCTACAAAAGAATCCCCAAAAATGTCCAAAAGAAAAGGGTTAAAATAGCCCCAAATCCATAAATAAAAAGAAAGTCCTATAAAAGATTTTTCTATACTTTTTTGTTTTCTTAATTTCCATATTTATTTAGCATTTTATTTGCTTTTCCTTAGATTTGAATTAGTAAATAATGAAAAAAAATAAAAAATTCAAAAAAGGGACGTTCTGTGGATTCTCTGCACGGAGCGTAATCGTTTCCCATTTTCCTCTTAGATGTATTTCACATGTACACTTTTTATTAGAGTACAATGAAATTGGTCCTACATTATGTATGAAAGTAAGGCTCATTTATCTACAATAACTATTTTACATACCTATCTATATGAAATTTATTACATCTACTTTGCATTGAAAATCCCTAGCTGTTTTATTCAAAGTCAATGCTCCAGGCTTGTTCAATTTTGTGTAACATTAAAAAACATATCTTTATTTATATCTAATCAAAATTCAAATTTGTTGTTTAAAATAAACTTTGAATAAAAGAACTTTACAACCACCATATATAAAAGTTGACTGAATGGATAAGACATTAAGCTTGAATCACAATACATGAAATAATTGTTGCATAATTTTTTGAACACAAACTTGATTCCAAGGCAGCAATAGCATGAACAAAGAACAATTTTTTACATAGTAGTGAATGGTAAGAACTTAGCCCAAGTCTAGCATTCTTTGAAAGTAAGCCCAATTTGAGAGCAAGTGGTTAGGTAAATAGCACAAGACTTGCTTAGTTAGAATGGTATTTTATATGTTAAGCTTAGAGAAGCATCAAGTCAAATTAGATTAGTGTGATCCAATCACAAAACTCCTTTCTATAAGAATGGGCACTTTTGTGTGATTTGTATCCTTAATGTTGTTATGATAAAATTATATGAGAAAGATTATGTGGTCTTCAAAATTTGTGTTCCTTTTGCATTTCTTTCATTGAAAGTCATATTGTTGATTGATTATGGCCATTTTACTTGTTTGAAGAATGTCATGAATGCTTATGCTAGAGAGAAACAAGAGTAAATGCCAAGGCTCTGTATCTATTTTAGTACTTTCATGTTTGTTGTAAGTAGCGATAAATGTGAAAATTACGGTGTTAAAGTGGCAATAGACATGGAAGGTAGTGATAGTGAGTAATGTTAGAGCTTGAGTATTAGTATTAATGGAAGTGGTGTTGAGAGTAATAGTGTTTGTGGTGGGAAAGTTCATTGTTGAAAGATGTTACTTTATGGCTCAACAATGTTATTGCACGTGTGGAACAAGAGCCACAAGGAGAGTGCAAGCCCATATCCTAGGCTACTAAAATCACCAGCCACAAGAAAATGTGCAACTCCTGAACACGCCTGAGCTCTATGGAACCCAAAGATGGAAATCGGGAACTTCAACTAATGGTTAGGAAGGAGAGAGCGATTGGGTAGCTTAAGAAAGGTGTTTCGTAACAATTAAGCAACATCACAAAAATTGTAAGTGGGACAGCACACTTCTCAGTCAGCTTCAGTTAGCACTAACTGAAAATCACTAACTTGTAAGGGGCAGGCCCCTTGGCCTGTACCTTGCAAAAATATCGTCTGGATTTTTGTTCTCTCATGTCTACTTGACTAAGCCTGTCAGTTACGAGGACGATGCAAGAATGACACTTGTAGTTGGATGTTTATGCTCTGTTCAAAATTGCCCATATAAACCCTTAAAGCATAAATTCATGAAATAAAAGGGAATAAAGCTTATTGCAACGAAAAGTTCCTGGGGGTAGGGCAATTACACCCAACAAACCCTGATAAAATGAATTGGAAAAACTCCAGCACGCATTTACGATAGCAGAGAGTTATAAGATAGAAAATCTCAAAATAATGATGTCCACGAAAACAGGAATGTTCACACCATCTAGTGAAGCCTTTTTTTATGTGCACACATGCCAAGAATTGGGACTAAGCCTCATTCGTTGGTCAAAATTTGTGTTCTGGTGCCATCTTATACTTGAGCTATCCTAATCCGTAAGAAACCAGGCTTGAAATTAAAAATCTCAAATTTGCTGTCTGATATCTTGATTACATAAAGGCAGAAGATACCACAAACCTTGTCGAAAAAAATAAGCACTGTCAGAAAGAAATGGTGACTTACCTGGCCTTCAGAACCCAAAATGCTTTGAAAGGCTTCAGAATGACTGGATTACATATCCAAAAGTACAGTTACTTTACCATAGGCACATTGGAGTCTTTATGAAGGAACTTTTGTCAGCTTATGTTGATTAGCAGCTGCTTCTCCAAATGTCGTAAGTCCAGGAGCAGAATTAGTGTCTTCCTCCATGAGCTGCTCATCATACTTGACAACATCTAACTCTAGTGTCTCAGCATGGTGACCATTCACACTCTTCGATACCATTTCGACAGCTTCACCTTTTAACATTCGCACGATTTCAATCATGGTGGGCCTGTTTTCAGGAGCATTTTGTGCACACAATGTGGCTGCTTGCACAATCTTTCGTAATTCACTCCCATCAAAGTTTCCTTTCAATTTTGGATCAACTAGCTCATTAAACTTGCCTTGAAATACCAGGGGTGCAGCCCACTCCACTATCGTGCGCTTTGTTGCTTGACCATGCTTTTCAATTGGCTTCTTGCCACTAATCAATTCCAACAATAATATTCCAAAACTGTAAACATCACAGCTTTCTGAAACCTTGCCCCACATAGCATACTCTGGAGCAAGATAACCAAGCGTTCCTTTGACTCTTGTAGTAACATGTGTTGCACCTTCTGGAATGAGTTTTGCAAACCCAAAATCTGCCACTTGTGCTTCAAAATTGGAGTCTAGCAACACGTTACTTGCCTTCACATCCCTATGAATAATATGTGGCATTGCATAATGATGAAGATATCTGCATACGTCAATGAATATTATTTAAAACGTAGGGAGCTCTTTATGGAGCATTCATTGAATCAAGGAAATAATACCTCCATCCGCTTCCAATTACAGCACAGATTCCAGTTTTTCTCAGTGACAGATAATCAGAAATATCATGTCACACAGTTGAGCAAGAAAGAATCATTGTACACAGGTAGATTGGCCTGAGCAAGTCGGAAGTACAGTAAATGGTTTAGGGAGAGAGAGAGAGAGAGAGAGAGAGAGAGAGAGAGAGAGAGAGAGAGAGAGAGAGAGAGACTGACGCAAGACCCTCTGCAGAGCCAATCGCTATCTTCATTCTTCGTTCCCAATGAAGATTTGAGTCTCCTGCAAACTGTCCATGTAGGTGTGAAAGAAGACTCAAGTTGGGCATATAATCATAAACAATCAAGCGCTCCTGGCCTTCTGCACAATAACCCCGTAAACTCAAAAGATTTTTATGGCGGACACGTCCAAGAATCTCAACTTCCACTGCGAACTCCATCTCTGCTTTTGTGCTCCAAACTTTAAGCCTTTTGACAGCTATCTGCAATAGTTCGAACGTACAGTATAACATCCTAAGTTATCTTTTCATTCAATGTATTTTAACCAGAAATATATTTGCCAGTGAAGATCTTTTAAACAATGCATTATGGGAGGTGCCCAAATACGAACTAGATACATACTTTTCTTGCTTTGTCCAGATTCTTGTACATGAAGCTAGTGTACATACTCGTTAGAGGGTATCAATGCTTCAGGCCAAAAAAGAATTTAATGTAAAAACTGAGTGGAAAAGCTAAGAAAAGTGGACAGCCCTTTACGAACTGCTACTTATTTCTGACCACTTTCAAAGCAAGTCGAAAAACTAAAGATCTGGAAATGCCACATGCTATCAAATTTCAATTTCATTATAACACCATGCCATCCTTAACATACCACCATGCCATTCTTAATCTGCATAAACCTTTCAAGTTCAAATCCTCATCACCTCACCAGGTACCCAATTATCTCAAGATTTGAGGCTGACTCTGCTAAGTGCCATAGAAGTATGGCGAGACTTGGTACTGCCCAACAATGTTATAACATGACTCATAAACAGAATTAAACTATATATAAAAACCCTCTTCTGGAACTCAAAATGTCTACTTCCATCCTCAAAGATACCGGGAGAGTTTCAACATAGGTAAAATCTGATCTCTTGTTCATTAGTTTATGGTTTGAAACACAAGACAGGCTAGAAAGAAAAGTTCCAATATGTTATGAAAATAAGCTTAAGTTTGCATCTTGACTACCTTCATCTTGACTACCTTGTGGACCACATATTGAAACATGTAAACAGTATGCTAATGTCTAGCCATCTGTGATATGAGCCCGACGTAAAGCGACATACAATGCTATTTCAAAAGCTCCAAGCAAAGATTGAAGCACCAATTTTCCCCAGCCTTTTTGAAATCCCATAAAATTATGTTATATCACTTTTACTAATCAAAATTCTCAAAATTGATGAATTTGTGAAGCAACCAGAGACTGACAAAAGAAACTGACAGATATTACAGATGCACTGCACTACAAATGCAGCATTCCAGACAGCAAACAGAACACTCATTGCAGAATGCTCCAACAATTTTCTAATGTCCTGTTTTCAGTGAAAAACTTCTTGCTGGACTAATACCATAAGTGACAAAAAAACAATGTTTGTGGAAAACTATAGCTTCAAAAAAAATTTAGTGAAAAAATGGAAGTTCAAAGTTCAAGATTTGACTGGTTAATTTGGAGTCTGTACACTGTAATGTCACATTTAGACTGCATAAAGTATTCTGGTTTTATAACCCATCTTTGCACTAAAGTAGAGGTATAAAACACTAACTAAGTCTAGAATCACTTTAAAGTTTGAGGCTTTAAGCATTAGTTGGTATTAAAAGAATTGACCTCAGAAAAAAAGAGTGCTAGAATCCTTGTAGTGCAGTGCAACAATTAAACCATCCTCTTACAACTGTGCACTAACATATTTCCTTGTTTTCAATAGCCTTCGGGGCTACACGCTGCATGCTTGCAGTGTTCACAGGGCTAGATAAATCTCCACCAACATTCTGCTTCATTATCAGTATCAATATTTTGAAATTTCTTCAAGTGTGCTCAGCAGCTTGGTTGTGGTATTTTCTGAAAACCCTTACTTGGCTGATAACTTGTTTAATGCTCAGTCATACCCAAACATAGTGATCCTTAAAATACTTGGTTAAGAGTTGCAAATATGTCAACAGAACTTCATCTTGTTTTACTTATCCTTGAACATGTCAGTCCTGGTGCTAGAGAAGTTACAAAAATTCCTTCTATTCACAGTACTTTGCTGTCATGTTTTGAATCCATGATATTCATCTTAATCCGACTAATCTCAAACTAACAGAGAGATGAGAACCTAAATTGTATTATTACAGAACCTTGAATTCTTAACAGCATTGTTTACTTCGCAGGATTCTTAATAATTATTTATACATGTTGCAATATATACTAAACTTAACAGAAGTATATCCAAAAAGAACACAGAAAAGAGCTCTGAATCATACTGCATGTTCACAACATTTAAACCCAAACATCTAAGTTGGCATGCCATTCTGATGCTGCTAAGCTTGAAATTGATGAAATTGATTGAAACTAAGCAGGCCAAGCAGTTCTAGGACAGCATGTTTTCTCAGATACTCCCACCACACTCCGAAGCATCCTAGAGACTAGAGTTGAAACAACGTTCTGATGCAACTATGCTAGAAATCAATAAAAGTGATTGTTAAGTTGTCTGGAAACTAAAGGACACATTCTGCATAAATCATGTTCTATAAGATGCCTCCACAAGTGTGACTTGATCTAAAAGCTGTAAAATCTTCAACAATTAGTCAATATCCTTACTTGCTGATAACCTCATACAAAGACTCAAACATTTTGTGACAATCTCTTTCCTTGCACAATGTACCATGTACTCCACGATGTACAAATTAAACAATATCAAAGTCATTTAGTAGGACAGAAGCAGTTTATTACAAAAATTTGCAACAATACAACAAGGTAAATAAAAAAATTGTTCTATTAGGTAAGCAAAAAATAACATACTTGGGAGCCATCCCATAGTTGTCCCCAGTAAACACTGCCAAATCCTCCTTCGCCCAGCTTATTATCATAGTTGAAATTATTTGTTGCAGAATGCAGTTCTTTCAAAGAAAAAATTCGCCAATTACTAACCTTTGCTGCCGCATTCCTACATAACACGAATGCCAAAGTTGCAATAAGAATAAAGCTCATGAACTTGTTGCAAACACTAAAAATCAAAATTTCAAAATAGATGTCCTACAAGCTTAAAAAGACCTCTCTAACATAATGACTATTTGTAGAGCATCACTATGCTGAATCTAGAGCAAGCTTGACAAGCATTGAATCATTGGGGGTAAGAGGGAGAGGGCACAAATATGGGCCTCCCATTGTTTGAGGGCACTTCAAGTGGCCCTTCCCCATATCACAAGGTGAGACTTACCCCTACGTGGCAAAAATAATGCCAACATGGGGTAAAGTGCACTTGTCGGGGGAAATCCCAAGGTGTGTTCACCTACCTCCCGGTAAGAGGTGGGAAAATGGTCCATAATCCAATGAGAGTCATTTCTATGTTATCCAGAAAATTGAGGCTACTTGAAGTTTCTTCCAAAAAGAGGTATTTCTTTTCATATTCTCATGGAGGGTTGGGAGCTTGCAAAATAGCTGTTTTGGAATGGAATAAACCATATCAAAAAAGTTGTGCACGAATAATCTTAAGTCCACTCAGAGTAGCCTATAGAATCTAATTGTTTGGTGTTAACCATTTATAGTGTGATATTCAGGGTTACAGGGAACTAGATTACTAAGTGTATTGTATGATGGTTTAAGCTTAAAAGTCTAATGTGCAATTTCCAAAGTCCATATGTGAATATGACAAGGGTAGAGAATCGCAACAGAGGTGCTTGTTGTCCCATTTAGTCTCCATGTGAGATTTCTCATAATTAAGGTCGCACGTTGCAACTTTTCTTGACAAAATCTAGAGATAGTCACTTTGGATGAATGTCATCAACAATCCCACTATGATCTACATATAATAAGGGGCCTGCCTTCACAAGTTAGTTAGCTACCAAAATTGTTAGTACTAAGTCGTACCAGTTAACTAACTTAACTGGCATGCTTGCTGCCCAATCTACAGGTATCTGCTTCAATAATGTTTGCTGTAACCGAGATGCTGCCCCATTTCACACCCATTAGTGCTGCGGTCTAGAGTTTGTTGGTAGACGAGGGCAGGGCAAGTTTGTTGGAAGAAGCGGGAAGCGGATTGTGGGCTGTTGGCTGTCCAATGGGAGGCCGTTGATAGTTGGAATAATCACTATCGGAAGCACAAGTTAGCTTTTAAGGAAGGGGTAAAGCAACAGTGAAGCAAGAGAACAAACTACTTTAGTCCAGGTTAGTGCCAACTGTATCAGCTAGTTATCTCGCGTGAGTTAATAACTGTAAGCGGGGAAGCCCAGTTCTAGCACTAACTGAAAATAGCTAACTTCAAAGTGGGGCAGGGCCCAAACCTCCAAAACCTTCTTGACGACCATTTACATACACAAATACCTCACACTTCAAGTGACTCCCAACACAACAGACTGATGGAAACGGAGCATAGTACTCCACAATTACAATTGCAATAAGTGGATTAAAGATTACCATTGTGCCTCCACAATTTGTATTATGTTATCTGTCAGCAATTCGAGCTAGGTGCAGAAAAAAGATATACGGAAATCCAAAACAGATGAAATAGAACTCTAAACAAACCCCGGTTTATGATTTTTCTTGATCTGACATGTTACTATGCAGCTCTTTATCGAGTGATCACTATGCAGATTATATTGGACACCCTAGACACAGCTACTTTGGAAGCCTCAAATTGTCTTCAGTAGAATAAAAGACATTCCATGAAAAGCATGCAACAAGCATTCTCGAACTGTTCAGACTGAGAATAATTTCAACGAGCTCAAACGTATCTGACTACCACATGCACCAGACAGTCAGAGAAACAAGGATCAATCCTCTTACTTGTCCCTATGTCGTACACAGAAGCACCGTCCCAAACGCTCCATAACGCAGTTCTATAAGTAGAAACAGACCGCCTCCAGGGAACAGCTTTTTCTTGCAACTTATACAGTACCTTGCTCTCAGTATAAGCACGAGGAAAGAAAAAAGTGAAAATGCACCCCTGCTCGATGAAAGATTTTTTGCTGTAGTGTATCCACAAAACTAACGAAGATCTGTCAACATTATGTTGATTTACCTTAATCCCTTGTGCGACTGTAACGCAAACTACAGGGGATATCCATGAACACTATCATGAACGTTTACAGACTGATTTTACAAGATGACAAGGCTTTCGACGTTTTAGCTAAAAGAAGATTCATAAAGGGTTACGATAGCCTAAAGAGTTGTCGACCAAAAGCAGCATGATACATAGAAGCGATCTTTTAGGTTTCATAAGCGAGATCTAATCTAAAGGCGTTTATCAAAGGCTTGGTAGCTCGATGACATCTTCATTATGCAATAGGCGAAAACTCCACTGACGGGCTCATCTCAGAATACGGTATAATACATCTAGAACCATCGGAATAACGATGAAGCGTTTATTGAGACGACAACGCAGCTCAACTTCAACTTGAACTTGAAAACCAGAAAATGTTCCAAACAACTAACAAAAGCATCAAAAATTGTCCTGCTTGAATCTTGAACCGATAGAAAAGAGGCTTGCCTGATGAAAATCAACTTTACGTAGCCAAAGGATTAAAACAAATTTCCTTCTTGAATATCACTCCAAAAGACTAGAGGCTTGTCTGTGACAATCAAGTTTCAACTACAACTTCAAGGATTGAAAGACTCGAGATTCAAAGTTACAAGCAAAATGGTTCGAAGGAACATTGAGACAGTGACTGATGAGGAACAGCTGAACGAACGAAGAGTCAAGCCTCGGGGAACGTTCGAGGAGGCTATCCAAATATCTAAACAACATGCTAAGCCGAAATACCATCAATCACAGAGCATTGCAATGGTAAAAATGGGAAGCCTACTGGTAGTGAAGCACAAAGGATTATCATGCGTTAAAGTGTGAAGGGTCGCTGAAGGCTGAACGGTAGGGGAGGCGCAGCGCGCTATACCGGCCTTGGTATCCACTCGCAGTCTCGCAGCAACGCATCTTTCCCTCAAATCTATTTTAGAATATCGTCATAAATAAGCCAACGGCAGTATACAGTAAGTGGTCCATTTTCCAGTCCACACAATTGCAGTAGATGGTACCACAGTCCACTTACTAGTATGATAACAGATGATAATAAAAACGTATAAATAACCTGCATTCTAATAGGATAGATTAGAGCATTCCAAGTGAAAAACCACCTATAGCTTAAAAAATACTAAGAGTTCTTTAAAGTTTTTGAACTTTAAAGTTTTAAAGTGTTGCAATACTACAATAGCTAAAATAGTAAAAGACTAAGAGCACTTTAACCTTTAAAGTTTAGCTAAAATAGCTAAAATAATAAAAAACTAAGAGCGCTTTAAACTTTAAAGTTTACAAATCACAAGTGTTTTGAGCATAGAATCTAGATGTAGTTAGTAATATGATTACTATGATAGACTAGTCACTATACCATATAGCATTAAAAGTTACAAATAACCAGCATAGATGTAGTTAATACTAACTAGTACAATAGATTATAACATAACCAGCAAAGATGCAGTTAGTACTGACTAGTACGTTAAATTACAGCATTAAGTGTGAAACATAACCAGTATAGTAGCCAAATTATATGTAGTATGAAAAGTGAAACATAACTTACAATATCTTGACTCTTACATTGACAAAAATTAAGAAGAGTTTAGATTTGTTGAAAAACAAAACTGCATAGATTTACAAAAATTTGGGTGTCAGACATGCAGTTGCGAGATTTGAGTACGATCTGCGTAAGCCTTAAGGTTTGCTATTGCTATCAATCGCCAACTTACGCATCACTTTCTTTGTAATTTTCCTCCATCTTTTTCTTTCGTTTTCCTTCTCATTTTCCACCATCGCCCAAAAGCTTGCGAAGATGACACTGTGAGGTAAATCGATTCGGTGAAGGGCGCGAAAGGCTCCGATAGAATTGCAATTTGACGTCTCCCTTCATCGTCAAATTTCACTTTATGCTGACTTCCACGCGGACTTTGCAAATATGACGGCCTAAAATGTCAATTGCTTTTGCATCTAGGCTGTCAAAATGAAATCCACCTGTCACATGAAAACGTCAATGAAAAGCTTCGAATATAGAGCAGGGCTAAATTAAGACGAGAGGCCCACTTATACACGTGAACAGCTATCCATAGCAATTTAATGGCACGGGATTCTTGAGGCCCAATCACTTAGATTTCTGCCACGTGTAATCTGATCAGCTTTCAATGGTTACTATTAGCATACGTGTCAAGATCTGAACGGTTAATATATGATCCAACGGTGGGAGAGGTTTAAGAATAGGAGTATGTTTATTCGTCTCAGAGGATTCACTTGCTCCTTTCAACTGCCGAGCTTTATGAAAGTCGTGACTTTCAAACGTCCTTTTCATCACTTCAATTTGAAAGTCGGGCCTCATCTGAGATTGTTACCTCAAGATATAGAATGAAGACTGCAAAGCTTTCACAAACTTCAACGTGAAATATATTTCGATTCTAATACGGAAGGGTGAGTTGGACTTGAAGCCGTCAAAGGAAAGGCAGAAGGAATGAAACGACCTTCATAAAATAATAATAGGAGACGAAGATTAGGTGACACGCAACGTCAACCCGTCAACTTTCAGCGCTGGTTTGGTTTGCAGTTTGAACGGCAGATGGGGAGGCCCATGGCCACGGCCGTGCGGCAGGGCCTGCAGACTGGATGCTGCCACCAGGCGTGCAGACTGGATGCTGCCACCAGGCGTGGTCTCATTTCGCCTTTTTATGAGTGGGCAAGCACTCAGCTCGCTTCCAAGGGGTTGGAACTTCCCGTCCGCGGACTGTCGGCGTAAGTCAGAAAACCCAGATGCACGTGCCAAAGTAGGACCCCGACCCCACACCTTTCTAAATTGTAGTAGCGTGAGCAACAAACCATCCCAAGTCCCAACATGCCCCCCAACCCCAAAAACATGCCCCCCAACCCCAAAAAAAGCCCAAGGCCGCTGTCGTGCCAGACGACCTAGAATGCCTTGGCCCCAGTGCTTTACCCAAAATAAACAATGAATGTTCTTTTTTCTAAAAAAAAAGTTATTACGGGATTTATGCCCTAGGGTCCTCTGGCCAAGCTTTGGGGCATTATGATGGATATCCCCCAGGGGACTGGCCCGGGGTATTAGGTTAGATATGACGTAGAGATTTGATCGTTAAAAAACATGAGCTGTTTGCTTATCATGAAAAGGGTTTTTTTGTGTTACTTTGCAAAATAAGGAATATATAATGAAGTGGTCAATCTAAATTTACAAGCTTAGGGCGGTTTTACAATAAAGACGACCAAGTCCATTTCAAATTTTGCACTTACCCCCCAATTTGAAAGCTTTGGATCTTTTCATGTCATTCCGTGTGAAAGCCCTTTCTTTTGGAGGCAAGGGCATTTACAAATCAGATAAGGCATTTCTGTTTTTAATTGGAGGGAAGAAAACGGGCGCACCATGCCACTTAAGATGCATGAGGTATTCCCCTACTATCTTGAGTTACCCCAAGTTGGCAGCCTTCAATGCCACCTAGAGAGCAACTCCCACCCCCTTGTAAGATTGGGGGAGCCCCCTTGAAATGGCTCCACCAATCAAGGTGAAGTATTTGGGCCTTCTTGCACCCAGCCTAGAGTCCATGTGAAACCACTCTTAATCAAACCTAAAAACTCGATGAAATTTTTGGCCTTAACTTCAAAAGGCAATGCTATGTGTTTAAGTTGGTCACAAGAATTTTTGCAAAAGTCAACATATTTTATAAGGGCATGTGGTCACGAAAAGCTTTGTCACATTACTAAGGACTTTATGACATGAACGTGGTCCTTCAAATGCTCCTCTCTACACAATTCATAAATAGCAAAAAAATTGCTCATAGAGCTCAAACCAGAAGGTGATACAACCATCATCACCAAGTGGAGATTGAGAGATGGCAAAGCATTTGCCATGATCACCCTCAACATCAAGGATACTCAGATCAGCCACATACGTGCTACTTAGACTGCTAAGGATGCATGGGACATCCTAGCAACTCTCTATGATATCAGGGATGTGACTTCCAAGCTACGCTTGAGGAGGAATTTCTTCACCCTGAGAATGTCTGATGTAGAGGTGTTTGTGTCACCTCAACATTTTCAAAAACCTTATGGAGCAAATGACTGCAACTAGCTCAGTCATAGAAGATTCGGATGCTCTCATAACTCTATTAACGAGTCTACCTGACTCTCCTTGGGTCATGGCAATTTCGACCCAGGAGAACCTCACTTTGTCAAGAGTAATTTCGCTACTCCTACAAGAGGAGATCAGAAGATCTGCATCCTCCTCAAGCTCAGGATCGGATCCTCAAGCTCTATATTCGAAAAATTAGAAGTTTAGATCCAAGAGATCTACAAAGTCAGGCTATACTGACAAGAAGAGAAACATGCAGACTGGACCAAATTCTGGTTCAGGACCGAATTCAACCTCTTCATCGTTCCAACCAGTGCAGATACTGTTAGAGGACTGGCCATGAAATCAAGGACTGCCAAATTTTGAAGCACAACAACGAAAAGAAGAAGTATTCCAACAACAAGCACATAGTGCAACAACCATGTTAAAAATTCACAATTCTAGCTTGACTAGTTTTGGTCATATGACTTGTAAATAGTTAGATGGTCATGATGTGGCTTGTCACACGTGCCAAATAGCATAGGATTCCATTCATAAGGATGTTCTCAAGTAGACCTAAGTGTTAGAACCTTTGGAATGAGTCCAAATTATGCTTAGATACAAGGGAGAAAAAATAGGAGCTATTTTTGGTAGTTTTTGCATTGATGAGGGATCTCCAAGATTCCAACCCTAACTTGGTAGGGATGAAAGATCCACCAAAATTAGCATTAGGGATAGGTTTAGGGCTACTCATACCTGCCCAAAACCGTGATGGATCATGTATATATAGGTGATGATATCTCACCAAAATCAATCAAGCAATTTCATGTTTTTTCTCTCATAATGGTGCAATTGCTCTCTATGTTCATAATTGTTTGAGTACTTGTGATTACTAATGATTATAGGATTGAATGTAGGTCTGGTGTACAGTACTCAGACTGTGGGAGGCCGTACTTTCACACGTGTGAAGCCTTCTTCAAGGATTTGGGCCATTTAGTGAGGTTCAAGCATAGATTTTTGATGGATTTTGATGGTTCAACTTGTGCTAATGTTATGAAATCATAATCTATTGTTTTCCTCATCATTTCAAGTGTTTTAGGATCCTTATTTGCTGTAATTTTTACAAACCAGTCACTCAATCTAGATGAAGCAGCGTTCATGACCAAAGTTGGAGAACAACAGGATATCAATTCTTGGTATCTAGATTTCGAAGCAACTAAACACATGACTCACCATCACGACTGGTTCAAAGACTATAAGTCATTCACGCACTCTCGAGTTGTGCAGCTTGGAGACAACTCATCACACTCAATCGAAGGTGAACTAACAGTCAAAGTCGAATTCCAGAGAGGTGAAGTCAAATTGTTGTCCAATATCCTCCATGTTCCAAATCTAACCAAGAATCTGCTCTCAGTCAACTAAATCACTGATTTTGGTCAGAGGGTCGAATTTGATACATACGGCTGTACAATTCTTGACAAATCCTGGAAGATTCTAGCCTTCGGAAGAAGAAGCGGCTATCTTTACAAACTCAGCCACGACTACTCTTCTAACAGTCAAGCTCTTCACACAACCACTTCTGAATCAAATGATATATTTTGGCATTTCAGACTTGGCCATCTTAATTTCAACAATGTTCAGCAAATGTCTGCTCGGAGTCTAGTACAAGATCTGCCTTCTGTCAACAAGCCAACTTCTCCATGCGAAAGTTGTATTATCAACAAGCATGCTAGAAGTCCCTTCATTTCAGATTCAGTTCATACTTCCAAAGGCTTGCTTGACCTTGTACACAATGACATTTGTGGCCCGATGCAGATTGCTTCCAAAGGGGGAGCTCTCTATTTCCTAACCTTCATTGACGACTTCTTCCGAAGGACTGCCACTTACTTCATGAAGAATAAATCCGAAGCATTTAAATTCTTCAAGCAAGTCAAGGCATCTGCAGAAAACCAGACCCAAAGGAAGATCAAGTTTCTACGCACAGATAGAGGGGAAGAGTATATCTCCATAGAAATCAAGGAGTTCTGCAAGGCCAGCGGAATACATCAGCAATTTACAATCAGCTACTCACCTCAGTCCAATGGTAAAGCTGAACGAAAGAATCGGACACTCATCGAAAGTGCCAAGAGCATGCTGGCCCATGCCTCTCTTCCAAAGAAATTCTGGGCAGAAGTTGTTACTACAGCTGCCTATTTGCAGAATCGATCCATCACCAAAGTCCTGAATGGAAAGACACCTTATGAGGTGTGGACAGGATCAAAACCATCACTCAAAAATATTCGAGTGTTTGGATGCATCGCTTTCACTCAGATCCCTGAAGATCTAAGAAGAAAGCTGGATGACAAGGGCAGAAAAACGATTTTCATTGGCTATTCCCCATACCACAAGGCATACAAGCTCTACAATCTGGATACCAAAAAGAAATTTACCAGTAGAGATGTCATTTTTGTGGAAGACCAGTTCATCGACCACAAGGGAAAAGCTGCTGACAAATCCAACCCAGGGATCGAGCACCCAAATTCCGATTCAAGGATTCAACTACAGAAAAGTGACACTGACTCAGACAATGACGAACCTCAACGAGTCAACCCACATCAGAGGACCGAAGTTCAACCTAGAAGGTTGAACAGGTCCAGATAGCCTCCATCCAGAATTTATGGATGATCCGACCTGCTACTTTGTGCAAGAACCAACCACCGTTTCTGAGGCGATGTCTACTCTTGATGTTGACTAATGGAAAGTAGAGATAGACACCGAATTCCTTTCTCTAATGGAGAATCAAACATGAACAATCACTAAGCTGCCAAAGGACCGAAATCCGATTCCATGCACATGGATATTCAAGGCGAAGTATGATGTTGAGTGTTGGAAGTAAATCTTGTTTGTGCTAGATCTACTTATGATGCAATGCAGTATAGGGAGGATCGTCCACTTTCTAAGTTCCTACCAAGCTTCAAACAGAAATGCGAAAATAAAGAATAATGACGGAATCATTAAGGCTTACCCAACTAGTGCTCAAAATGGTAATGAAACTATCTAAGATAACAAAATACAAAACCTTGCTAAGGCTTACCCAACTAGCAAGGTGATTAAACTAAATTCTAGATTAACACCCAAAGGGATTGAGAACGAAAATTGCGGCTAAACTAAGCATAGAGCAATTAAAAATATGCCACAATGACAAAAACCAATGAAAGAAGGCAAGAGGATCCCCGAGCACCTTCCCTCAAGCTATGTACCTTCCAAAGGGAACACAAAGAAATATAATGATAATATCAAAGAGAGAGCAATTTAGCATAATCAAAGTGTTATTTACAAGGTAAGGAGGGTCTTCCATAAGTATCCACTAACTTATGGGACTAATATATTTCTAGCCTTTCTAGAACTTCTAACTTAGGATCTAGAACTTCAAAGTTTCTTAACTTAGGAATACTTAAGATAAAATATTTCTAATCTTAAGTTTCCTAAGTCTAAGTTCTAAATCTAAGTTTAATCTATTTTATTATTTTTTAAGCTTCTACTCATGGGCTTACAAACACATGCCATGGCGGAAGTTTATTAACAGACACTCATACGTGGACTTACAAAACACATGCCAAGGAGTTTTATTTTTATTTTTATTTTTTTATTTTTTCTGTGTTAGCACAGATGCTAACATTATCCCCTTCCTTATTGGATTGGTGGTCCCACACCAATCGAAGCCTTTTCTTCCTGGAATTTGTGTGCTTCTTGGGACATTGTTGCTGTCGGGAGTGGTAGATTGTAGTGCTGATGCCCTCCATCATTTGCCACCGTAGTTTGTTCAAGAAGGGCATGGGTTTGTAATAATGGAGCATACCTTATAGAAAGTTGTGGGTTTTCCATAGCTCCACCATATCAACGTGCAGGGCTGAAGTTAGTGCAACGCGCTAATAAAGCCTTGCTACGCTGATGTGGTCTTCTTGCGTTTGCGGTGGTTTATTAATATCAAGGGCGATTGGGGGTAGCCCTCGATCCCAAAAACCCTTGAGTTCTGCCAGAAATGCTATCAGGCCGCAATTGTCTGCAAAATATCTGACGTCACGATCAGAGTTGCCATGGTGCTTCTGGTAGAATACACGGTAGTTGGTGACCATGTTTTCAGCTAAGTTGCCGGTATCGACGCTTGTGAGCTTGGGCCAAAATATCCTATTCTTGGCCTTGGTGGCTAGGAAACGGTTCTCGTCTCGCTACTAGATAGTAATAAAGATTTGTGCGCATATAGGAGGGAGCTTTGATATACCGTGCCATCGAGGTCTTACTTTGTAGGAAGAGCTGATGGCGCTAGAGAGGTTGTGGATCCAGGAGTTTGACTGCTTCTTGTGTTTGACACTGGTCCAAATCTGGCAATATGTAGCCACCTCGCTCTTTTGTCGTTGGATATTTCTTGGCAAACTCTTAAGAGGCGCGCAACTCTTTGCTTGGTTCTATGGGCGTGATTCTATGCCGGATGGTTGGTGCTTCAAAGGCAATCTCATGTTGAATTTGGGGATCAGGTTCAGGAGAGAGGGGAGGGGAAGGGTTAGCTTCAGCAATTCTTTGTGACTCAGGATAAAATTGACATTGAATAAATGGGGGATTAGTGGTGTCGAGAGGGTTAGAAGCGGTGGAAGGAAAAAGATAATGTTGGGAGCTGGTACCACCAGAGCCTGGTGGATTGGTTGGTGCTTGAGCTCCTTGCCCCAGGGGTTGGCCTTGAAAGGAGGAGACTTGAGTAGGAAGAGGAGGCTGCTGGAATCCTGCTCCATCTCCACCATCTGGTCCATCAAAGTGGTGCCCGGAATCATTGAACTGGGCGTCCTCTGCATGAATAGACGACATTGACTGGACAACTTTTTTTAACTGTTCTTCCGGGGTGGCAATGTGCTGGTTCAGGGCCTCAATGGAAGCAAGGTATGATTGTTGTAATTTTATGTGCTACTCCATCGTGGCTTTCAACTTTTGGGCCAGTGTTTGATAAGCCACCACTGGAATGGAAGTTTCCTCAGAAATAGCTGGTGGTGCGAAGTTGTTGAAGTCCACCAATTCCAACTATTCCTTCATAGCAGAACGTGCAGCTTGTGCATCTGCTACGGCCTCATCCCTTTATGCTTTGATGTTATCGATGGTATTCTGCATGCTGGATACCTTCAGTTGGAGCTGGTTCGGGAGGTGGAGGAGCATCTGCTGCTTCTGTTCATTATAAGTGGTGAGATTTTGGATCTGCAGTTGCTATTGCTTGTTTTCCACTTCCAGCCTTGTTTTTTCTTTCTGAAGGTCTGCCATAGCGCCATCGTCGAATTTCCGCATGGTGTATTGTCCCCCTAGGGTGCCGAATAGATTGTATTAAAGCTCATTTACAAACCATACCGCTTTTTGGACTGCAAGGGGTAACTGCTCCCAAGGGCCAATGTCAGGGAGGGTGCGTGTATAGTTAGGATATGGCATTGGCTTAAAGGGTAGAAAATCATGAACATGATTAGATGGAGATGAATGAAAGGCAGGTGAAAGTGATTGAGGGATGATGGGTGTGTCAGAAATGGTGAACTCCTGCAACTTTGTCGTAGCACGAACAAGACACGAAGGTCAAACGAGAACAATTTGCGATAGTCAACGTGTCTTTGACTCGAAGCACGAACGATTCGCGAATCATTTGTGAATCGTAAACACACCTCCAGGACCGCAAACCGCAAAAGAGACGCAAAACGAAGACTACGAAAAGAAACGAAAAGAACGAAACAAACGAAGAGAAATCCTTCGCCCTGCCAACTGGTAGCTCAACAGGCTTCACGCCCAACTGAAACGAATAGCAACGACGAAGACTAACTAACTAGTTGATTAGCGTTAACTAGTCTTGTGATTCTACGTTTAGCTATCTTGAAAACTCCACACAGTGGAGGTATAAACGATTCTCTCTAGTTCTTAACAAAAAAGAGAGAAAAAGTGAATAGAACTTTACAGAGATCTGTAAGAAACAGAGAGAGATGTAGCGAATAGAGTAAGAAAGCAAGAAATACCATAGATGTGCATGAAAGTCTGCCAACGAGCAGAACACAGCGATAGAGCAGAGAGTCAATCCGCCAACGAGCGAGACACTGACGATCTCACTCTAAAACCAAACTGACAATATAGTCGTTCTATTTCATGTATCTCTTGGCCTTGTGCTATGTCTCTTAATTGCTAGAATAAAATGTGTTTTGTGATGCGTAGTCGAGTGTCTGGGATTTTATAAGAGCTTCCGCACGAAAAGAAAATTCAAAGACAGAAAATTGTTCGTGAATTAGAAGAGGGAAGATGAACACGAAACGAAAAAGCTTCCACGACATGGTATCAGAGTGTACAGGTTAACACTACCAATATCCCATAAGTGATTCTTCCAGACAACACAATATGGCTACAACAATCCAGACCAGAGTAGCAATCAGTCTTGATGGTGCAAATTACAGAATCTAAAAATTTAAAATCAAAACACTCCTGAAGGACGAAGGCATCTGGTCAGTGACCGAGCTCTCAGAGGTGCAGCCTCCAGGGAAGACCCGAGGAGTGCTGAATGGATCAGAAAGGATGAGTGCGCAATGGCGATCATTGTTTTGTCCATAAATGAAGATCTACTCATGCATATTGAAGACTGCGAAAGCAGCCATGCAGTGTGGAAAAGACTAAAGCAGAAGTATGAAGTGAGGACTGCAGCTTCAGTCATGCACCTTCACAATCAGCTGCAATCCATACGGTGGGATGGCAACCAGTTAGATCAGCACGTTGAGAAGATCAAAACGATCTTCGTTTAACTCGCTACATCAGGACAGGAGCACCAGGTCCCAACACCACCGCAACTGATGTACTTCATGAAATATCTACCGACGTCCTATATCAGCCGCTGAGAATGCTCATACTGAGTCTATCAGATATGACATTCAA
Organism: Diphasiastrum complanatum; assembly: GCA_029204225.1. Taxonomy (NCBI): domain Eukaryota; kingdom Viridiplantae; phylum Streptophyta; class Lycopodiopsida; order Lycopodiales; family Lycopodiaceae; genus Diphasiastrum; species Diphasiastrum complanatum. The sequence continues at coordinate 51,736,706 of CM055096.1, forward strand.
CAAAGCAGTCAGTCTTGTCGCTGATGAGAGACGAAGGAGAGGGAAGCAGTGATCAAGAGAAGGCTCTCTTCATGAAAGGAAAGAAGAAGAACAAAAATAAGCCAAGATTTGAGAAGACGAAGTCCTTGAATCAGCAATCTTCTTCCTACGATCACTGTCACAAACCAGGCCATACGGCCAACAAATGTTGGTTCAATCCAGCAATACCTTGCATGCACTGCAAGAAGAAAGGGCGTTCTGCATACGACTGTAGATTCAACCCAAAAAGAAAAAACAAAACTGAAAAGGCAAATGTTGCAGAGTCATCAAAGGATGCTGAAAGAGGTGACGAAGCTTTCACGATACTCGACGAAGCTTCGACAAGCTACTCTGAACACGACTATGATTTAGTCATTGATTCAGGAGCAACATCTCACATAACCTGCAACAAGAAGATCTTGATCAACTTTTGCGAACTCGAAAATGACAGAGCAGTGATTCTAGGCGATGGAAGCAGAAACGATGTCAAAGGCATCGACTTTCTACAGCTACGAACACTGTCAAGCCAAGCAGAGCTGCCAGGAGCACTCTATGTGCCCTCACTCAGAAAGGATCTGCTATTTGTCCCCAAGATGGTAGATCTAGGCATTCGAGTTTTGTGCCAAGCAGCAGGACTAATGGGTTCGACATAATCAATCCCCATTTATGGAAAGCTTGATCAGTGGTTACAGGCTGTAAAGACATGTGGTCGGTCTTTTGAAAGCGTTTTGTGTGTTGGCAGACATCACAGGGCTTAGTGCAATTGTGCGTATCCTTGAAGAGTGTTGGCCACAAAAAACTGGCCAAGAGGATATTCTTAGTAGTCAGTTCAGAAGATAAATGGCCTGCACCAATACCTTCATGAGTGAGAGAAATTACAGAGGATATTTCACCTTCAATAAGACATCGTCGGATGATTCCATCCGACCCTTGTTTGTACAGTTGGCCGACAATTAACGTATAAGGTTTGGTTTTGAGGACCAATGTACGTTGTTCAAGTTTAGACAAGGAATGATCCATCTGCCCTGAAGTTAAATATTCTGTGATTTCCTGAGCCCATACGGGTGTAGAGTCAATTTGAAAAAGGATGGCATCTGGTAAATCATCTTTGACGCCTTGATCAGGGGTGGGAAGGTTAGGGATTTGGGATAGATGATCTGCTAGAATGTGTTGAACTCCCTTACGAACCACGATCCTAAACTCAAATTCTCGCAGTAATAGGATTCATCTAGTAATACGGCCTGTGGTGCAAGTCTTGTTGATGAGATACAATAGTGCTTGATGATCAGTGAAGAATGCAAAAACTTTTTTCGATTGGAGCAAAGGCCGAGTCACTTTTGGAAATCGTGACAATTCTGTCACCATTGATTCAACGGGAAAACTCTTGAATTGGTTAGCCATGGACGACCAAGTAGTAATTCATATGAATAGGCATTATTGGGAATATCGAGTACTACTAGATCTACAGAAAAATTTAGACCTCCTAGTTTGATCAGCACTTGTGGAAGGAAACAGGTAGGTCGGACCACACTTTGATCTACCATCCTAAGCTGACAAGTAGGTTTGGCAAGCTTGTCTCTCAGATTCCATTCTAGCATGAGGGATGTTGAAATGATATTGACACCGAAGCCACCATCGAGAACCGCTAAAACTTCACGTGATTGGTGATGGATAGCTGGGATTTTGATGTTGCCTCGTTCGCTGAGTGGATATTTTAGGTAAGTCATCAGAGCTGGTGGTGTCATTGGATTGAATCTGGTGTTTCCATTTGCCAGCATGCTTTCAAAGAACATGGAAAGAAAGAGTGACATTGGCTTGCAGTAGATCTCCCCAAACTTTGATACCTTCAAGGGTTTTGCTTTCAAAAGACTTGTGAGGTACTTTATGAGAGGTGAAAGATTGTTGGTCGACATTGCGGATTTGCTGGCGATACTGATGATTCAGCCAAATTTTGTCAGATGGGTGAGGATAAACTATCGGGGTTGAATCTTCACTTGGAGGGACAGCTTGCTGCTGAGTTTGGCTGGGTGCAAGTGTAGGGGTTCGGCGTTGGGTTTGTGCCCGAGTCAAGACCCAAGCAGGATGAGTTGCAACTGGTAAAATTTCTACTTGTACTAAACAGACATGAGCAGCAGGTTTAGATTGGGATGGGCAGTCCTTTGCGTGATGTTCAATACCACAGTTTTCACAAGTTGGAGAGAAACGGAGTTTATCTAGGCAACGAATACTAGGATGCTTACCTACACAGACAAAACATCCTTGTATTGCAAGGAGTTGATGCGCAACAAAGACAGCTTGGTTTGGATTGTAAGCTTGGGCATTGGAATCCACTATTTGAGCATTAGAATCATATGTATAATAAACAATCGTTTCAGAAGAGTATTGGGGTTGAGTGTTGTCTTCCACATAGTAGGTTGTCGGATCGATGGTATTTGGATCAAGATAATGGACAAGTTGATTAATGACAAACTATTGACATGGTGGTTGGTACTGATTTGGTGCAGTTGGTCATGGTTGGTAGACCCCTGGTCGTGGCATAGGCTGTTGTGGAGGATAGGGGCGGTATGCTCGATAGATGGTGGGTTTGGTTGTTGTTGGAAAATGGTTTCGCAGTTGAGGGCATTCATTGGCAGTATGATGTTGTGAGTATATTGGACACCAAACTTTTTCTCTTGCTGAAAAGGATTTTTCAGCAATCTGTTTCATGGCGGTTTGGAAATCGGCAGTGAGCTTATCCATATGAGATTGTTGAGCTTTTTGCCAGGTTTCCATTTGATGTAGAAGTTCAGAAGATTGGGCAATATTGTCAGACTTCAGGTGATTAGGATGGTCTGGATTTTTAGATTTCTTTTCACGATGGTCAAAGTCATCGTCAAAACCTTCGTCTTCTTCATGGATAGCATCAGCCATCACATCTTTAAGTTGATCATAAAGGTCAACTAGTTTGAGTTCACAGCGGATGTTTTTAGGCAATCCAACCAAGAACAGTTTTATGGCCATACGTTCGGTGATATTTTCAACACATTCTACTTTGAGACGTTTGAAACGCTCAACGTAGTTTCGAACAGACTCTTCACGACGCATCTTGATATGGATAATCTGGATGAAACGTTTGAAACGCTCAACGTAGTTTCGAACAGACTCTTCACGATGCATCTTGATATGGATAATCTGGATGAATGGCTCTGTGTCAATTTGGATGGTTTGAAACCTTGACGAGGGCATCCTTTAGGGTGGTCCAAGAAGCAAGATTATAGCTTCGAGATTCAGATACCACTCCTTGGCTGTTCCATAGAGTACCATGGGGAATAGGCGAAGCTTTTCAGTTTCGAAGGTATCTCCATATAAATGACATGCATGTCAAAGTCTTGGAAAAATCGGACTGGGTCAGATTCTCCATTGTACTTTGGTGCATCGATACGTGGAATTCTGCATTCTAGTCGTGGAGGAGCCAGATTAGAAGATTCAACATAGTCACGAGATATGATGCAGAGTGTGGAGGAGAGTAACAATACAGATGATCAGGTCAGTACTGTACTTGGCAAAAAACAGACAGTTTGCTTGCAGAATGGAGAGTGTAGGACAAAAAACTGGTCTTTCTGGCCGTAATAGAATTTGAAAACAGGCTGAGAAATTGTGAAGAGGCAAATAAATCAAACTGTAAGACTTGCGAGTTCTGACAAGGAGTGATGTCTATCTAAATATTGAATTTTTTATATTTTTAAAAAAAAAATTGTACTGTTAGAATTTGCAAGTGGGATAGAGAATTTGTGCTGACTGAGAACGATTTCATAGGCTGGATGGAGATTTCTAATATAAATATTCTACTGACAGATAGGGAATATAGAAAAAAATATGACTTTTTGATAGAAAATAGACAAAATCTCTGAGATAGAATTCACGGAGCTGCTGGAGGACTGATCTTGATTAGATCTAGCCTCTAAAAAACTGGCGAATTCTAGGACAAAGATTTGGGTGAGAAATAAGAGATTTGATAATATATCAGGCTGTTTTCTTAGAATCTGACCGTGGAATTCGTATAGGTGATAAAATGAAAGATCAGGGTTTGTTAGGGTTGCAGACAGACTGGCGAATTCTGATATACCTGTTTGGTTTGAAAAAAGGTCACTTGGGTCACTTCTTTTCAAAGAAAATGCCCAAGTTAACTCTTTTGTTGCTTCTCCCCAACTTGATAAGTTGCTCCGCAGCTCGTGTAGGACCTGGAGAGAAGACTCGTGCTTGGGTTGGAAGATAGAAGACAGGCAAACAAACAAACACACAACACGGAAGCAAGAAAACAAAAGGAAAAGAAGCTAGGTAAAAAATGCTCAAAAAGCGGCAACGGTGCCAATGTTACAGATGCTAACATTGAAGGACAGTTAAATAGCTACAAGGCCAGGCTAGTTGACAAAGGCTTTTCCCAAATTCTAGATCTGGACTATTCAAAAACCTTCAGCCCAGTTGTCAAACATGCTTCAATCTGCCTACTTCTCTCCTTTGCAGCCGCAACAGATCTTGAAGTCCACCAGATGGATGTCCAGACCTGTTTTCTCAATGGAACCATCGAAGAGAAAATCTATACGATGCAGCCAGAGGGATACGAAGTCAATGGCTAAGCAATAGCACCTTGTATGAAAAATCCACAAGGCTCTCTACAGGCTGAAACAGTCACCTAGAGCCTCGTTTCAGAAAATCAATGCATTTATGATCGAGTATGGTTTTATTCCATACTCGGCAGACTTGAATGTTTACTTCAAGTCTGTATCAGATTACTACATCATCATCACTCTCTATGTAGATGATACACTCCTATTCAGTAACAATCTGAATCTGATGAAGGAAACGAAATACATGCTGGCCCAGAATACAAGATGACTGACGTGGGTCTAGCCCACTATTGTCTCGAAATCCAAATCCAACGAGCTCGAACTAGCAGACTAATTTTCATCAGTCAACAACGATATTTCAACAACGTGCTGAAAAAGTATGGTATGAAAAACTGCAAACCAAGTCACTTTTCACTCGACCTTGGACTAAAGTTATCAAAGGAACAGTCTCCTCAAACAAAGGTAGAAAAGGAGAAAATGAAGCGCTACCCATTTCAATCCGTCATCGGCTCACTGATGTATGCATTGATTTGCACACGACCAAATCTTGCATATTCGATCAGTACACTCAGCCAGTTCCTATCAAATCCAAGATAAAATTTGCAAGGTCCACATTAAGGGAGAGTATTAGATTTTAATGTTCAGCCTTAACAATCGTTCAAGTAATGAACATCCTGAAAATAGTCAAAGGCCGACTATGTATTTTTGGACCTTTGCATTTTTGCAAACTTCATTTTTGCCAACATTTTCTTAGGGCCCCTTCGTCTTTTTCGCCTTCTTCACATTTTTCACACTTTCGAAAAAAATGCGACACAGTGACCAAGATGCCTTGAAATCCATTTCAGGCCTACCTTTGGGTTTTTCACATTTCTCTGCTTTCGTCTTTTTAGGCACCTTTGAAAAATTCGTCAATAAAGGTAATGAAATACTTTGCATCTAGCAATGAAGGAGTTTGCGTAGGTCCACATATATCTGTATGACCAACATCTAATAGATCAACCTTACCAGAAGGATAGTCGAGATCAAGAACCATGGATTGTCTGGACATGTTCAAAATAGAAGCATGATTTATGTGTCCTAAGCGATGATGCCATAGTAATGCTTTATTGACTAGAACAGAGATTTTCAAGCCTTGACTAGGCTCAAAATAGCAGTGTGCCAATCTATATAAGTAACCCTGTCTCTTGTCGAGTGCAAGGATCTTATCAATCCTATCAATAATTCTGCGTTGATCAGATTCAAATTTTACCTTATGACCTAAATCTGTAATTCTACTTACTAATAACAGATTTTTAGAGAGTTTACGAACATATAAGACTTTTGATAGTAATTTAAATTGATCATGCTGGAGTCGTAATCTTACAGTACCTTCACCTTCAATGGTGTGAGTACTATTGTCACCAAGATGAACAAATTTCTCCGTGTTGTAAGGTGTGTAAGAGTTGAAGATCTCACATTGATTGGTCATATGTGGAGTTGTTCCAGAATTCAGAAACCATGAATCATCCAAAAATGTGTTGTGATCTTTAACCATGAATGTGCCTTCGTCCACTTCGACCTGGGAAGATTATGAGACTGTGTTTGCTTGTTGATCAGGTTGCTTGGCTGCGTTCTTTGCTTGGAGAATTCGACAATCCTTGATCTCATGGTTATTGTGCTTGCAATACCTGCAAGAATCTTCTTCTTCGATTGTGGATCCGATGCTTGTGCTTGACTTTGAGTCTATTTCTGATTCGTTGCAGCCTTCTTGGAGCTTTTCTACTTCTGTCGCTTCGAGCCTTTGTTGACAAATAGAGCATGAGAGGAGGAAGTAGATGAAGTGTCTTGACTTCTTCTATTGTCTTCTTGCAGCAACATAGTGATAACTCTAGTAAGAGTTAAATCTGAGTGTTTCGATATGATCATCACCCAGTTCTCATATGTAGAGGGCAAGCTTAAAAGCAATGTCATGATTGCATCTTGATCATCTATGATTGATCCGACAGTGGCCATCTGTTGCAAGAGATTCTTAAACTGGTTAATGTGACTCTAAAGTGAATCACCAGTAGACATCTTGAATGTGAAGAATTTTCTTCGTAGATGTAACTTAGTACTTACGTCCCTCACGTCATATAGTGAGTTCAAGATGTCCAAAATGTCTCTTGACATTTTAGCTTCAGCTATGTGTCCAATCTGTGTATCTGATATATTGAGGATAATAAGCACAAAAGCTTTATAGTCCTTCGATTTTTACTTTGAGTCATCGTCTTCAGGTTTTACTTCTGTACCTGTAACAACATCCCATAATTAGCTCACGATTGGCAAGGTCTTCATCTTTCACAAATAATAATTGTATCCATTTAGCTTGTCTGTGATAAGATCGGCTTTACTTTGAGAATCCATCTGGAACTTAGTCTGTCGATTGTATCGATGACGCTAAGATGTGGTAATGCCAACAATACGAAATCAATTATTTGATACTGAAAAGGTGAAAAAGAACTGAAGAGTATGATATGAATTTGATATCACGAAAGATATCAAGTATTAGAGCTTTTGCTCTGATATCATGTTGGAATCAGATAAAGAAGTAATGATTTCGCTCTGATACCATGTCGGAAAGTGGCATGCAGAAGATAGGTCTAGCTTGAAAAGAAACAAATAGAAATAATTTGTGTCTCTACACTATTCATCATTTGTAGTAAAAACAAACTTTTTAGCATCATTGCAAGAGTGTAACGTTCAAAATTTTTTCTTTTTACAAGACATGTGGGAGCCAGCCCCACTGTTGATCCACCAATTATCTCTTGAATTGCTATTGCATGTTGGTGAGGATGTAGATGCCATCAAGAATACATCTACTTCATCCTCCTCCTCCTCCTCCTTTGCAAGGTTTCCTTGTTTGTCCTCCTCCACTAATCACAAAAACTCAATGTACATAGTGAACTAGCTTGAGATTGCCAATGAGCTCCAAAAATATTCTATCTTCTCACTATGGGAGCTTGGAATACATAGCAAATTTGACTTCCTTTGTGAAGTTAGATGGATTTCCAGCATGTAATAAGGAAAGTAACTCAGCCTTTTGCCCTAAAATGAAACCCTAGTCTATTTCCTAGAGTCATTCTTGGTAGATAGCTAGTTGGTCAATTTTTCACCTTCAATGTAGGATTTAGGTCCTATAAACTAGGAATCACTACCAAAATGACATGACCAACCCTATGGACTTGACCTAACCTACATTAGGAGTGGATTTCCACGTGGCATCTTGGCCTCACATGTGTAAAATCCACTTATGTACAAAATTTACATTTTACTACATGGTTTTTGATCAAGCTAGATTTGCCAATTTTTGAAAATTCTTCATACTTCTGACTTGTTGTGAATGAAGTAGACTTGGAAGAACTTACTGTAGTCTTCAATGAAGGTGATATAGTACTTCAAGCCTCCTATTGAGATCACATCGAAAGGTCCATAGATGTTCGAATGTACCAGCTCCAGAATCTTTGTTGTTCTATAGGAGTCTCTGGTAAATGGCATTCAGGACATCTTCCCTCTCATGCATGGGTCACAGATGGTCAAATTGGTTCCATTCTAGATGCACACATGTTCTATAAATTTGTGCGTTCTGGTATCACAATACTAGTCCATTTTCGGTAGAGGAGATATCAGTGTGTAGGCAGATCTACGAGCATTTTTTGGCCCTACCGTAGGCAAGGAGCTTATTGTATTCAAGTTTGCTTTTAACTTGCTTGTGATTTTTTTTTTTTTTTTAATTTTTTTTTTTTAAGTTGATGATTCTCCTTAGCAAATATATATGTTGTCATGTATTGTGTACGACGGTATTCTAAGCTCACCTCCTTATTGAGAACCTTTTTTCTAACATAGTGATGTGTGTGTGTGTGTGTTTGAACCTAACACATCTAAACAAAATTGCACATTATCAACACAATACCAAGCATATGAATCTTAAAGTAAATCAAATTCGTAGAGAGTCATCACAGTCAAAGATATAGTATTGACCAAACCTAACAACCAGCAAATTTAAAGCTCCGGGTTGAGGAGAATATGCTCACCTGCATCCATCCACAATGACAACCGTGTTAGAACAGGGGCATTATTGTGGGAACTACATGTGTCTACACATATTCTCAGACCAAACAAGATAACCACACTAGGTAATGCAACAGGTATACCTAGTGTGGTTATACCTACTGCACACCTGAAACAACATAGGATGCTGAAATAAGAACCATGTGAAGACAATCATCCTAGGGGATAAGTTTCAAATACAAGTCTCCCTATGGAAGAGTTTTTCGATAACAAGTATTTCCATTCAGGAGTGTCAATAGATACATTTTCTCAAGGACCATAATATCAAGTATATCTTGAGATTTCTAAACAGCATCCTAGAATTGAGATAACAATCAGAATATGAAAAAAGTTTATCTAAGCCTACTTTCGAACTAGTTCGCAATACTTGCCAAATTTTACACCAATCTAGAAGTAACATAATTGTATGAGAAGAAAATTCTTATAATCATAATGTAAGCAAGTCGTATGGTTATAAAACCAAGTATTTGAAACTCGTCAATGAGCTTAATTTGTCCAATACTTGTTATAATGTCTCATGTAGTAAGGGACAAGACAATAAAAGATGGAGTGCATACCAATGTAGGATAGTAATGTCATGTGTAACTTTGACACATTGAAAAACCAGTATTGATGGCAAAATTTGTAAGTTTTGCGAGTTTCTTGCTTGCCATGATTCAACAAAAAGATAGCACATGGTGTGCTACCTATTTTATGCCACTAGTTGAATGTTTATCATTAAGAATTGTGGTCTGGTACATAGTTAAAAATCTCACTCCATGTGGTACATGGTCAGTGAACCATAAATAGAATAAAATTTGCAAAAAATTTATTCGCAGATTGTCAAAACCTCTTAAGTGCTAGCTTGAGTTCCTTCCAAAAATTTGCTGATCAAATCTTTTCCTTCTTGGTCACCACCAAGGTTCATAAGAAATCCTTCCACTTCTTGGTGAAACCATGATCCACCATACACCTATCAAGAGTAGAATATAAAAAAATAGATGCCACCAAACCAAGGTTAGTAAAAAAACATTAGGACTTCACTCTACAAAATTAAAATATTTTCTCTCTTTTTCACTCTCATCACTCCTCTCATGAGTAAACCCATCACCAAGGATGAAATCTCTATAAACTAAGAGTCTAAATATAGCTCTTACTATGCAATTTCTTTAAGATAGGTACTTCTTCTTGACTTCTTAAATACCATTGATTCTTGAAGTGTTTGTAAAATTTTCCAAGCCTTCTTTTCTATAGCGGCTCCCCTCAAACTATATTCTGAGTTCATTGGACACATTCATCTTGATGATGTGTAGAGAAAATTTTGTCTCTTGTCATAATTGGTTCTTTCTTGTGCTTGAGGAGGCCTTTCCCCCATATCTAACTTAATGTCCATCAACTCCTATATCGATGTTGATCATCAGGCTATGCCATTTTCAAAAAGAATAAAATAATAATAACCAATTTTCAAGAAATTAGACCTCAAGTAGTGCTCAAAGTTCAATCAAAATTAGCTTGTTTATTATCTAACGAATGTACAAAATTTACCAAAAAGTAAAAGATTGGATGAAAACTCATGAGTTTGGCGAGCAAGGATATGAGAGAAAAAATAGCTTCATGAGAACTACTTGATCAATCTAAATACATCAAATCTTGAAAGCTAAAAGAGTTTGATTGAGATAATTCTTAAAAACATTAGCTTGAAAATGGACACCACAAGTGGTCTTTTTATTTTCGTATAGTAGCAACTATGTGTCAATCCACAATGATAAGCATGTGAGATGGTGGTTGTAGGAAAATAGACAGGCATGGCCAAAATTTTCACTACGATATTGAAACAGTATATAATACATAGCACTTCAAAAATGTGGTTTTGCCTTCTCAACTTGGATTTCACATGAATTCAAGGCTAGTATAAACTGCTTAGATAAAGAAATGGCAAAGATTGAATGAAAGCAATTTTTCAAACATAAAATTTTTACAAGCCTTTCTTTGGCAACAACTATATCTCTTTCGCTTTATTTCAATAATCACTAAAGTGATCAATCATAATTATTATAATAGAAAATGCTTTGCACCATGCTCTCTCTCTCTCTCTCTCTCTCTCTCTCTCTCTCTCTCTCTCTCTCTCTCTCTCTCTCTCTCTCTCTCTCTCAACCTTATTCTCCCATGCTGCATGCACCACCATAGTGTAGATGATGTGCAAAGGACTTGCATGATATATGCACTAATAATATATACATACAAGTATATGCAAACATACTCATTTTACAATTCTAAGCTTTAGCATTTTAGTTCCATATTCCTACTTGCAAATTTTTCAACAACTTCCTTGACTAACTTGAACACACAGTCTCAACTTTGAAAGGAAAGAGTAATAAATCTCAATGAATGCACTTGCCCTTCTCACCAAAACATGTAAAAGCTAGACAACAAAAGAATGCCATATATGAATATATATATACATACCATTAAGCATTGAGATGTAATGGTCTTATAGAATACATTATGATATCTGCCCATTTTGTGAGCATGAAAAAAGCATCTATTTTTTCACATTAAATTCATGGTTTACTACTTTTGTTATAATAGTTGTAAATGCCAAGATTATCTAGACAATGTACTATTCACAACAACTCTCAATGCAAAAACTATGGCATGATTTTTTTCACCAAAGGTTAGAGTCCATGAGGTCATATATGTGAATAATTGCATCATTTACTAAAAATTTGATATTAAAGCCTAGTATTTTAAAAAGTAGTCCTTACCATACATAAATATTGGTTTTCTTGAAGTAAAACTTATTGTTAACGAGGGAGAGAAAAAAAATGTGCATGCACTTAATGCTTATTGGAAATAGAAAATTCTTTGTTAATAATGTCAACAAAATCCAGCAATAGCATTATGCTTGTTGCAATATATTATAATTGAGAATCCTTTCTTATGGTCTTGGTTTTCAAAAAGATAAAATAGATATTTTCGAATTACAAACCTCAATTTCAATACAAAGTTCTACAACTCCAACAACATTTGCACATCATCAAAGTTTACAATGACGTATTAGTTGTTAGATATAATGACAATAAAACATGAGCATATACTTTCATGACCATGTTAATGCTATATCATTGCAATAATTATTACCTATATTGAATCTATATCTTTACGGATTAATTTGAAGAAATGTCATTATAACACTCCTAGAAATAATCCAACAAGTAATGTTTTTAAAGAAGTATATTAATCGATTTCTTATCAATGCAGACCTTGAAATCTCCTTCGATAGGCTAAACTAATATTTCTTGTTTAGTTGTCATAGAGCTATCGACCCATCTCAGTTTATCTTAGCAATTTGAAAGTCCCTTTCTTCAAAATTGACTCTTTCAATAGACTAGTGCTCTCAAGAAAAAAAAACTAGTATTCTCTTTTTTTTAGTATTTTTTTTTTGACCAAGCAAAGAATTCTTAAGAAAAGCATTTATTCTGTTGTAAGCACTTCAACTTCAAATGGTTCTTTATCTATTTTTATTCTTGAAATGCTAGCAATAAGATTAAGATGGTCCTATCATTTCTTAACAATTCTCAGTGAAATATTAAGACAACCTCTAACAACAAGGGATTGAGAGTTTCCAAGTCAATCAATTCTCTTGTAAGGACAATACTAATTGACATAGGAAAGCTATATAGAGAAATCTAAATATTTTTTTCATTGCACTATGTTGATAGGTATATCATCATACAAGAAGGTTCCTTGCTTGAGTTGGAAGTTGCAAAAAGTAAGGAGCATCACTAAATGAGGGTGGACAATGAACCAAAGTCATCACTAAATTTAGTAGGAGTAGGGCCTATGGTCCACAAATGGAAAGATTTGCTTAACATTTTAGGAGATTGACCCTTGTGGTATTTGAAGCTCAATAATTTTTATTAAAAAAAATAAAATTTGGTTAAGTCAATTTGAAAGAAAAATATTTCAATATCAAAACATGTCTTATACTATACATTGACATGAATTTTTAAGGAGTTCAACAAAAAAAAAAAACAAACCTTGATAAAAAAATACTCTATTTTAAAGTCATCTATAGGAGTATGGGCACTCTTGAAGGAGCCATGCAAGAGTGATATCTCTTTGATTGCACTAATTGTTCCTATGGTGACTCAATGTCTAGGTAGACACTTGTAAAATTCTCATGGGAGAATTCCATGTCCAATTTTTATAGTGACTAAATTTTACATATTCTCAATGATTATGAGCAAGTAGACAATCACAGGTTGGACATGGCAATTGATGAGTGTCTTCATGCATTTAAAATTCAGATAAAGATGGATGCAAATCTAGTTAGATAAGAGGAGATGTTAACATTGAGAAGATTTGTATAGAAGAAACATTCTAAAAGAGTTTTGGTTTATCAAAATACAACATGCTTGCCCTATGTGTAAATGGAATTATAGATGATCTAAAACTATAACAGTCATGGTTCTACTTTCATGGATCGAAAAATATTGTGTCATGACCCTCCATTTAAGACTCTTGCTTAACTAGATAGTCATTGCTTGACTTCTAACATGGACTAACTATTTGAATAGACTAGATAAACACCCAATGGCCCTTGCTTAACTCCACAATCATTGCTTTTGACTTTTGACATGGACTAACTGTTTGAATGAGTGGAGACTAGATAAACACTCAATAATTATAATTTTGGGAACTTATTGTATTTTGAGGTTTGTATTTGAACAAAAAATAATCAAAAGAGTATATAACTCCGTTTTTGCAAAATGGTTAGTGGTATCAAACAACATATCTAATGTCCACAAACCTTCAGGCTCAAAACTAAGTTAGCAAAAGCATTGCTCCCCTAGATTGATTAGCTTCCAAAGAGTATTGTTATACAAAAGTGTAATGTGAGTAATAGAGTAGAGTGAAGTTGTTGTGCAACGATACGCACACGCCAACAAAAGTGAGTGAAAGAAAAACACATCTCATATGTAAGACTCATGTAGAAGGCCATTCAAAATAAACAAAAAAATATATACTTTTCACCACAATCCTTTAAAATTTAGTCTACTTTAACAATATAAAGTTTATCTCTAAAACTCTAAAACATATCTTCAAATGAAGGTTTAGTTGAGATTCCAACCACTTGGTCCTTGATGCTGCAATGTTCACTTGTTTAATCTAAAGTAGCTCTTGATTGAAAAGGTATTTCATTTTAATGTGCTTTGTGCGTGTGCAATAAACTAGTTTCCACTTTGACTATTAGGTTGTATGACTATTTCTCAAAATTGTGGGATGTCATTCTCTTCTGGAATTTGCCTTATCAATATTGCTTATTGTAGTGTGCTACACAAAGCCTTAAACATTGTCTTTACAGAAGATATGGCATACTAATCTGGTAGAATGACCAAACAAGGTATCCATTTCCAATATGGAAACATAACCACTTGCTATCTAATGATCATCAACAATATTGCCCCAATTGCATCCATGTATCTTTGCAACATATGTGGATAATGACTTACCACTACAAACCACAAACCATAAGTAAATTACATTTGACGTAGTAAAGTATGTATTTGTCTACATTCCAATGTTGCAAGTTCCACAACATAAGACATATTAGATCCTATAGTTGTTAGATATATTAAGCTACCAACCAATTGTCGATAAAGTGTAGCATCAACCAAATATGCATCATTTATCCTAAATAGCTCCTTTTCAACTTCGGTAGGAGTAGCAACATATTTCAAAATAAGCATGTGAAACTACTTAAGAAATTCAGTCACATGTTTACTTGTCATGTACTACTAGTACATTAGTGCTTATCAATGCATCAGAATATCCATTGTAAGCTTTGTAGGCCCAAAAGGAGCTATTAGCCTTAAGAACAAGGCGGTTCCCTCTTTAGGCCCTTCAAAGTAATTAATAAGGATAATAGGCCAACAAGGGCCCAATGTAGTTTAAATAATACTTAACAAGGGCTAACTATCCCTCAAGGTAGTTAAGTTAAGTTAAGTAAGAGCATTGTCTATAACTAGTCAAGAGACATCATTTTGTGAATCTTTTGGCTCATTTGCAAGTCCTTGTGAATGTGAGCCATAAGAATCTCCATTGCTAGGTCTCATGTGCCCTATCCACATGAATCAATGCTCCCTTACATTGTTTGTACTCTTTCTTTCATTGATAATGTGATTCCATTGAGATCTCCATGTTTCTAGCTTTCTATTGATATGCTATCATGATTGTCTTGTACTTTTCTTGCTTCTAGCTTTACTTCATTGTTATTGCTATTTGCTTGGGATTTGGCACATGACATTTCTTGGTATCAGAGCATAGATCCATGATTCATGATGATTCTATGTGAATTCCATTACATTTGATGAGTTTATTGTTTTTGTAGCTTTCTTTTTGCTAATTTTTAACTTTGAATTTTTCAGTTCTGTTCAGATGAATTTTTAGCATTCACTTTTTTTTTTTTCAGTATCAATTTGATTCAATATCTTTGTAGAATTATTTTAGCTTTAATTTGCACCAGTTTGCAAGGCATTTGGATAAGAGATGCAAAAGTTATTGCACTTTTTCCAAAAGTTGTCAAAATAGGTGACTAAATTTTTCCTTTCACTTTGTTTGAATTTTTCAGATCTTATTTAAGTTTTTATTACAAGTTTCTTTCCATATGATTTTAAGCATTGTTTTAGCTTTGATCTGATCCATATGGCAGGTCATTTGGATTAGTATCCAAAAAGTTATGACAATTATTGATTCCTGGTTCTAGTTTTGCTAATTTTCATTCTTCAAATCAAATCACCTTCAATCATTGATCTGATACTATGGCCTGATAGAGCTTGTTGTTAGCTTTTTAGAGGTACTGAGTTTGTGTGATCTGGATCAATATTAAAAAAGTTATGATCAAATTAGTGGAGATGGGTCAAGCTAGCCAGAATTTGGAAAGTAAGAGAGAATCACTTCAACACTTCAACTTTGAAGTTTTGCTTCCATTGCAATTTTTTTTTTCAAATTTTTCATTTTGAAGATCAATTTAAAAAAAAAACCTAATCCTACCTTTTAAGCCCTAACTTCCACGCGACCTAAACCTACAGCCCTAACCCTAAACCCTAATATGATATAAGTTTAACCCTTAACCTAAACCTAACTTCTCCGTTTCTCTCTCTATCGGCTCCTTCTCTCCTTCGTCATTGACGTTGTCACCTCTTGATCTCCACTCAAACTCCTTCTCAGATGGGTCATTATAGGTGATAGTGCGCTGGACAAGTCAAGGCAACTAAGAAAGAATTTGATAAACGGAAGATGATTTGATTGTGTCAATATTGCTATGCTTTTCTATATTCTGTCTAACTTTCTTATTGCTTAATCTAGTAGTATGCTCTTAGCAAATTATTATTAGTCTAGCTATTCATGTCTAATATTTAGTCTCTCCTTTCACAACTAATTTGCGACTGATTATCAGTCGAACTCAATCTAGTTCTTCGCGAATTATTCGTGGCTAATAATTTGTCTAGCTGTTCACGACAAATTATCTTTCTAATGTTTTGTTGCTTAATGTTTGGCTACATAATGAGATCGAACGTGATTTCTATCACTAACATTCTGTTCGAGTTTGATAGGTGTAGTCATGCTTAAGAAAAGAGTGAAATAGCTTATTCTTCTGCACACGAACACTTTTCGTTCGAGTTCGTTTCTTTTTTTTTGAGTTTCGAGTTCGCTTCTTTTCGTGTTCGTTTCTTTTCGAGCTATTTTCGTTTCTCACACCCCTCCTTTCCAACACCTTTGTTGTTGTAGATTTTAGGAAGAACCTTCCAAGTGATTGCATTTACGTTCCAACATTGACCACCACATCCCATGATCACTTCCATAACGTTGCAAGCATTCAATAAATCCTGAAGAAAAGGTTGTATAAACCCTTATCTGAAAAATTTCTCTTGGCATAAAAAGCATTACGCAAAAAAAAGTGCAACCACTAGCAAAAGATACTTTTATTGAATTTAAATGCACATTAGGAATTACATTTGATGTTGATTCATGGCAAAATGGTGCATGTTTAGCATGTTCAAAAACTAGCATTTTGCCCAAGATGACAAAAGTTGATCATCACATTGAAAAACTAAACAATAAATGAAATTTAAAAAATTAATGTGAATCTCATGATACATCCTACAATTAATGATAACAGCTGTTAAAAGACTTCAAACTGTAAATTTCGTCTATTGTCATTTATAAAGAATCGTACAATATGGTTTACCATTCTAGATTCACTTTACATGCAAAAGAGTGAATTCCTGATATAATTTAGAAATTCCCATCCCATGAGTTGGCACTCCCATGAATTGCCTTCTAAAAGCATACAAACTATGCTAGTGTCTAAATACCAAAACGTGGTGTCATACACATATAGTCGAGTCTCGACTATCATAAGCTATAACCAAATAAGTACTAGTGCTGGCTTTCACTTTACTTTGAATATACAATCAACATTATGTAATCCTTCATAATCGATTCTCTCCTCTTCCCATCAGGTTGAAATATTTACTTTACAACATACACACAAAACCACAATTTAGAAATTTTCTTTGAAGTATTGTTAACCAAATCTCTGATGACATAAATCGGGCTAAAAATGAGCTATATGAAGTTTATTTTATTCCAATAAGAGGTCTTGTAATGGATATTTACTATTTTTTGTAAGTAAATTGACATGACACTAATAGTACTATTATATTTAGCCATGATGCCAGTTTACCATTTTAAGATTTAGAGATGATACCTACAGTAATAAGTGTCTTTGAATTGGCATAATTAATGTTAATTAGAATGTACGACTTCTTCGGCACTGCCGAGACTATTTTATAAGTATGTACTCATTTTATTACCGTTAATTAAAAAAAATTGCCCAGATGATTTTAGGTACTGCCTTAAAGTTCAAGGGGGTATCCTAAGGTTAAGGGCTTGAAGACAAGATCAAAGATGTTGCAGTCCTAATGATAAGTAGTTGGAGTGTGTAAAATTGTTACAAACTCAACCCAGTGAAAAACTGATGCTTCGATTGTTTATGGTGTTCATAATCAAAAGACGTAAAATGGTTTGGTCCAAATAGGCCTAAAAAGCTCTTTTCTCACTATGAAAGTGAAAATGTTTCTTAAGAGAATGTTGCCTTTCATTGAAAGGTGGTTATGAAGAGGTTGGTGTCACCTTCATATTTTGAGAGAATAAGGCAGGGAGAGAGTGATGAAGAATCGATTTTGCTGTTGCAAAACTTTCGCGATTCTCTTGCGACCCGGATGGAGTTCGGATTCGATCGCTGGACACTGCCAGCTGAATCACTCCTACAGTCCTCCAGAGTGTAGTCAGGCACTACTGATCTATGTTTATAAAATTAATGCAGCATTCAACATAGTTTCAACCAAGATGCGGAATTAAAATGAACAAGAGAACTCAGACACACACGAATAACAGCAGACACATCTGCATACAAGATCAGACACAACAAGAAAATCATCTATATCGATCTTTCTCTGATTTCTTCAAGCACTACATGCAAATCCACGCAGTAGGTTGGCGTGGGAGAAACACGGTTCTCTCACGAGTAATCGTCTCATGCAAATCCTAAACAGAATTGTCTACGCATGCAAGCGGACATGTATTCTGTAATTTTGTCTTGATTGCTTACTAGCATCAGACTACTACACTGTATGTGTATTCTGTCATTTCGTGTCAAGTATCATCCAGCAAGTATATAGTCGTTCTATGTAACTTTTAGATTAGAATGATTAAACATCTACAACTAATCAAGAAAATTACAAGAGTGGCAGATTAGCCACGACCTAAGGTGTATTTGCTGATGTCATGCCATCAGATCAGACATCTGCAGTTCTAGGTACTTGCATGATCTCGTTGGTACTCTTTGGAGTGTCAAGGGCAGCAAAAGGTTTCACGACGTTGGTTTCATTTCCTTCGTTAATTTCGTTTCCATCGTTGGTTTCGTTTCCATCATTGATTCCATTTCCATTGTTGGTTTTGTTTTGCTCGTCTGCCTTTCTCTTGTACTAGACTGCAAAAGATTCTCATGCCAAACCGCAAAAGATTCTTGTTCATGAACCTTTTCGTGTTCGCAAACCGTTCATGATCATCTCCTTGGCTTTTGTGTTCGCGAACCGTTCGTGCTTATCTCCTTTGACTTTTGTGTTCGCGAACCGTTTGTCTTTGTGTTTCGTGTCAGGCGGAGGGCTGAAAGCTAGCAAGGCTTTGTAGTTAGAATCATTTTGTTTCTTTAGCTCCCCCTCAAAGCATGATAGCTTTATGATCCCAAGACTGCTCCTCTGTCTCTCAAAGAGTCCTTTGTCTAGGGCTTTGGTGAAGATGTCAGCAACCATGTCTTTCGTTCTGATGAAGGTGGTCTACAATATCTTCTTTTCAATTAAATCCCTGATCAAGTGGTACTTGATTACAATGTGCTTCGTTCTGGAATGGAACATGAGATATTTCGTCAGGTGTATTGCAGAGGTGTTGTCCATCTGCAAGACCAGAGGCTCGTTCCTTGTTTTGCCCAATTCGTCCAGGAACTACCTTAGCCAGATTATCTCTTTGGCCATCTTTGCTGTTGCAATGTACTCTACTTCACAAGATGACTGGGCTACAACAGTTTGCTTCTTGCTGACCCAGAGAACTGCTGCTCCTGATGCGATGGTGCATCCTCCTGAGATGCTTTTACAGTCGTCCTTGGGAGATGCCTAGCTAGCATCGCTATAGGAAAGTATCCTGAAAGCTGCGCCACGACAATAACACAACCCATAATCCCTCGTTAATTGAAGATATTGCAAAATTTATTTCGCAATCTTCCAATGTGTCAAGCCTAGATTTGTGCAAAATTAGCTTATCCTAAATACTGCATAAGCAGTATCAGGACGTGTGTTGTCTGCAAGGTACACCAGTGATCCTATCAGCTTCTTGTAAGGTGTGAGCTGCATTTGTTCTCTCTCTTCCTCAGTCTTTGGACAGTCATTGTTTGTCAGCACCATCCCTACGAGCATTGGAGTGTTTGCTCATTTGCAGTTCAGTATCCCAAAGTCCTCTAGGATCTTCTAAGTGTACTGGTGAAGGTATAACCTACCTCCCTCGTAGTCCCTTTCAATTTGTAAGCCTAGGTAACACTTGGCTTCTCCCAGATCCATGATCTCAAAATGTTTTGAGATGTCTATCTTCACTTCAACAATTAGCTGCTCACTCCTACAAAGTATCAGAGTGTCGTCCACATACACAACCACGATGATGATCTGCCCATCTGTACCTCTAACATATACGTTGAAATCAGCCAACAGAGGCTTGAATCCTAATGATTTCAGGGCTTGATCTTTCTTTTTGTACCATTGTTGGGCTAATTGTTTCAGACCACAGATGCTTCTGTGCATTCTGCATGCATAGTCAGGAAGTAAATTTGAGACATATCTTGGGGGTTGATCCATATAGACCTCTTCGTCTAGTTCGCCATGCAAGAAGGTTGTCTTCTCGTCCACAATGTGGATCCTGAGGTCATAAGCTGCTGCATGTGAAAATAACAGACGTAGGGATGAATGTTTGATGATAGGAGAGAAGGTTTTAGAGTAGTCAATACCATATCTCTGAGAGAAACCTTTCGCTACCAATCTTTTCTTGTATTTCATGATGTTTCCATTTGGTCCGTATTTGAGCTTGAATACCCATTTGCATTTGACAGTCTTGCGCTTATGTGGTAATGGCTCCAGCATCCATACTTGGTTCTTTTTCATGGACTCCATCTCTTCGTTCATGGCTTGGATCCATCTGTCCTTCTCTGGACATTCAATCGGCTCCTTGAAAGTCTGTGGTTCGCCAATGAATCCGCAGAACTCTTCTGATATGGAAGCTGAGCCACCTGGCACATATCTTACTGGTGCTCTTCGTGGTCTTGTCGACCTTCTAGGAGATCCTCTTGGGATAGCAATGCCTTTGCCTTTGTCTGCTCTACTCAGTCCGGAACCATCTTGGTTTACAAGAACTACGGCAGTAGGTTGCCTCTCGAATCTTTCTTCTTCATATTCATCGCTTGAATGGGAGATGACTCAAAAATCTTTATTTTCATGTTCGTCCTCTGCTCCCTCTGTCATTGGCGGCAGGTCATAGTACTGTTTCTCCAGAACTTCATAGCTGACAGGATCGTCATTGGCCATTGTCCTGCACTCATCGAATCTGACATCTCTCACTGTTTTCACAGTGTTCGTGTCTGGCATGTAGACTCTGTAGTATGATGAATTGTTGTCATAACCTACCAGAAATCCCTAGTCGGCTTTTTCATCAAGCCTTTTTCAAAGCCTATCAGGAATATGTGCATAGGCTGCACAACCAAAGATTCTGACGTGAGACAAGTTGGGCTTTCTACCCCACCATAGCTCATGTGGTGTCTTGTGAGGGACACCAAACTTGCCTGTTCTGTTCTGGATGTATGCGGCTATAGCTACTACTTCAGTCCACAGTACCCTTGGAGCCTTCGCGTAGGCCATCATGCATCTGGCGGCTTCTATTAGGGTCCTGTTCTTTTGTTCAGCAACACCATTGTGCTACGGTGTGTAGGCCACAGTCCTTCTGTGAATGATGTCACGATCATTGCAGAAGTCAGTGAAGTGATTCGAGATGTATTCGCCACCTTGATCTGTTCTGATCTGCTTCACTTTACTGCCTGTACATCTTTTAGCCCAATTCACATATTCTGTGAATTTATCGAGTGCTTCAGATTTATTCTAAATAAAATACACTCTGACAAATTTGCTATAGTCATCAATGAAGATTATATAATATTTTGAACCTCCTACTAAGATCACGTTGAATGGTCGACAGATGTCAGAATGCACTAGCTCCAGAATCTTGGTCATTCTGTAGGAGTCTTTGATGAATGGAGTGTGCAACATCTTGCCCTTCAAACATGCATCACAGATGGTTGAACTGGTTGCATTCGAGATGCTGACCACTGTTATCGCTCCATGATGGCTTGCTTGATAAAGTGCCATTGAGTTCATGTGGCAAAGTCTTCTGTGCCACAAAGTGCCTGGCAAATCATCATGAGTCTGATGCACATGATCTGTAGGTAGGCATACCTTTAGATGATATAGGTTTTCTTTCCTTCTGTCTTGAGCAATCAATGTACTGGTATTGGCATCAACTACGTTGCATGCTTCATCAGAAGACGTCACGCGCATCCCTACATCTGTTATTCTTGCTATAGAAAACAAGTCTTGTTGCAGAGTAGGCACGAATAGAACATCTTCGAGTCATCTGTTTCTATCGTTGGTGTTGAGCCATAGTGAACCAATACCATTCACTTGATGTCTAGATCCATCTCCAAGAACTATGAATCTTGAAGGATCTGCACTTCTGAAATCAGACATTATTCGTCTTGATGTCAGGAAGTGTGAGGTGGCTCCTGAATCTAGGATCACCTCATGTGTGTTAGATGTTGATGCTGCCCACACTTCTTCATAGATGTAGGCAGTTGAACAGTTTCTGTTTGTTCTTTCTTTGCCCATCTTCGAGCTCTCGGGCTCCTCGACATAGGATGAACTGTTGCTGTTCTCCTGTTTGTTCTGTGCTGATTTGTTCCTCGGGTTCTGGCGACAATCCATGGCTGCGTGACCCTTCTTGTGGCAATGGATACACTCAATCTTGAGATTGATCTAGCATGTATCTACTGTATGCCCGTCTCTTCTGCATCTCATGCAAGCCTTCTTGTCTGCACCTTGCTACTTCGACCTCCCTTTGTTCTTCCAGTCGCTCTTGCTAGTCCCCTCTGCTTGCTGATCACGATCCTGCCTCTGATTCGAGTCCCTCTTAGGCTTAAATTATTTCTTGGATTTTTCTTTGTTGCTTAGAGGGCCTGGTCAGAACCATCCTTGTGATCAAGGTGTTCTTTGGCCTCGACTTTCTCTCGAATCTTGACAATCGCCTTTTTGAGTTTCATGGTAAGATCTTTCGCGAGCAGGGTCCTTGTTTTTTGGAATGATCTGGGTAAGGCTCTCAATAGGTAGGTGAGCTGTTTCTCAACTGACACTGCATCCTCTGCTCCAGAGTTGTGTAGTGATAGAAACAGATGCTTCATCTTTCTTACAAAAGAAGTGAGGTCTTTTTCATCCCATTGTAGATTCGTCAACTAATCTTCTAGCATCATGATTTGACTTCATGATTTTGTCTGAAATCTGATGAGCAATGCATCCCACATCTCCTTGGCCTTGGAGAGTGTAGCCAGGTCAAGTATGAGACTATCTTCAATGGAAGATGACAACAAGATTACCGCCTTGTCGTTTTTCTCCCTCCATTTGTGTAGTTCCTTGTCTGATGTCGTAAGCATTTCTTCCGTGCCATCCACCTAGGGGAAGAGTCCTTCGCCCTTGAGTATGAGTGATCTTTTCAGGCTAGAAAGTTAGATCCTGAAGAATCAAGAATTGTGCAAATCTTGCTCTGCATGCTGTTGATTGAAGCCATTGCTTCGAAAGTCTGTTCCCTTTTTTCACGATTCTCTTGTGACCCACCCGGATGGAGTTCGGATTCGATCACTGGACACTACCGGCTGAATCACTCCTACAGTCCTCCAGAGTGTAGTCAGGCACTGCTGATCTACGTTTATAAAATTAATGCAGCATTCAACATAGTTTCAACCAAGATGTAGAATTAAAATGAACAAGAGAACTCAGACACACACGAATAATAGCAAACACATATGCATACAAGATCAGACACAACAAAAAAATCATCTATATTGAACTTATTCTGATTTCTTCAAGCATTGCATGCAAATCCACACAGTGCGTTGGCATGGGAGAAACACGGTTCTCTCATGAATAATCGTCTCGCTTTACTAGCAGACAGTTGGATCTACAGATCCTAAACAGAATTGTCTTCACACGCAAGCGGACATGTATTCTGTAATTTCATCTTGATTGCTTACTAGCATCAGACTACTACACTTTATATGTATTTTATCATCTCGTGTCAAGTATCATCCAGCAAGTATATAGTCGCTCTATATAACTTTTAGATTAGAGTTATTAAACATGTACAACTAATCAAGAAAATTATAAGAGTGGCAGATTAGCCACGACCTAAGGTGTATCTGCTGATGTCATGCCATCAGATCAGACATCTGTACTTTTGGATGCTTGCATGATCTCGCTAGTACTCTTTGGAGCATCAAGGGTAGCAGAAGGTTTCACGACATTGGTTTCATTTCCTTCGTTGGTTTCGTTTCCTTTGTTGGTTTCGTTTCCATCGTTGGTTTCGTTTCCATTGTTCCTTTCTCTCGTACTAAATCGCAAAAGATTCTTGTGCCAGACCGCAAAAGATTCTCATGCGTGAACCTTTCATGATCGTCTCCTTTGGCTTTCATGTTCGCGAACCATTCGTGCTCGTCTCCTTTGACTTTCGTGTTCGTGAACCATTTGTCTTCATGTTTCATGTCAGGCGGAGGGCTAAAAGCTAGCAAGGCTTTGTAGTTAAAAACATTTTGTTTCTTCAGAGAGCACCGAAAAATGTGGTTCATTCTACATAGAGGAGAGAAAGATTTTAGAGGCTGTTCATGCAAAACTTGTGTCAAGAAAGGTGAGCACAGCGCATTCAGCCCCTCGAATTTCCATCGTGAATGCAATCCAATGTGTTTATTGATTAGTGTTATTAAAATGAATGCATAATGAATCTTTGCGAAGAAATTCAATATAGATTGTAGATAATCGTTGCAGACCTTCAGAGCCTGAGGGGACTTGTCTGAGTGGACAAAACTAATTCTTGCCAAAAATTTGAGTCACATAGATCGCTGCACCTAGAGTCATAAACTCTGCGAATAGCCATGAAAATTCCATAGCAGATGTTGCTCGTTGGAAATCTGTTATTGAAATGTTGAGCCTGTAATTCATGTGACCAAAAATTGGGTTGTCTCACTCCGTTGTTCTTGTTTTCAATACAGATAAAAAAGACCCTACATTGAGATGCCAATTTCAAGAAGTTCATCGTTGCTATCTCAGAACTGTTAATATTTGTTGATGTGAAAATTGGCTGCCTGCTACTAAGGAAACTACTTGCTATGATTTTCGTCCATCACTAAGAAGACTATCTACTGTGAGACACCAACCTGTTCATTTTGGAGCAGCACAACCATCGTTGTTGTTTGGACTGGTTGCTGGCCGTAGGAGAAACCTCTCCAGCCCACGACCTCTCTTGGATTTCTGAGGAGTGATCTGCTCCATCATCGCGACCTACTTCTTGGCTGATTGAGAGAGATGAGCCGTGATTGAGTTGTGCCCACTTTATGAAGAACTTTGACTATATGTTGAAGAAAAAAGTGAAGGGGCCACCAAAAGTGCAGAGAAAAGAGAACCGATTACCTGCTGAAGGAAGGCTTTTACCTTGTGGATAAGCCCTTGAAAGTTAAGGTAGAGACTACACCTCTACTTGAGATAACAATGTAATTTTGGATTGATGGTAAATCTGTATAAAGAACCTTTAATGAATGTGACGGTTCTTCATTATGACTTGTGACAACTTCCTTCTAAAGGCATGTTTTTAATCCTTAAAAAGTTATCCTAAAGAATTAAGAAGATGCTTATGTATTTAATAGTCTGAAAGGGCTCTTGAATTACTAGAATGCCTGCAATATATTTACAGTTCCTGAATAATGAAAAGTTGTAAAGCTAATATTTCTATTCACTGAAGGAAGTATTGACAATATTTAGACTCTAAATCACTGATTTACCCCTTTAGCCCAGCACTCTTCATCTAGTGTATATTCAATGTCAATGTAAATATGGATGATTGACTCCTGATAATATAGCTTTGATAAAAAAATTAGTATGGTTCCATGATCCTCTTTAGGGATTTGATGGAAACTCCAACATGTTATAGTAACAAACATACTATCTTTACTTTCCACTATTTCCATATTGAATCATGATATATTTAATCAGGTTTTGTTCTTCAAAATCAACGTAAATACAAGTATCAATATGGCATTAACATTGTACGTTCCAACAATGTTCCTTCTTTTCTTATCATCACAATAATATCCCAAATTGTATGTTCCAACAATGTTGGGTAGAGTATTGAACTTGTATGTTCCAACAAGCTGACATAAGTATAATAGGGACGTAATTGATATATGTAATATAAGACTTGTTCCCTATTATGGTACTAATGATTTAATAACTCTTAAATAACAATTCAGATTCTATTTTTTTCAACAAAAATAGATCAACTAAATGGTTCTCCTCACTTTTGGTTTTTTTGGTTCACTTAAATCCAACTTCAAATAGGAAAATTATGGCCATAATAAGATTTATACCATTCTTCTTACACATGATCATGAAAGGGGTCCCTCATAATTTTTGAGTTTGAAAATTGTCAATACTTGCTTCAGTGAATAGAAATATTAGCTTTACAACTTTTCACTGTTTAGGAATTGTAAATATATTGCAGGCATTCTAGTAATTCAAGAGCCTTTTTCAGACTATTGAATACATAAGCATCTTGTTAATTCTTTAGAATAACTTCTTAAGGATTAAGGACAGGCCTTTAGAAGAAAGTTGTCACAAGATATAATGAAGAACCGTCATATTCATTAAAGGTTCTTTATGTAGATTTACCATCAACCTGAAATTACATTGTTACCTCAGGCAAAATCGTAGTCTCTGTCTTAACTTTCAAGGGTTTATCCACAGGTTAAGGACCTTCCTTCAGTAGGTAACTGGTTCTCTTTTCTCTACACTGTTGGTGGCCCCTTCAATTTTTTCTTCAACATATAGTCAAAGTTCTTTATAAAGTGGGCACTCAACTCGTTCGCGGCTCATCTCTCTCAATCAGCCAAGAAGTAGGTCGTGATGATGGAGCATATCACTCCTCAGAAATCCAAGAGAGGTCGTGGGCTGGAGACCTTTCTCCTACGGCTAGCAACCAATCCAGACAACAACGATGGTCACGCTGTTCCAAAATCAGCAGGTTGGCATCTCATAGTAGATAGTCTTCTTAGTGATGGGCAAAAATCATAGTAGGTAGTTTCCTTAGTAGCAAGCAGCCAGTTTTTGCATCAACAAACATTAACAGTTCTGGGATAGCAGCGATGAACTTCTTGAAATTGGCATCTCAATACAGGGTCTATTTTATCCGTATTGCAATCAAGGACAACGAATTAAGACAACCCAATTTTTGTTCACATGAATTACAGGCTCAACATTTCAACAACACATTTCCAATGAGCAACATTTGCTATGGAATCTGCATGGTTGTTTGCAGAGTTATGACTCTAGGTGCAACAATCTACATGACTCAAATTTTTGGCAAGAATTTTATCTTTCCACTAAGACAAGTCCGCCCAGGCTCTGAAGATCTGCAATGGTTGCTCCTAAGACAAGTCCGCTCAGGCTCTGAAGATCTGCAACGACTGTCTACAATCTACATTGAATTTCTTCGCAAACATTCATTATGCATGCGTTTCAGTAACACTAATCAATAAACACATTGAGTTGCATTCACGATGGAAATCTGAGGGGCTGAATGCTCTGTGCTCACCTTTCTTGACACAAATTTTGCATGAACAGCCTCTAGACTCTTCTCTCCTCTACACACAATGAACCACATTTTTCGGTGCCCTCTCCCTCCCTTATTCTCTCCAAACATGAAGGCGACACCACCCTGTTCATAACCACCTTTCAATGAAAGGCAACATTCTTTTAAGAAATATTTTCACCTTTCTTTTTGACAAAATCTTTCATGGTGAGAAAAGGGTTTTTTAGGCCTATTTGGACAAAACCATTTTCCGTCTTTTGATTATGAACACCATAGACAATCAAAGCATCAGTCTTCCATTGGGTTGAATTTGTAACAATTTTACACACTCCAACAACTTATCATTAGGACTGCAACGTCTTTGATCTTGTCTTTAAACCCTTAATCTTAGGATACTCCCTTGAACTTTAAGGTATTACCTAAAATCATCTGGGCAATTTTTTTTTATTAACGGTAATAAAATGAGTACATACTCATAAAATAGTCTCGGCAATGCCAAAGAAGTCGTACATTCGAATTAATGTTAATTATGCCAATCCAAGACACTTATTACTGTAGGTATCATCTCTAGACCTTAAAATGGTAAACTGGCATCATGGCTAAATATAGAAGTACTGTTAGTGTCATGTCAATTTACTTACTAAAAATAGTAAATATCCATTGCAAGGCCTCTTATTGAAATCAAATAAACTTCATATAGTTCAGTTTTAGCTCGATTTATGTCATCATATATTCAATTAACGTTGGCGATTCCACTAGGGAGTGTGATCCCCACACGAACAGATCCAGAACAATGTATCAATGATAAATAGTGGGCTCAACACACATTATAGTGTGATGCTAACCACTCTTCAGAATAGCAGCCAAATCTAAAGCCATAGATTAAGCCTTAGAACTCATCAGCAACAGAAAGTCTTCAAAATATAACCTGCAATTATATCCATCCATGTGTCTAAAGAAAGAAATTCAACCATTCCCATCCGTATAGTGTACTGTCCAATGTCTCTGATCCTGTGCAAATAGAAAAATGGAAATGCAATCTTCATTTCTTTTTGGCACTCAATTATGGATGCAATCTCAATTTTTGTATTTCATGTCCTCCAGATAAGTGTATATGCAACCTATCTAATAGAGTTATCTTTGTTGATATCATTCATCTTGAGATATCCTCTTCTTACGAACTCTTTTCGTCTCATAAGGTATTGAATACCTCAAATGTATGTATATCCTCACATTTACTCATCTATTGATCGGATTGAAAGATGGAGACTTAAAGATCAACCAGATCTAATACCTCACACAGAAAAATCTAGATATGATTTTCAAATATATCACCCAACTAGTAGAAGAAAAATGAAAAATACTCATCATTCTCTCCACACATTTTTTCACTCATAAAGATCCTCACAAATCCTTTCAAAAGATTAGATACATTTTCATAATGATTATTACCTTTTTTCATTCACAACCCCCACTGGTAATGTTTCATTCCATATAAAACTTCGTTTTACCCTCTCAGACCCCCTAGATGCTTCTAATTCAAACAAGCATGCCCATCTAGGAGAAATAGTTGACATTGCATCCCAATCATCAAATAAATGCCATATGTAAAGGGGAATAAAATGCAAATTTCAGAATAATATCTTAACCTAAGGCATAAGTTTCAAGCAGTTTTGCGATGGCAAACATGGGAGAGTCCATTTTGAGTGAAAGTAGCTAATTGGACGAGATTTCCAACTATGCAGTGTGGAAATTCAAAATGAAAAACATACTGATGGAGAAAGACGTGTGGGAAAGTCGTCACAGGTGATGAGAGAAGGCCGCCAAATGAAGCAGATATCAAAGTGTTTGACAAAAAGATGAGGAAAGCTTTGACCTTCATTAACTTGTCAGTAAAGGATCACATCATTACACACATTTGTGATGCTGTGACACCCAGACAGGCATGGAATGTGCTAAAGGAGCAGTTCGAGATGTCAAATCCGTCAATAATCATGTTTCTGAAGTCAAAGTTGAATAGTGCTCGCATGGAGCAAGGAGAGCACATTCAGACGTACATGACCAGAATCAAGACAATGAGAGATGAACTGCATTCTATTGGTGAGCGCATATGTGATGTGGAGCTAGTGCACAATGCATTGTGTGGCATTGTAGAACCTATTAGATGTTTGTGAGTGGAATAGCATCAAGAGAAAGATTGCCAACCTTTGACGAGCTCACAGGAATCTTGATGCATAAAGAGCAACAACGAGAATGGTGAAAGCTAGACGTCAAAATACTGATGATCAGGCACTTGCAACACGCCAAAAACAAGGCAAGGGCAAGGGCAAGAAGAAGTCTAAGTAGCAATTTGCCAAGTCTCAGGAGGATGAGGGATCTTTCAGTAAAACTAAGAAGAAAGGCAAGTGCTTCCATTGTGGTAAAAAGGGCCATTGGAAGAGTGAATGTCGCAAATTCCTGGTGGAACAAGGCAAGGGGACACCAAAACAAGCAGGTAACCTTGTCGATGAGGGTGAGATTGAAGACTCTAGCATCTTCATATCTGCATTGTCATCTAATCAAGATGATCAAGCATGGTATATTGACTCGGGAGCCACAAGACACATGACAGGTAACAAGAATTGGTTCAGTAGTTTGAAGGTGTTGGATAATGGAACATCTGTTTCACAAGCAAATGGTGAGGTGTGCAAGATCAAGGGGATAGGCACCGTGTTTCAATCCAACTACCTGATGGCAAAAGCAGGATGATCAGAGAGGTACTTTACATACCAGGTTTGAAGAAAAATCTACTTTATGTTGGAGTCATTACTGATCAAAAGTTGAAAGTAGAATTTGCCCATGATCGTTGCTTTGTGAAGGATGTGAACCAAAAGTTCAAAGTTATTGCGGATGGAGTAAGAGAGCCAATACAAAATTGTACAGGTTGAATGCTACAATTAAGGGGCAACATGGACTTGTATCGTCCATTCCATCGCAAACTGAATTGTGGCATAAGAGGCTTGGTCACTTGAACTTGGGAAGCCTCAGTTTGATGAGAAAATTGGAGATGATAACAGGATTGCCTACCATAGAAGATTACTTGAAATCGATGTGCAAATCTTGTATATATGGGAAGCAGCATCGAGAAAAGTTCAATAAAGGGGGTGTTGCAAGAGCAAAGAACATCCTGGATTTAATCCACACAGATTTATGCGGGCCTATGAGGACCATGTCCTTAGGAAAAGCCTTCTATTTCATGACCTTTATTGATGATATGTCATGTAAGACGTGGATCTACTTCTTGAAGAAGAAATCATATGCATTTGATAACTTCAAGAGCTTCAAAGCATTGGTCAAAAATCAGACAGGTAGGAAGATCAAAGTCCTAAGATCAGATAGTGGAGACGAGTACAAGTCTAATGACTTCAATGATCTTTGTGATTAATGTGAGATTAAAAGACAATTTACGCAAGCTCATACTCCTGCTCTCAATGGTGTAGCTGAGCGCAAGAATCGTACGATTGTGGAAAGTGCCAGATCTATGCTAGTTGAGATGAAACTACCAAAAGATTTTTGGCTATAAGCATGTAGCACGGTAGTCTATCTTCAAAATAGGAGTCCTACCATTGCCATACCAAAGATAACACCTGAGGAAGCATTCACAAGAAGAAGCCAAAGGTGAACCACTTGCAAATCTTTGGATGTAAGGTCTTTGTACACATTCCTAAGGAAAGACGTAAACTTGATGTAAAAGCTATCAAGTGCATATTCCTAGGATATGATGATCGTGTGAAGGGCTATAGATGTTTTGATCTAGTCGAAAACAAAATCCATATAAGCCGTGATGTTATCTTTGATGAATCCAAGATGTATGAAGATGAGGATGCTGAGAAGATAGACACATCCAGTGGGAAAGATGATATAGAGAGGATACCACCTAATGATGATCCATTCATTGACCTTCCAAGTGATGAACATGAGGATACATCTCAAGATACTACTACTCAACCTCAAGAGTCAGGTTAGAGAGGTAGAGACAAACCTTTTGGTCCAAGAATGATTGAAGTTGCAGGTGACAAACGCAAAGAGAAGGATGTACCGTGGGATACATTTTCACAAGGAAGCCGATCACCTGACAAGAAGCTCCCTAAGTGGTTTGAGAGATTGTTGGAGAGCCGCGACATAGATGACTTTTCAGGATCATCTAACCAGGGAGAGCTACGAAGATCAACAAGAGAGAAGACTCAACCTGAAAGGTATGAAGCAAATTATGCTCTCTTAACTAGCATTATTCAAAGCAAAGAACCTTCGACTTATGGTGAACCGAAGGATGATGACATTTGGGTCAAGGCCATGAGAGAGGAGATGGAGTCAATTGCTTCTACTATTGGACAATGTATAACGTAATAAAAATCTATCTTCCTAAGAAAAGCAATAATATCAAACTCATGTCCCTTTTAGACTCAGTAGTGGTAATATCTTTAGGTATCTCTTTTTTTCACTTCCTAGGGGATCTTTTACTCATCGGAAAAGGCTGATGCTGGACAAAGTCTTTCAACAGTGGTAAGTCCAAAGTAACAGAAGGTTCAACTACAATACTGTCCTCTAAATGTGATATTTCAACTATGCTCATCATTTTTTTTTTCTGGAATGCTAAACAGTGTACCACTCTCCTGAGAAGGGAAAGATAAATTACATTTAAGATTTGTAATCAACATTTACATCATCATTGTACTAAAGAAAAAATAACTATCAAATTGTAAAAATGTAAAATGGTTTATTTTTATTTAATATATTCTAGAAAGAAAATAAACCAATTCACCTAGTGTTTAAAACTGGTTCTACCTGAAAAATGAAAACAAAACAAAACTAAATATGATAATAAATTAGATGATCCCCCCATTCAAGATCTCCTAGAAAAATAGTAATTCTAGGCCTCAACCTTCTAGGTACTATCCTTAATGCTGGTTGGAAATAATAATATATCATCTTATTGGCAGGGATGACATACGCTAATTCGTCTAAAACTCTCTCATCAATAATATCGATTTCAAAGAAAATACTATCATTATCATAGTGAGATCTACAGGACCTATCATATTCATAATCTACATATATGCTTGTCATATTCCTGATGTTCCATACAAAAGACAAAAGAGAGAAATCCTCTTCTGCTTCCCATAGCCATAATTCAATGGCATAATCCATAACCTATCGTTGTATCGGTCCACTCAAAGCTTTGTAAAGGTATGTTCAATGTTGCTACCAAAGGATACAAAAGTGATGGTGGTAACGAATTTACAATAATAGACATAGTTACTAGGTCTGGGACTTCGCCAATAAAAATTTGAAGTAAAGCTTCAACTGAATCCATAAAATCTATTCATCACCTATGTCAGCATCATTGATTCCAATTCAAGCATATCTACCATTTGCGATTGGAAAATAGATTTTGTAGGACCAATAAGACTAGCCTCGTCATCCAGGAAGAGTTATATCATCGTTGCAACTGACTATTTTACTAAATGGGCTGAAGCAAGATCGGTTGGGAAAGATAATGCTAAAGAAATTGCGTGGTTTCTTTTGGAGCAAGTTTTTGGAAGATTTGGTGCTCCTTAAGAATTGGTATCAGATAGGGGTACTCATTTTTTACTAAATAGTTGACAATTAAACACCGTAAAACGATGCCTTATAATCCTCAAGCAAACGGACAAGCGGAAAGTACTAATAAGCAATTAGTCAATATCATAAAAAAAATAGTCTCTGAAAATAAACGAGATTGGGATAAAAAGCTATATTCAGCTCTATGGACATATAACATTACCATGAAAACTAGTACAAATCATACATTTATTTTTTAGTGTATTGTCAAGAATGTGTATTACCCATAGAAACAGAAATTCCATCACTACGTTTTGTGTTAGCTCATGATTTGGAAGAACGAGGTTCTTTACAGCAACGTCTGAATGTACTGCAAGAATTGGATGAAAAACGAATGATATTTTGAATAATCAAAAAGTGTATTAAAAGACGAATGAAATTAATCCATGATCAAAAAATAAAACATTATGTTTATGAAAAGGGCCAATTGCTATTACATTATGATGCCCGACATGAATTGATGCCTCAGAAATTAACCTTTTTATGGAATGGGCCGTATAAAATTAAAATTTTTTATAAGAATAATACATCACGATTGACTGAATCAAATGGAACACCTTTTAAAATTAAACCCTATTTTATGTAGTAGGATTTTAGTACTGTGTACAGTGTATTATAGTTTTGGTTTTTGTTTTAATTTTTAAGATAGATACCAATTTACCATTATGGAGTTGATATCATTAAAGAAAAATTATTGTTCATATTTTGATGGCGCTTCTAGAGGAATTGGGATGAGAGGAGCAGTTGGAGTCGTTTTGCAAAATAAGAAATCTGAGACTGTAAGTAGTATGGGGGCTTATTTAGGAAAAGATTATACAAATAATATGGCATAGTATAAAGCTCTAATAATTGGACTATGTATGATCAATAGAATCCCTATTCAGATTGGCCACCTACGTATAGTAGGAGACTCTGAACTCATTATTAGGCAAATGACTGGAGAGTATAGTATTTATAGTGCTAAATTAAAAGCATACTCTTTAGTGGTACATGAAGTGATAAGAACAATCCCTATAGTAGAGTGGATGATAGTACTCAGAGCT
Source organism: Diphasiastrum complanatum (assembly GCA_029204225.1). Lineage (NCBI taxonomy): Eukaryota > Viridiplantae > Streptophyta > Lycopodiopsida > Lycopodiales > Lycopodiaceae > Diphasiastrum > Diphasiastrum complanatum. The sequence continues at coordinate 51,770,640 of CM055096.1, forward strand.
CAGAATCATTTAGCAGATACGCTAGCCACAAAAGCCTATGGTTGTGATATCTATAATAATCTATCACCTCAAAGATCAATTTTGAACATTTGTTATCAACCCCTAGAATTATGGTTACTGTTGAAATCGGAAGCAATGTATGGACTCCGATGGATTAAAGAGATATTGAATAAGATATCCCGGATTAAACATAAATTGGTTTTACAGTTGCAACATTTAGTACGACATCATTTGGTGAAAACTTGCTTTAAGGATTACGGGAAACTAGCTTGTGGTGTTATGAGAATGCGATAATAGTAATCATCAATAAATTGGATTTGAATTAGTTATCTAATCATTTAGATGATTTAAGATTTACTTTTATTTTAAGTGATTTATGTTATGTATTGTATTTGAATAGTATATTTATTTCATTTAATTTTTTAATGCTGATATGGATGATGAACAGATTTTGGATTCAGTTGAGGATTTACTTCGAATGTTTATCGATGAAGTCCCAAACCTAATAATCATGTCTACTATTGTAAATTCATTATCACCATCACTTATGTGTCCTTTGATGACAACGTTGAACATACCCTTATGAAGTTATGAGTGAGACCAATACAACAATAGATTATGAATTAATGCAATTGAACTATGGTCATGGGAAGTGGAAGAAGATTTCTCTCTTTTATCATTTCTATAGAATAGCAGGACTATCACAAGCATTCATGTAGATTGTGAATATGATAGGTCTTGTAGATCTTACTATGATGATGATAGTATTTTCTTTGGAATTGACATTATTGATGAGAGAGTTTTAAACGAGCTATCTGTTGTCGTCCTTTGCAATAAGACAATATATTATTATTTCCAACCAGCATCTAGGACCATACCTAGAAGGTTCAGACCTAGAATTACTACGTTTCTAGGAGGTCTTATTTGGGGGAATCGTCTAATCCATTATCACATTTAGGTTAGATCAAATTTTTGTTTTCAGGTAAACCTAGGCTTAAATTTTAATGAAAATGTCTATTTTCTTTCTGGAATATATCATATCAAAAAAGAAAAAAAAAATTCACATTTTTTCGATTTGATGGTTAATTTTTGTTTACTACAATGATGTAAGTGCTAGTTTGTGCAAATTTTAAATGTATTTGCTTTTCCCTTATTAGGAGAGTGGTGCAATATACAACATTTCAGCATCTTAAAAAAAATGAGTATAGTTGAAATATCACATTTAGAGAACAATACTGCATTGGAACCTTCTACTGCTCTGGACTTACCATTGTTGAAAGACTCCATCTAGCACTAGCCTTTTCCGACAAACAAAAGATCCCCTTGGAAGCAAAAAAAAGAAATACCTAAAGACATTGACCCTACCGAGCTTAGGAAAGGACATGACTTTGATATTATTGCTTTTCTTAGGAAAGAGAGATTTTTATTTTTGCAACAAATTGGTAATTCAAAGACAAAGATAAAAAAATTGAGAAATCAGAGTATAGCCATTACTAACGAGTTGAAAAGCGTAACAAAGGAACGATATCATTGTTTACATAAAACTAAAAAAATTCGAGATAGATCTATCAGCTCAAAGAATAGGCTTCGAGGAGTTATTTGCCTCAAAATGTAGAGCCAATGCGTGTTATGTGGAGAAGATAGATCTACTTAAATCAGAGAATGTAAAATTGTTATCTAAACTGCATATCTTAAGGAATAATAGAAACACACACTCATAGAATGCAATGGAAGGGGACGAGGTAATAAAATCATCTTTGAGATCCTCTTCTAGTATGGTTGGTCTACAATTAGTGGATTCGGCTGGGTTTAAATATTTTGACTCTTACATCCTACATTGTCCAACGTAGAATATCCTCTCATTGACCGAGTATATGATTATAGGAAATCTACTATGGCAAACTCAAAATCTTTATTCAGATGGCCAGTTATCCTTGGAAATTTTTACACTTTCTCTAATACTTGTGCACAGTTAGCAGTATTTTCTACTATGTCAAAAGGGAATAGTAATGGTAATGTGAGACTAGCAGGGTGGTACGCTCACTTTTTGCAGATATGGTTATTGAGGTAGTGGGGCCGGAATAATCACCCTCAAAATTTAAAGTTGAAGCAGAGATGGTGTAATTCTAATATTCCTTTGGAGCCTGGTTTTGATACATTTCTGTATATAAAGGTTCGTGATGCCTGTTCCAAAGAGAGAAAAGTTTTAGATGAATTGTTTTTACATAAATTCCTTGAGGGAGTAAATCCAGTCTTTATTGATCAAAATCAGGAGAAGATAAACGATAAAATGACAAATCATTATCCTCGTCCAGAAATATGTCGTGTAGTCTATCAAGGATAATCATTGCATATCAGTGACTTGGATAAATAAGCAGAGTTCAACTTGTAATGATTTTTAAAGTTATATTATTGTTGATCCATTATTTATAAGTTGATGGTTCGGTGTACTAGTTGGTTTTAATTATTCTTATGTTTTCTACGAAAAAAAAAACTTGAAAAAACAAAATATATTTTGCAGTTTATAAAGATGGAATGCTTAATGTAGATAAAGGTAATGTTTATTTTGAATTATAGAATTTGTGTGAAAGATTACAGCTTTTTATAGTAAATAAAAAATAACAATAAAAAATAAATAAAAATTTGTGAGCACATACACTTTACACATGTATCATTAAAATACGGTATGTTTGCATCCATTTGATACTATTCTGAAGATTGCATTTCATTCCCCTATGCACACTACATTTCATTTCCCTATGCACACTACATTTATTTGATGATAGGGGTGCAATGTCAATTGCTTTTTCCAGATGGGCATGTTTGTTTGAATCAGAAGCATCTGGGGGGTCTGAGAGGTAAAATGAATTTTTTGGATGGAATAAAACATTACCAGTGGGCTGGTGAAAGAAAAAAAATAGTAAGAATCATCATGGAAATGTATCTGACCTTTTGAGAGGACTTGTGAGAATCTTTATGAGTGAAAAAATGAGTGGAGAGAATGATGAGTGTTTTCCATATATATCCTACTAGTTTGGAAATAGATTTAAAATTTGGATCTAGATTTTTCTGTGTGACGAACTAGATATACTTGATCTTCAAGTTTCGATCTTTTAATCCGATCTATAGATGAGAAACTTAGATTTTGCTTTGCACAGGAACACAGAGCATGCTACACAGTAACATAGATAGAAAATCACTCTCCTCAGCAAGCTCACATAGCAACTGTCTTTCTCAAAATGAAATTACACTGTACATATAGTTGTTCACTCAGGCAACCCATGCATGACCCAGGTTGCCGTTGGTGGGACGCGTGTCCCATCGACTTGCTTCGTGGCGAGGCCAACTGGTCCTTATCCACTGATAGGACCCACTTATAGTCACACAGTGATTCTAACTTTAATTCTAACTCTCTCCTTTAAGCTAGAGTCACTTTTTATACAGTTATATACATAGCTTTAAAGTCAACAAACTTTAAATACAGAAAGTTTTGATCTAAACTTATCAAACTTTTCTCCAGTAAGTGGCTTAGTGAAAATATCAGCTAGTTGTTCTTTTGTGCTACAATGAACAACATGAATTTCATGACTTAGCAGTCTTTCACGTATGAAGTGATATTGAATCTCAATGTGTTTAGTTCTCGCATGGAACACTGGATTTTTTGCTAGCTGAATGCCACTCTGACTGTCGCTATGTAAAGTTGTGGGATTTTTCTACTTCATGCCAATTTCTTCCAAGATTTGTCTCAACCATATAACTTCTTGTGCAGCACTACACATTGCCTTATACTCTGCTTCTGTGGTGGAAAGAGCAATTGTACTTTGCTTCTTACTAGACCAGGAAAAGCAATTACCACAAAACTGGAATATATATCCTGTGGTGGATCTACGATCATCATAGTCACCTCCCCAGTCCGCATCCACATAGCCACACAACTCAGGTAAACCATCATGCTTCCTGTAAATCAAGCCATACTCTGATGTGCCTTTCACATAATGCAAAATGTGTTTAACTACTTTCTAATGCATTTCCGTAGGTGCTGCCATAAACTGACTTACAATGCCAACAACATAGCATATATCTGGTCTAGTTGTGGTAAGGTAAATCAAGCTCCCTACTAACTGTCTATATAGCGTAGCATCAAATGACTGTGATTCATCAAGCTTAGAAAGCTTTTTACCTGGTTCAATAGGAGTGTTTACTAGTTTCCAATCCTGCAACTTAAACCTGTGTAGTAACTCTTTGACATATTTCACCTGTGTTAAACCCACTTCATATCCTTTTTGTCACACTTCTACTCCAAGGCAGTAATGCATCAAGCTGAGATCCGTCATCTCAAATTGTTTCATGAGGTCTTTCTTGATTATGTCTATCATCTCTTGATTATTTTCCGTAATAATCAAGTCATCAACATAAAGAGCAATCAAAACAACCATACCATCAAAGCATAAGACATATAGATTTGGATCAGAATGTGTTCTCACCATCCCCTTTGAACGAAAGTAGGCATCAATCCTGCTATACCACGCACGTGGTGCTTGTTTAAGGCCATAAAGCGCTTTCTTCAAGCGACATACTTTATTTTCCCGTCCTTTCGTTACAAAGTCTTCAGGTTGATCCATGAACACTTCTTCTTCTAACTCACCATTTAGAAAAGCAGATTTCACATCCATCTGATGCAAAGGCCAACCAAAATGTGAAGCTAAAGCAATAAGTAGACGTAGAGTATTCCACTTACACACCAGCGCAAAAGTCTCCTCATAGTCAATGCCTTTATTTTGTGTGTACCCTTTGATTACCAATCTTGCTTTGTGCTTTGCTATGCTTCCATCTGCATGGTACTTAGTTCTATATACCCATTTGCAACCAATGGGTTTTTTGCCAACTGGTGGTTCTACTAAGTCCCATGTGCTATTCTTAGCAATTGACTCCATCTCCTCTCCCATGGCTTTGATCCAAATGTCATCATCCTTCGCTTCACCATAAGTCGAAGGTTCTTTGCTTTGAATAATGCTGGATAACATAGCATAATTTGCTTCATACCTTTCAAGTAGTATCTTCTCTCTTGTTGATCTTTGTAGCTCTCCCTAGTTAGATGATCTTGGAAAGTCATCTATATCACAGCTCTCCATCAATCTCTCAAACCACTTAGGGAGCTTTCTGTCAGGTGATTGGCTTCCTGGTGAAAATGTATCCCACGGTACATCCTTCTCCTTGCGTTTGTCACCTGCAATTTCAATCCTTCTTGCACCAAAAGGTTTGTCCCTACCTCTCCAACCTGTTTCTTGAGGTTGAGTAGTAGTATCTTGAGATGTATCCTCATGTTCATTACTCGGAAGGTCAATGAATGGATCATCATCAGGTGGTATCCTCATTATGCCATTTTTTCTACTGGATGTGTCTATTTTCTCAGCATCTTCGTCTTCATACATCTTGGATTCATCAAAGATAATATCTCGGCTTATATGGATTTTGTTTTTGACTGGATCAAAACATCTATAGCCCTTCACGCGATCATCATATCCTAGGAATATGCACTTGATAGCTTTTACATCAAGTTTACGTCTTTCTTCCTTAGGAATATGTAATAAGGCCTTACATCCAAAGATTCGCAAGTGGTTCACCTTTGGCTTCTTCTTTGTGAATGCTTCCTCAGGTGTAATTTTTGGTATGGCAATGGTAGGACTTCTATTTTGAAGATAGACTGCCGTGCTACATGCTTCTGACCAGAAATCTTTTGGTAATTTCATCTCAGCTAGCATAGATCTGGCACTTTCCACAATCGTACAATTCTTGCGCTTAGCTACACCATTGAGAGCAGGAGTATGAGCTTGCGTAAATTGTCTTTTAATCCCACATTAATCACAAAGATCATTGAAGTCATTAGACTTGTACTCGCCTCCACTATCTGATCTTAGGACTTTGATCTTCCTACCTGTCTGATTTTTGACCAATGCTTTGAAGCTCTTGAAGTTATCAAATGCATCTGATTTCTTCTTCAAGAAGTAGATCCACGTCTTACATGACATATCATCAATAAAGGTCATGAAATAGAAGGCTTTTCCTAAGGACATGGTCCTCATAGGCCCGCATAAATATGTGTGGATTAAATCCAGGATGTTCTTTGCTCTTGCAACACCTCCTTTATTGAACTTCTCTCGATCCTGCTTCCCATATATACAAGATTCGCACATCGATTTCAAGTGATCTTCTATTGTAGGCAGTCCTGTTACCATCTCCAATTTTCTCATCAAACTGAGGCTTCCCAAGTTCAAGTGACCAAGCCTCTTGTGCCACAACTCAGTTTGTGAAGGAACGGATGACACAAGTCCATGTTGCCCCTTGATTGTGGCATTCACCCTGTACAATTTTGTATTGGGCTCTCTTACTCCATTCGCAATAACTTTGAACTTTTGGTTCGCATCCTTCACAAAGCAACAATCATGGGTGAATTCTACTTTCAACTTTTGATCAATAATGACTCCAACAGAAAGTAGATTTTTCTTCAAACCTGGTACGTAAAGTACCTCCCTGATCATCCTGCTTTTGCCGTCAAGCAGTTGGATTGAAACTGTGCCTATCCCCTTGATCATGCACACCTCACCATTTGCTTGTGAAACAGATGTTCCATTATCTAATGCCTTCAAACTACTGAACCAGTTCTTGTTACCTGTCATGTGTCTTGTGGCTCCTGAGTCAATATACCATGCTTGATCATCTTGATTAGATGACAATGCAGATATGAAGATGCTAGAGTCTTCAATCTCACCTTCATCGACAAGGTTGCCTGCTTGTTTTGGTTTTCCCTTGTCTTGTTCCGCCAGAAATTTGCGACATTCACTCTTCTAGTGGCCCTTTTTACCACAATGGAAGCACTTGCCTTTCTTCTTAGTTTTGCTGGAAGATCCCTCATCCTCCTAAGACTTGGCAAATTGCTGTTTAGTCTTCTTCTTGCCCTTGCCCTTGCCTTCTTTTTGGCGTGTTGCAAGTGCTTGATCATCAGTATTTTGACGTCTAGCTTTCACCATTTCTTGTCGTTGCTCTTCCTGCATCAAGATTCCTGTGAGCTAATCAAAGGTTGGCAATCTTTCTCTTGATGCTATTCCGCTCACAAACATCTGATAGGGTTTTGCAATGCCGCATAATGCATTATGCACCAGCTCCACATCACGTATGCATTCTTCAATAGAATGCAGTTCATCTCTCATTGTCTTGATTCTGGTCATGTACGTCTGAATGTGCTCTCCTTGTTCCATGCGGGCACTATTCAACTTTGACTTCAGAAACATGATTCTTGACGGATTTGACGTCTCGAACTGCTCCTTTAGCACATCCCATGTCTGTCTGGGTGTAATAGCATCACAAATGTGGGTCATGATGTGATCCTTCACTGACAAGTTAATGAAGGTCAAAGCTTTCCTCATCTTTTTGTCAAACACTTTGATATCTACTTCATTTGGCGGCCTTCTCTCATTACCTGTGACAACTTCCCACACATCTTTCTCCATCAGTATGTTTTTCATTTTGAATTTTCACACTGCATAGTTGGAAATCCAGTCCAATTTGTTACTTTCACTCAAAATGGACTCTCCCATGTTTGCCATCGCAAAACTGCTTAAAACTTTTGCCTTAGGCTAAGAACAGTATGTTGAGGCCAACAGTGATGTCAAAAGTTGAAAATAATGACCTGCACTTTTTTTTTCTTACCAGGCCACTGGCCGCTTTTCCACCAATTTGAAAGCCAAATCGGCTTCGCCTTTCGAAATGCACTCAGTCGTCAATTCCCAACAACGTGCCCAATGGAATGGTGAAACTACTTCTGGCGTACTCCGAACACTTTCTCCGCTGCAACCGCTCTGTTTTGCTGTACCGTACTTGTAGGTACAGTCCGGGTGCCCTTCGTTTGGAGGTTATAGTCTTTCGTTTGGGTCAAAACGGGCAAAGGACCCAAAAATAGGGACTTTTCTAGCTTTTGAACTGTTTCTTCACTTTGAAGAAACTTCACTCTTCACTTGTGAAGGGACCCAACTCAACTTTCAGTATGAAAATTTTTATTGAAGTTGAAGGCCAGAATGCACTTCAATTCTTCAGGACCCTGTTTAAAACTCATCCATTGGCTGAACCAAATCTTGTGGTTCAAATTTCTCTCCCATCACAGATTCTGGACCGTTGATTCACTTGACACCTCATCTACAAGCTCAAAGTACATCTGGGCATCGAACCAAACTCTTGCATATGCTAAGAACTTCGGTACACTTAGTTCTTCATCGCGTTGGGCATGCGAACTGCCCGCGACTTCCCTGCCTACGGCCGCGTCTCCCTTCTCTCAAAAAAATCAGATCAAGGTCTCCTGTGGATCGTTTTGAGCACGATCTGAGGCCTGGAGCAGGGTCGCCCTACTGAATCCATGACTTTAAAATGTTTAGTCAGGAAATTCCGTGGAGAAACGGTGATTTTAGCTCAACTTGACAAAGTGGCTTTTTCACCTTTTTACCACAAATCTGCTAGGTTAACTGTCTGGAGACAAATCTCTGACATAAACCTCAGAATCTCTCCATGGCTGATTGACAGTGTGATTAGCTTCCTTCCTGTCCTTACGACATCCAAAACGGTGCACAAACAACGAAGAAATCACCAGTTATGTATAAAAACCGTAACCCCAAGTCCGGTTTCAATTTTCAGCTGGCTTCGAAATTGTCAATTTTTCACCAAATTTTTCCCTGTCTGATGCTATGCACAGGCTAATAATCCCTCTGCTGAGCTTAGCAAGCCTCTATAAATTAGAAACCGTGCACCAGTGCTTCTCTTTCCGTCTTCAACCTGCCATAAAACCCCGAACTCTCAGAAGACAGTTCTCCCGAAGCTCTCTTCAACGGCGACACTGTATTGTGTACACTCCCTGTACAACTCTGATACCAACTTAGAATTTGCTTTGCACAGGAACACAGATCATGCTACACAGTAACACAGACAGAAAATCACTCTCCTCATCAAACTCACATAGCAACTGTCTTTCTCAAAATGAAATTACACTGTACATATAGTTGTTCACTCAGGCAACCCATGCATGACCCAGGTTGCCGTTGGCGGGACGCGTGTCCCATCGACTTGCCTCGTGGTGAGGCCAACTGATCCTTATCCACTGATAGGACCCACTTACAGTCACACAGTGATTCTAACTTTAATTCTAACTGAGAAATGTGAGGATATACATATATTTGAGAGATTCAATACCTTGTGAAACGAAGACTTTGTAAGGAGAGGATAGGAATTTATTGAGAATAAAAATCTCAAGATGAAGGATATCAACAAAGATAACTCTACTAGATAGGTTGCATATACACTTATCTGGAGGACGTTAAACACAAAACTTGAAATTGCATCCATAAATGAGTGCCAAAACAAAATGAAGATTGCATTTCCATTTTCCTATTTGCATGGGATCAAAGACATTGGGCATTACACTATACATTACATTGGAGCATTTCTTTCTTTAGACACATGGATGGATATATTGGTAGGTTACAATTTGAAGACTTTTTGTTGCTGATGAGTTCTAAGGCTTAATCGATGGCTTTAGATTTGGCTGCTATTCTGAAGAGTGGTTAGAATCACACTATAATATGTGTTGAGCCCACTGTTTATCATGAATATATTTTTCTAGATCCATTCATGTGGAAACCACACTCCCCAGTGGAATCGCCAATGTTAGCTGAATTTTTGATGACATAATTTGGGCTAAAAATGAGCTATTTGAAGTTTATTTGATTCCTATAAGAGGTTTCATAATGATTATTTTTCTATTTTTTGAAGTAAATTGACATGGCAATAACAGTATTGCTATATTTAGACATGATGCCAGTTTTACTCTTTAAAGTTTAGAGATGATATGTATAGTAATAAGTGTCTTCCAATTGGCATAATTAACGTCAATTAGAATTTTTGGTTTTTTCGGCATTGCCGAGACTGCAATATGACAATGTACTCATTTTACTGCCGTTAATAAAAAATGCCCAGATAATTTCAGGTATTGTCTTAAAGTTCAAGGGGGTGTCCTAAGATAAGGGTTTGAAGACACATTCAGTTGCGGTTTCTAATGGTGAGCAGTTTAAAATTTGAAATGTATTACCTAAAGAAACGGAACGAAATTGCTAGTGCAAAATTGCCAATTTAAAGTACTATGTCGATTCTCGAATTGGGATCAATGAGCTAATGATGGAAGTTTTTACTGAAATTGAAAACACGATGATTTGACATTTTGTCTTGGTTAGAATTATGGTTGCATATACAAAGGAGACCAATAATCGCTGACCATCAACACTAGGTGATCAAAAACAAGAAACTGAAAAAATGGTTTTTGGAGGCCAAATTAGACTAAAGAGACTTTTTTGTCATTATGAAAGCTTTTTGAAGTTATTGGCCATCATTGAAAGGTGGTTATGAAGAGGAGGGTTTGTGGCTTTCTGAAGGAGAGAAAAGGTGTGAGAGAGAGGGAAAGCGTGTCCAGTATTGTGAGGAGAGTTTAGAGAGCTGAGAGCAAAACCTTCCTTTCTCTCTCTGTCATCGTTGGTGCACAAGAAACTTTCACTATATCTGTGTCTAGTGCTTGATACAAGTGCAATGGTTGTGCTTCTGATAAATTAACTGAAGAATTTCATGAATATTTTTTGAGTTTTGAACTACTATGAAGAGAGGACAACCACCATTAAAAATCCTCCTTCTTGAGTCCTACACATAATCCTCTAATCACTAAGAATGATCAGTGAAGAATTTCATATTGAAGGAAGATTTTTATGTGAAATCTGTTGACAACCGTGCTACACCAAACCTAGCATTTACTATTGAAACATGTCTGAATTCTAATAGACATTTGAGACTTGTATGACAACGACCACTTTTGTATTTAAGAGCAGTGACTGCTCCTGCACATCCCTGGAGTGACCCTCTGTGAAAACGACCTGTTCTATTCACACGACAAGAGCCCACAATCCACGCGACTCAGCCCACGGTCAGCAGAGGAGCGACCTCCTTCTTGGCTGAGTGAGAGAGAAAGGCCCATGGAAGATTCCGGTGCCCACTTGAGGCAAAATTTGACTGGTTACTGAGAAAGAGCAAGGGGCCACCAAAATTTTACAATTTAAAGATCTGGTTACTCGTTGAGGAAGGCCCTTAACCTGTGGATAAATCCTAGAAAATCAAGGCAATAACTGAAAGACTCTCTGAGGTAAGTAGTAATTTCAGACTGTGTTTAAAATCTGAATTAAGAACGCTATATGAAAGTAACAGTTATTTGTTATTACGTATGGCAACTTTCTTCCAAAGGCCTATCCTTAGTCCTAAATGAAATTATCCTAAAGAATTATCAAAGTGTTTATGAATTTAACAATTTGAACGTGCTCTTGAACTATGAGAATAACTCCAATATATTAATAATCCCTGAGCAGTGAAAAATTGCAAAGTTAATATTATTATCCACTGAAGGAGATACTCACAGCATTCAGATTCTAAAATTTTGTGGAGCCCCTTTTCATGATTTTGTATAAGAAAAATGTTAAAAATCTTATAACGGCCATAACTTTTGCATTTTAAGTCGGAATTGAGTGAACTAAAAACCAAAAGTGAGGAGAATTATGTGATGAATTTATTTTTGTTGGAAGAAACAAATTTTGAATGACTATTTGAAAGTTATTAAGCTATTAGTATTCTAATAAAGAACAAGTCCTAATTCTTATATATGATAAGTCCTTATTATATCTATATCAGTTTGTTGGAACATACAAACTGAATACTATACCCAATATTGTTGGAACATACAATTTGAGATATTACTGTGAAGATAAGAAAGAGGCAACATTGTTGGAACATACAATGTTGATGCCATATTGATACTTGTACTTACGTGGGTTTTAAAGAACGAAAGTTGAGTAAATATACCATGAACTAATATGGAGATATTAGGAAATAAAAATGGCATGTTTGTTACTATAAATTGTTGGAACTTTCATCAAATCCCTGAACATGGCCATAGAAACATACTCAATTTTCTATCAAAATTATATTATCAAGAATCAATCATTCATATATATATATTGACATTGAGTACACACTAGACAAAGAGTGCTGGGCTACTATAGATAGTGAGATTAGTGAAACTATTACTGAATTGTTACCCGAAGGTAGCTATTCTATTTAAGCCCCGTTACATTTATGAAGAGTTTGGAAATCTCTTCTATATAAGATACGGTATATCCTACAATTTGTAAAGGTGATGAACCTATTATTGACAATACATCTGGAAGAAAAAAATCAATGCGCAAAAGCATCTACAATGTCTATCTCTGATTATCAATGATGTTTCGTTCTATCTTCTGTTCTTTTCTGATGCTGTTGTCTTGAATACGCAGACGGTATTCAATATATACATAATTTTTATAGGTGTGCAGATGAAGAAGGTACACAAGTGATTATGTTGTCTGTGGGAGATCGTGGGTGGCTGTTGTTGTTGTCAAATCTGATTTCACAGTGCATGGGATGAGCGTAAGAAGGCCGCAAAGCCGACTTTTGCAAAAATTAACGTTGATAAAAATGCGAAAAACGCGATACTCTAACAAATGCCTTAAGAATTGATTTATAGGGTACCTTCGCTTTTCTATAAGGGCACATTTGGCATTTGTAGGACGGTGTTGTCTTTTTCACCTGTCATAAGTCACGTGTAAAAATACAGTGTCATTTTTTTTCACCCTTTTTGCTTGTGGAAATCCCCGAGAAAAAATACAGACAGTCGCATTTTTTGCCTGTCTTATTTTACATTTAAATATACAGACTGTGTGACAATACAAGTAAAATATAGTAGCATGAATGGAGGCATATTAACATAGGATTTAGGAAAGTAAAGGAGATAAATCCAACACTATCATCAAGAGTGACGTTGATATAGCAAATACATCCAAAAGTTTTAAAAAAATTGACACTCGACCTTCTACCAAACAATATTTTAAAAGGGATTTTTCCATCCAATATTGCACTTGGCCACCTACTACATAGAAAACTAGCACACAACAAAGCCTTTATCCCAAAAAGATTTCAGAAGATTAGCACCTAACCTCATGGCTTTGGCACCTTCACACAAAGCTCTATTCTTTCTCTTGGCCACTCCATTTTGTTACGGTGTCCTTGGGCTTGTGTACTCCCTCTTCATCCCAGCTCATCACAAAAAGCCTTGAACTTGGTAAAACTGTACTCACTACCATTGTCACTCCTCAAGCACTTGATCTTTGTAGTAAATTGAACCTCCCTTGTAATCTTGAACTTGACAAAGACATCAAACACTTCATCTTTGTTTTTTAGTAGATAGACCCAACAAAATCTACTAAAATCATCAACGAAAGTCACATATATCTTAGCACCTCCATTGCTAATTGTAGTGACACCATGAAATTCGAATGCATAAGTTGGATCTTGATGTAGACCTCTTGTAAGGTAACCTATGTGAGTTAGATAAAGCACATTATTCACAAACATAATTCAAGCTTGTTAGAAATTTAGGAAGGCCAAACACAACTTGCCTCTTTGCCATCACCTCCAATGACTTTTAGTTGAGATGTCTCATTGCCACACCTCTTGCATTGACTTTTGCTCTTTTGCCATGCATCAAACTTGGTTAGCAACAATACAAGCATCAAGTTTGAACAACTTATCTTGATTTTCTCCTTTTGCAATCAATCCATCTTCTCTCTTGATCAAACAAGCAACACCACCAAACTCCACCTTGAATCTCTTATCAAGTAATTGACTCACACTAAGAAGATTCTTAGTAATGGAAGGAATGAACAAAACATCTCTCAAATTCACATTCCTATTAGTAGAAAGGAAAATAGGAATTGTGCCAATTCCTTTGGTTGCACACTCACCATCATTGGCCGTGTAGATCTTATCACCTTCAAATGCCATCAAAGATGAGTGATACTCTTCATGATATGTCATTTGTGATGTAGCTCCACTATCAATCCACCAAGGATCAATGTCTCCATGATTAGCGAATAAACAAGATGACATAACAAAAGCATCATTTGAGATTTCGTCATCAACACCATCTTCATCAATAGTAAGGTTGGTTTGCTTCTCACCTTGATCTCTCTTTTCCTTGTAGCAATCACTAGCAAAATGCCCTTTGATTTCACAATAGAAGCACTTTAACTTTGACTTCTCTTTCTTCTTACCAACAAAAGAGGAAAGCTCACCTTGATCATGACCTTTTGACCATTTGCCTTTGCCTTTGATGAACATAGTATTGTTGTTTGAGAATTGTCGCTCAGTTGGGGAGATGGGAAGTGCAATATCATACACATGGCAGAAATTCGATGAATACTAATAAAATAGCTATCATAGGGTAACGATTCAGTAATTTTTTCACTTATCTCACTATCTACTGTAGCCCAGCACTCTTCATCTAATGTATATTCAATGTCAATGTAAATATGGATGACCGAGTCCTGATAATATAACTCTGATAAAAAAATCAGTATGGTTCTATAATCTTCTTCAGGGATTTGATAGAAACTCCAACATGTTATAGTAACAAATACCATCTTTATTTTCCACTATCTCCATATTAAATCATGATATATTTAAACATGTTTTGTTCTTCAAAATCAACGTAAATAAAAGTATCAATATGGCATTAATATTGTATGTTCCAACAATGTTCCCTCTTTTCTTATCATCACAATAATATCCCAAAGTGTATGTTCCAACAATGTTGGGTAGAGTATTCAGCTTGTATGTTCCAATAAGCTGACATAAGTATAATAGAGACGTAATTGATATATGCAATGTAAGACTTGTTCTCCATCATGGTACTAGTAAATTAATAACTTTTAAGACCATTCAGAATCTATTTTTTCCAGCAAAAATGGATCAACTAAATGGTTATCCCACTTTTGTTTCTTTTGGTTCACTTAAATCCAACCTCAAATAGAAAAATTATGGCCATAATAAGATTTATATCATTCTTCTTACACATGATCATGAAAGGGGTCCCACAGAATTTTAGAGTCTGAATACTGTCGATAATATCTTCAGTGAATAGAAATATTAGCTTTACAACCTTTCACTATTCAGGAACTGTACATATATTGCAGGCATTCTAGTAATTCAAGAGCCCTTTCAGACTATTAAATACATAAGCATCTTGTTAATTCTTTAGGATAACTTCTTAAAGATTAAGGACAGGCCTTTAGAAGAAAGTTGTCACAATTTATAATGAAGAACCGTCACATTCATTAAAGGTTCTTTATGTAGATTTACCATCAATCTGAAATTACATTGTTACCTCAGGTAAAATCACAGTCTCTGTCTTAACTTTCAAGGGTTTATCCACGGATTAAGGGCCTTCCTTTAGCAGGTAACTGGTTCTCTTTTTTCTGCACTTTTGGTGGCCCCTTCACTTTTTTCTTTAGCATACAATCAAAGTTCTTCATAAAGTGAGTGAGCACTCAACTCATTTGTGGCTCATCTCTCTCAAGTAGGTCGCGATGATGGAGCAGATCACTTAGAAATCCAAGAGAGGTCATGGGTTGGAGAGCTTTCTCCTACGGCCAGCAAGGAGCTCCGGATCTGATCAGTTCCGCACAGGTATCAAGGCTCCCTGAGCTAGTCTAGACAACAGCGATGGTCACGCTGTTCCAAAATTAGCAGGTTGGCATCTCACAGTAGACAATCTTCTTAGTGATGGGCAAAAATCATAGTAGGTAGTTTTCTTAGTAGCAGGCAGCCAGTTTTTGCATCAACAAATATAAACAATTCTGAGATAGCAGCGATGAACTTCTTGAAATTGGCATCTCAGTACAGGGTCTTTTTTATTCGTATTGCAAACAAGAACAACGGATTGAGACAACCCAATTTTTGTTCAAATGAGTTACAAGCTCAACATTTCAATAGCACATTTTCAACGAACAACATCTACTCTAGATAGTCTTCTTAGTGATGGGCGAAAATCATAGCAGGTAGTCTTCTTAGTAGCAGGCAGCCAGTTTTTGCATCAACAAATATAAACAATTCTGAGATAGCAGCAATGAACTTCTTGAAATTGGCATATCAGTACAGGGTCTTTTTTATTCGTATTGCAAACAAGAACAACGGATTGAGACAACCCAATTTTTGTTCAAATGAATTACAAGCTCAACATTTCAATAGTACATTTTCAACGAGCAACATCTGCTATGAAATCTTCTTGGCTGTTCGCAGAGTTTATGACTCTAGGTGCGTGACTCAAGTTTTGTCCACTCAGACAAGTCCGCTCAGGCTCTGAAGATCTGCAATGACTGTCTACAATCTGCATTGAATTTCTTCGCAAAGATTTACTATGCATTCGTTTCAATAACATTAATCCATAAACACATTGGGTTGCATTTACAATGGAAATCCGAGGGGCAAATCAATTTTCCACTAGGTTGAGTTTGTAATAATATTACACGCTCCAACTGCGTATCATTAGGACTGCAACGTCTTTGATCTTGTCTTCAAACCCTTAATCTTAGGATACTCCCTTGAACCTTAAGATAGTACCTAAAATCATCCGGGGGCATTTTTTTTTTAATTAACGATAATAAAATGAGTACGTACTTATAAAACAGTCTCGGCAATGTCAAAGAAATCGTACATTCTAATTAACGTTAACTATGCCAATCCAAGACACTTATTACTATAGGTATTATCTCTAAATCTTAAAATGGTAAACTGGCATCATAACTAAATATAGAAGGATTGTTAGTGTCATGTCAATTTACTTACTAAAAATAGTAAATATACATTACAAGACCTCTTAATTGGAATCAAATAAACTTCATATATCTCATTTTTAGCCCGATTTATGTCATCAGAAATTCGATTAACATCGACGATTCCACTGGGGAGTGTGGTCCCCACACGAACGGATCCAGAACAATGTATCAATGATAAAGAATGAGCTCAGCATACATTATGCTAACCACTCTTCAAAATAGCAGCCAAATGTGTCTAAAGAAAGAAATTCACCTGTTTACATTAGTATAGTGTAATGCCCATTGTCTCTGATCCTGTGCAAATAGGAAAATGGAAATGCAATCTTCATTTCATTTTGGCACTTAATTATGGATGCAATCTCAATTTTTGTATTTAACATCCTCCAGATAAGTGTATATGCAAGCTATCTAATAGAGTTATCTTTGTTGATATCATTCATCCTTAGATTTTCATTCTCAATAAATTCATATCCTCTCCTTACAAACTCTTTTCTTCTCATAAGGTATTGAATCCCTCAAATGTATGTATATCCTCACATTTATTATCTATTGATCGGATTGAAAGATCAGGAAAGAAATCTTTGAGGGTCAGTGTTGTCGTCGTACTTAGGTAAATCTAACTTGGGAGTACGTTTTTCAGTACGCGGAACATTATCTGCAAAAGCTCCGTTTAAGTGAGCTCGTGCATGTGAAGATTCTGCAGCATGAAAATGTGGTCGATCGTATGGAGCTTCAAAACACATGGAGTCCCATCTGTCAAATGGGCTTTTTGATGGCTCTTGGACTTGGGATTTCATCCTAGAATATCTATTGAATAAACTCTGTTCGGTAGATGGAGAGGCCATCTCTGGTGGATAGTCCTCTATGGAATTCGGATCGTAAGGACGAGCCATAACAACTCTAGAGTACCTTAGAATTGGGTAAATAGGCCTCTTGGACTCTTTGGTAACTTGACTGGTGTTTGTGTGTTTTTTTTTTTTTAAATATTAGTCAGAGACTAAGAATGTGGTGGTGTCCAAATGGCACAGTTGTTTTGTTTTTTTTTTGTGTTAGGGTTTTGTAATAAAGTTGGAAAGAACTGTGGTATTTGGCAAATACTAAGACCTAGTCAAATAAGAAAGTTGACTTTGTCTTGAAGTTGACTTGGTTCAGGTTGGAAGTCGAAACTCTCGGTTGAGAGTTGATAGAAATTCTTGATTGAGAAGTGATAGAAAAGTCCGGTTGAGAGTTGATAGGATAGTCCGGTTGAGATCTGAGAGACAACTTCAGTCAAGATTTGACAGGATGCTTCTCTCGAGATCTGAGAGCAAGCTTCGATCAAGATCTAATAGGATGCTTAGGTCAAGATCTGATAGAAAGCTCCGGTCGAGTTCTGACAGGATGCTTCGGTCGAGATCTGAGAGACAGCTTTGTTTGAGATTTGATAGGATGCTTCGGTCGAGATCTGAGAGAAAGCTTCGGTCGAGATCTGACAGGATGCTTCGGTCGAGATCTGAGAGAAAGCTGCAGTCGAGATTTGACAGAATGCTTCGGTCGGGATCTGAGAGAAAGCTCCGGTCGAGATTTGACAGGAATGCCTTCAGTTGAGTTTTAACAGTAATGCCTTCGGTTGAGATTTGGACGGAAGGCTCTGGTTGAGTTTTTACAGAATGCCTCCGGTTGAGAAGCAACTGAAAGGCACCAGTTGAGATACGACAGAAGGTCTGTGGTTGAGATGTCAACGGAAAGGCTTGGGTGAGATCTGATCGATGAGCATCAGTTGAGGTTTAACTCAGGACTTGACAAGATATTGCGAGTAGTGGTTCGATCGAGAGTGAGTGTGTAGTTTCAGTAGTTGATTGAAACAAGGTTTTGTCCAGTCCAGACGAGAGTCGTGGAGCTTGGCTAGGTAAGGAGCGTGAAGCCTTAGTCGAGAACGGAGCTGGACATCGGCTGAGACCAAAGTGACAAGCTCGGTAATGATACGTGTGTGAGACTTTAGAGCGATGGTTTGGCAGCACAGATCAGAAAGCTTCGGCTTGGATAATTGTTTGTGTAGCTGTGGAAATGGTGCCAAATGTTCACATATTCCAGCTAAATCTATGAACACGATTTTTTTTCGTTCTTCTTCTCTGTTACCTTCAGATGGTTACAGTTCTTTACAGTTTAATCTTTTTGTTTAGAATGGTTTTCAGGCAGAAGTATTTCTCATATTACAACGTGTGTTCCCAGCCTGTCAATGGAGAGAAACAGATACGTTCACTCAGCTACATGCATTTACAAGCTAGCTCAACATAGATCAATGTTCTGAATTGAGAGCAAATCTACAATCTATCTACCAAAGTATCTTAGGAAAAAATAGGGAATAATGCAATGACAAGATTAAGCTACTCAGCAAGAAACAAGAAACATGAAAACTAACTTCCTAACAATTTTTGCACCCAAGGATCAAGAAACACCCATTTCTTGATGCTTGCCAATATCCAAGAAAAATGAAGGACAAGATTGTTAGTGAATATGCAAATCAAATCCACAATCTCAGCCTCTATAGTTTAGTTGTGTAGTGGGTTTCTTTCCTTGCCTAACCTGAATCCAAGATCTAGTCAATCTAGCATCAAAGAGACGGAGTTAGTTGTCACGCGTAGGTTCGTTCCCATGAGAGCGATAATATATATTTCAGATTTCAGCATGAATCGAAGATCCACATCTAACTCTAACATCCATTAGCCCTACAATCCATTAACACTACACATCCACAATAAGATAGCTTACTCTTTCTCTCTCTCCCTTTCTCTCTCATAAAATGTATAATAACATACAATCCCAATAACAATCAGATCCAACAATTAGCAAATCCAAAGAAAGCATGAGAGATGGAGGAAAAGTGATGGACATTCATCAATCAATTCCTGAAGAAAATCAATCTGCTTTATTGAAATGAGAAAATGAACATGAGGAGCAACTCGAGTTGGTTCCTTTTTATAATAGAGAGGAGGACCCTAGCCTCTGAATTCTATTGGTCCAGTTTTGCCTCCCTAATTTAAAAAAGAATGGGAACCATCCAAAATTGGAGGGAAACAATTTGAATTTGAGTTTCAACCAATTTTGGTGGGAGTCCCAACTTTATTCACTAATTTGACATTTAGGCCTGTGACATCAAAAGTCTCACAAAAAGGCCTAAAGTCCTTTTGTTGACTTGTAACTAATCAATCAAATAACTATGTGATCATCGGGTTGGACTTACACACGCAGGGTGCCAAATCTCTCTCACTTATTAACTAGGGATAGGGTTGCCTTGGGATCTACAAACCCTCCAACAGTATCCCCCACCAAAATTGGTGGCGGTCCCATGACACCTGCGAGACGCAGTTATTGGAAACTTTTATTAGCTTCGCGCCGAATCTTGATTAAATGGTACTGCACCTTCTCGATAAAGTCGAGGCGTGCAGTATAAAAATCCAAGTTGTGTAGCAGAAAACAACGACGGGCTCCGACAATCCACTTTGAGATTGTCCATGATGTGAAGCGTGATTCCCAAGAGCCTCCCATCATTGCTGCACAAAAGTATAAACGAGCAACCGGCAGCTGATCTTTGATATTCTCTGAGGCCATCGGCTTATTTGGATCGAATGCTAGAGGAGGGAGACAATCGTCCCATCTGGTTGCCATTGACGCCAACAGAATTAGATCTTTCGCAAATAATGCTGATTGTCGCACTGTTCGATCTGGAGAGTGGACATACTCTCTCTAATATGGTTGTAAAGCCCGATGGAAATCCACTAGAATTGTCCAACTGTAGGGCTGATGGATGATTGGCCAATTGGACGTATGGATGGTGATTTTGTCCATAGCCAATCCCAAATCTTTCCATTTATTCCTTCGCGACATTGGCACATAATACGGATTGACCCGCAATTGGCGAGGGCTGGCGATGTAACTCCTGATTGATTCCAGAGTTTTCTCAAAAATAGTGATTCTCCATGCCGGCTGCTCTCCCAATGCAGGTATTTTGTCCAACTCTTTGCTAGCCTCTATCTCGGAGGTCTTAAACTTCAGAATCCAATCACCACGTGAGGACTCATGCGGATGTTGCTTTAAGAAATTCTGGATCTGATCCTCAACGCTGATGGACTTCCTGAATAGTGGTGTGGTTCTTGATGAGGATGGACCCGCTTGAACTGCCAGTAAAATTGGCAGTTGTTCTGATATATCTGGAGCTCCCCCTTGGTCCATGCTCGAATCCAACCCTGTATCCATTGGTACATCTTCCTGGCGCAGAGGGAAGAATTGCAGCATGACCGGTACGGGAATTTGTGGTCCGGCTTCCAACACCTGAGCGGCTGCTTTCTCATAGGCATTGATGGTTTTCTTAGCCTTGGCCAACTCAGTTGAAGCTGTTCCTTTGAACCTGTCAAAGCGGCCTTGGAATCTCTGAAGGGCCACTTTGTATGTTTCCACTTTTTAAAACAAATACGCAATCTCCGTCGGTGTGACCGAATGATCTGGTATTTGTGTCTGAAGATACGCATCACACTCAAGAGTGGTCGCATCCAATTCACCTTGGAGACATGTGCGATCTTGCTCTGCCCTCTACAATTGAGCCTTCAGCAGTTGCACCTGTTGTTTTGCATCCTGCACGACCTTATCCACCTGATCTTGTGCGGTTGTCAGGGCGTTTTGCAGGGAGCTAACATATTCTTCTAGACGATCAGCCTGTTGCTAGGCCAACTTCTTTTCAGCTTCAGACTTGTCTTCATGCTGTTTGGCAATCTTCAACTCTCGATCCAGCTGGACAATCTTCTGGTTGATCAGAGTGTTTTCTGATCCCATATCTAAAATTCTCTACTCCATTTCTTTTTTCTTGTCAAGCATAGATTGGATCACTTATGCAAGGCTTGAAACCAAACTGAGAGCATCACCAAAATCTACTATCATGGAGGCGGAAGCAACAGGAGGACCTGATGGTACTGTCCTTTGTTGGCATGGAATAGGTGCCAGTACTTCTTCTTCTTCAAAAATGTTTTCATCCTCAAAACCCTCAGGTACAGTGGCGTCGAACTGCTTCGGTGATTTAACAGCTTTGTCGACCCGAAGTGTGGTTGGGCTATCTTCAGTGTGAGGTTGCTGGCTGACATCTTCAACACTGACAGTAGTGTCATGGATCTATACGAATTCTCTTCCAGGGGATTGGAGGTCGAAGGGCGCCGGACTCTGGGACATTTCAAAAATTTCAACGGCCCCAAGGGAGTCGGAATTATCAAACATATCCATGAAAAACTGCGTGTTTGGTGTGTGGGGGTGAGGTGGCCTGGGCAGCTGTGATGGAAATGGTAGCCCCAATGGTCACATATTGTCCGTGTGTGGAAGCAGAGGCAAGGGAAGCATCAGAGGCAGGGGTAATTGGAAGTTCAATGCGAACAACAGCAGGGGGTAGAAGTGCAACTGACGATGTATGCCTAGTACAACGTCATGACGCGGAAGGCGAGTCAGGAATGACGATCTCGCTGTGTGGACGACGACGACTATGTGAACTCGAGGCTTGGTGAGATGACTCGGTCGGTGCTTCTTCATAGACCGAAAGCACAGAATCTAGGTGGAAGCCATGGATTTTGTTTTCTAGATGAGAAGCGGCTAGAAGAGACAATAAAAAGCCAGCAACGAACTGTTGCTTAGTATTGGCCTTAATAGCTCGTTTGAGCTCATAGAAACAATCTTAAATCAATTATATGATTTTGGGAAGTGATGCGGCCTTTCCTAAGGTTGCCAACCATTAGGATGTTATTCAGTAGCTGGGCAACAACGTGTATGACAAGTTCAGTGATGGCTTCAAGGAGGTATTTGTCGTTGGTCCAGTGCAAATCATTGGTGAGGTCAATGTATGACGCTATACCTATGGCTGCAAGGGTGGCGTCAGTGACGTGCACCTTGTGTGTGGCTCCCTGAAAAGTGATATAAAATTTGGATTTCTCTTCCTTCCACGTACTGAAGGCAAGAGTGATGAAATCCATGTTGATTTGACTGGAAAAGGCTCTCTCATGAATACCCATTGCAATGAGCAGAGGCTCGGCAAGGGTCATCCACTGAGTGACTATGCTTGTGCTAGGAAGTATCATGATGTCCGTTGCAGATGGGACACCACGATGGATGGTATAACGCGAAGACTGGGAAGTATCGGTAGAAGACATGATGATCAGAAACGAAATGAAGTGTATCAGAAAGCTGTTCAGGAAGTTTGGAAGGCTTTGGTCGCAAGAAAAATTTGCAAGAGCTTCGCTAGCACAAGTGAGGAATGAATCGAATTTAGCTGACTTATAGGTGAATTTGGTGAATTTGGTGGGTCCATTACACTGAATACTAGTTTGGCTGATCAGTACTGAACCAAAATTTGCAGGAATGTAAAGTACTGTGAAAATAGGCTATAAAAATCTCGGCGAAGGTTTCTGGAGATCTGAACCTATCAGACGAACGTTTTTCAAGGCTGGCAAAGGATGAACCCTCGCCCAGGAGGATCCTTCGTCCAGGTACTGTCGTAAATGTATTTTTCCAAGATCTGAGCCTATGGACAACCTAATTTTGACATTTTAAGATCATGTAGCAGGTCGGCGAAGGTTCATAATGAGGTTCATAATGCTCGGCGAAGGTTCCCAAAATGGCATATTAATGATCCTTCACCTGACTCAAAAAATGGACTTTTATTGGACAAGAACCTTCGCCCAGCTCAAATTAGATAAATCTAGAGCGGATGTACAGTCTGAGAGCTCAACAAAGATTTCTAGTACTGTATTGGCCAAATATGACCAAAACAGTGATTTTCTAACTCCTTTTTAATCAAAAAATATTGTCCTTCCTTTTTCTATGCTGATGACCTTTCTGACTTTTGCTCATCAGTCTTTTCCCAATTTGTCCTTTTTTTTTTTAACTGTCTTTTTCCAAAAAACTCAGCAATTTAAATACTGAAAACAAAAAATAGAAAAACAAATAAAATAAAAAAAACCATTGAGATCATGCTTGCTGAACTGGTGGAGCAGGCTGCCAAAACTTGCGTAATCGACTGCCATTCACCTGAGTATCAAATCGTTTTCCATCCAACTGCTCAAAAATTACTGCGCCATAGTTCAAGATTTCCTTCACTTTATACGGGCCTTCACCTGTAAACTTCAACTTGCCCTTGATCAGCTTGGTTTTGTACATCAATGCAAGATCTCCTACTTTCAGATCTTTTTTGTACAATCGACGATCGTGCTATGCCTTGTGGCGGGATTTCTCTGTTGCTAAGGCATGAACTGCCATCAATCGGGTTTCACATAATTTGTGCAACGCTTCATGACGGAGTTGTAAAGACTGATCATCATTTCATCGTTCTGTTGCTGCTATGCGTAAAGATGAGATTAGACCATAAACTAGTTAAAAAGATGTTTGATTTGTACTATTTATAAGGAGTCCTGAATGCCCATAATGTTGCATACAGTTTATGTTCCCAATCAGATCGACTTGCTTCAATTGTTTTTGTCATAATGGTGCAGAGAATCTTTTTGAAAAATTCAGCTTGGCCATTTTCTCTGGAATAGTAGGGAGTGCTAAATCTGTGTATAACAAAAAAATCTTCCAGTAAACACTTTATTGTTTGATTAACAAAGTGTGTACTCCGGTCACTGACAATCTTGATCGGACATCCAAATCTGATTATAATATTTTCATACAGAAACTTGGCCGTAGATTTTGCATCAGCAACTTTGACAGCTTTAGCTTCAACCCACTTGGTCATATAGTCAGTTGCTATGATAATATATCGGGCCTAAGATCCTTGTGCGGCAGGATGAATAGGACCAATATAATTCAATCCCCATTTTTCAAACGATGCTTGCGATAAAACGGGATGCAAGAGTCCATAGTTTTGTCGAGTAGGCCGTCGTGCTCGTTGGCAAACATCACATGTCTGAATAAATTTTCTATGTCTTTATGAAGCATAGGCCACCAACAACTTGATTGCAAAAGTTTGCGAACAGTAATATCTGTAGAGAAGTGTCCTTCGCCCATGCCATCATGTGAGAACATGATTAAATCGGATACTTCATGTGGTAAAACACATCTTCATAGAATATTGTCTGATCCACGACGATACAATTGTCCTACAATCAATTGATAAGATTGAGCCTTATGAATCAATTGTCTCTTATGTACTTTTGTCAAGGAGTCATTCAGTTGTCCTAGCATCAGGTACTCAACAATATTCGCTGCCCACTCAGGTTTCGCTTCGACATAGAACAATGCAACATCTGGTAGTTCATCATCCACTTCAGTGTTAACTGGTGCAGATTCAATTCGCGAAACTCGGCTAGATAATGTTGCTTTCCCTTTCGAACCAAAATTCGAAAGTCAAATTCAGTCAATAACAATAACCATCTTGCAATACGTCTAGTATTGCACGTCTTGTTTACCAAGTAAAGTAACGGTTGGTGATCCATATAAAATGCAAAGTGCATTTCCATGAGGTAGTGACGAAATTTTTGAACAGAAAAAATCATGGCTAATGCCTCACGTTCTGTTGTTGAATAATTCTTCTCCGGATTTGTGAGCTTTGCAATACGTCCAGTATTGCACGTCTTGTTTACCAAATAAAGTAACGGCTGGTGATCCGTATAAAATGCAAAGGGCGTTTCCATGAGGTAGTGACGAAATTTTTGAACAGAAAAAATCATGGCTAATGTCTCACGTTCTGTTGTTGAATAATTCTTCTCCGAATTTGTGAGCTGTCTACTTGCAGATCGTATAGAATAATCCTTCTTATAATCTCCTGGTTGCGTCAAAACTGATCCAATGGCGTATTTTGAGACATCCGTATGAACATGGAATTCTATCGTCCAATCTGAAGAATGCAATATTGGTGCTGAAGTTAATGCTTATTTTAATTTTTCAAAGGCTTCTAACGCTTCTACTATC
This sequence comes from Diphasiastrum complanatum, assembly GCA_029204225.1. Classification (NCBI taxonomy): domain Eukaryota; kingdom Viridiplantae; phylum Streptophyta; class Lycopodiopsida; order Lycopodiales; family Lycopodiaceae; genus Diphasiastrum; species Diphasiastrum complanatum. The sequence goes on from CM055096.1 coordinate 51,796,340, forward strand.
CAAATAGGAACAATAGTCAGTTTGTATACAGGTCGTGCTAAATCTGCAAAGAAGATAATTAAAATTCGATAGTAGTTCGCATGACCCATAAACACATAAACTCCACGGATCGTTGTTGGCAGTGGCAATTCCACAATAACCTTGATCTTAGAATAATCGGTGGTAATACCATGTCTTGATATCACATGTCCAAGCACAACTCTGTGGAAAACCCATATCTGGCATTTTTCTGGATTTAGAAAAATCTAATATTTGCGGCATCTTTCAAATACTTTCTCCAATCGATCCCATGTCATCCAAGTAGATTTCAAGGAATTTCTGTAGATAATCTTTAAAAGCAAATTGCATTACTCTTTGGAATGAACTTGGTGCATTACAGAGTCCAAATGGCATAGGTGTCCCATTTTGTTGCAAAAGCGGTTTTGTGGTGATCAGCAAGTGCTATCTTAACCTGGTTGTATCCAAAAATCCATCCAAGAAACTATAAGCTTCTGCTCCAGCAAGGCAATCCAAAATACTTTCAGTAAAAGGTAACAGAAAGTGATCTTTCCACGTCACTTTGTTCAACGCTTTGAGATTCACACAGATTCTCAATTTCTCATTCTTCTTAAGAACAATGACAATCGGTGAGATTCATTCGGTATGCTCAATCTCATAAATGAAATCGGCATCAAGCAGTCTTTGAAATTCTTTCTTTATCAGGTTTGCAACATTAGGATTACAGCGATAGAACTTTGTAACCTTTGGAACTGCATCAGGTACTAAAGGTATGGTATGTTCAATAACTAATGTCGAAATACCCTTTAGATCTTAATAAGTCCATGCAAAGCAATCTTGATACTTAATAATAAGTAGCAAACGGAGTGTTTGATACTGTTCTAGGTTAAGTTGTGATCCAACTTGTACAATCTTTTTCGGTTTTCCTAGTTCAGCAAGATTCATTGGCTGTGTCCTAGCTGGACCATCGTAAACCTCTTTCGATTCTGGCATGTGTTTTTCAGTTTCACGATGTGCTTTAGGTAACATGATAACCACATCATCCAATGTATAACGTTTAAAATGCTCGGGCATATCATGCTGAACTATATCTGCTTGTTCCGTTTTGAAAGGACTTGTCTTGGATCTTTGCTTAGCCTTCTTAGGAGGAATTGATCGTGGAGGTGATGACTTTCGAGACGATGATGTCTTGCTAGAATTCTGACTTGTAGAATCATCCTCGACTTTTCCTTTCTCTTTATCCAGTAAGGGTGACACATTCGCTGAATCAATCTTTTGAGAGGGCTTTTCCCATTTTAGGATTGTATTATAATGTTGCTTAGCTTGTTTCTTCATCATTGATCCTGTGATCTTATCTTTTTTCAATATAACTGCTTTAGGCGGTTTTATTGTTGGTTCATCAAGAACATTACGCACTCCAAATTTGGTCGAATCCATATGATTTAGAATCTGCTCGTCCGTAAGTTTAGCATTGCCATCATAAGTCAAGGCATGACTCACAGGTATGAGATCATTCTCAATCGGATCTGATATAGGTTCCGTTGATATCCAGACTACATTTAGCACATTCAGTGGAAACGTGATTGGTGTACCCAAAGTTCGATCTAATAATGAAATCTCGTTCAAATCTGATTGATTATCTTGTTGACACATATATCCTGCTATACAATCAATCGTTGCAAGAGCTTCATTCCAATTGATAGTATCTGTTTGAGAATCGTAATGAACTCCCAAATTTTTCTCTTGTCGGTCACAAGTATGATCCGTTGTTGACGAATCGTCATCCTCTTTTTGAACCATTGGTTTGATAGTCCAAGTTGTAGGATCAACTTTAACTGCATGTTCATGATTTTCAAACGTGATTTTTTCGGTACCCCAGTTATGAATTACTTACGCAACTCGTAACCATGGACGTCCCAATAGAACTCGGTAGACATTTGGCGCTTCTGGTAAGTCCATCACTACGAAAGTAATGACGAACTGTACTCCCGCAATTCTGACAGGTATATCTTCAACCATTCCACGTGGACGACGTGGACGAACTGTCATTTGATCAGCTAGCTTAATAATAGCAAAAGACGCTGGCTTGATCTTTGTAAGACCCCATTTTGCACATAGCTTTGTAGAGATCAGGTTAACTCCTGAACCACCATCTATCACAGCTACTTTCTTAGGAAATTGTCTATGTTGTATCGGCAGAGTGACATTCTTTTGTTCACTTTCCCAAGCAGCTCCAACATGTAGTACTTCGTTAGATTTTTCAAATCCCGCACAAAAAAGTGGCTCCTAATGGATTTCTGGTTCTTCTTGGGCTAACTTTTGTGTTAAGATTTCTTTTGCTTTTGGCACCAACTTGAGGAACTCTCTCAATGAAATATTGATCTTGCTAGACAAAATGTTCATGAGCAGTTCTGTTTGCGGTGCTTCCGGTTCAGTCATCTTGAAGGGTTCTTCATGATGATGCAACTGGTCATTCATATTCGTACGTGAATTTCTTGGAGGCTGCAATGGTGAAGAAAGAACTTCTGTTGTTGCTTTAGCAGCTTCAAGCTCCTCTTCTTCTTGCAGATGTTTAATCCACTGTCTCGTATCCTGATATCTTTGTTTTTCTGCATGAAGATTTGGATAAACTCCCGATGCTGTTGGTATATCATTCAATGGTATAGAATCAGCAGGTACTCGATCCGCTACTAGTTATTTCTGCTTCTGTGCTCTGGTGACCACCATCAAGGGTGCACTTGGTTTATTCTGAGTTGCTGGTTTTCGCTTTATTGTTATCAAATTTATAGGAGCTGTAGCTGCTGGTGGCTTCGGTCTTGCTGGATAGTCTTTATAGCAATGTCCATAACCACAGTCACGACAGAATGGTACAAATTTCTCTTTATTTGAACATTCTGCAACTCTGTGATTTTCTGCACATGCAAAGCATCCAAGTGATGCTCTGGTTCAATTTCTAGAGGCTTGTTGTTGAGCAGCAACATAAATAGCATATTGTTCCGAAGATTCACTTGCTTGATCATCACCATAGTTCCATTGCTCAGCACTTCTGTAAGATTCTGGTTCCATCAAATTGGCAGGAGGAGCGGAGTGCTTTGGTGGGGCAGATAAAACTAAACGTTCTGGGTATCCAAGAGCAGATTGTCGTGGTCTAGTTGCTGGATTTATTCCATACTGTGGTTCTCGATATCCCATTTAGGCATACCATTGCTGAATTATCCGGGACTGAAGTTGCAAAAAGCAATCTCATGATCAGGTGAATTACACAAATGGCAAACACTGATTTCCATTCATTTTTTCAATTGAGGACACTCATTCATTGTGTAATTTTCTGTACAAATAGAACACCAGACATTTTTCCTGGTAGAAAAAGTCTTCGCAAACTTCTCAGGTTCCTTGTTTGCTTTTCCGTGGAAATCTTCCAATGCTTTGATCTTCTCATCAAATTGTGACTGCAACTTTTCCATTTGTTTCTGCTGATTCTTCCCAAGTTTCTCGAACTCGTTGAACATCATTTCTGCAGTAGCGTTGGCATTCGTTGATGCAATAGTGGTGGATGTTGTAGTAGTCTGCCCTACTGTATAAGGCAACATACTGATATTCGGCTCATCATCTGAATTTTCATCCTCCTCCCGAATTGTATCGTCCATAGCATTTTGCAAGCGTGCATACTCATTATGGTGTTTCAGCTCACGTCTGATCCGTTTAGGTAGACCTGACAAAAACCACATAATTATGGCATTTTCGTTAATCAGCTCAGGTTCGCACTCAGCTCTAAGGCATTTCACCCGTTCAATATAATCTCGAACCATTTCTCGCTTTCCCATTTTAATTTTACTTAAAAGTAGGAAAGGGTCTTCCATAAACTTCCGCGGTTTGAACCGTGTGATAAGGGCTCGTTTAACAACCTCTCAATCTGTACGCTCAGTTTCATCTTGATTATAGTACCAATCTTGTGTTGCGTCTGTTAAGGCCATAGGAAACAACTTAAGTTTATCTTAAGAATAAATCTAGCCATAAACTTCACAGGATTCAGCATAGATCTGAAGAAATCTAACTGGATTTATTAATCCGTTATATTTGGGTAGATTCAAACGGGGTGCTCTTCTAACAATAATTGGATTGACTTCTTTATAAGCTTAGGTCAAGCAGACAATGAGATTGGATCTAGATTTTTCAATCAAACACTATCTCAGATCAGATCTGCTAGATCTATTTCACTTTTCAAAAATCTGATTGCTATATCGTGAAAAAGATTTCGAAATTCAATCAATCGATACTTCTCAAAAATAAACAAATATCTTGGAATCCCAATCAGAATATATCAGATTTGATTGACATTTTGATAGAGACTTGATCTGGAAAATCAGAATCTAAAAATAGGATTGGCGAAGGTCCACTCGGCAAAGATTAACTTGGCGAAGGTTCAACAGTGCTATTTTTGAAAAAAAAAAACTCTCTGATCAACTTTTCTGACAATTTCTTGGGAAATAACTTTCGCCGACCTCTGAGATGAAAGATCTAATACTGATAAAACTATGGAAAACGGGACGAAGGTTTCTAACGAGGGTAAAAATCAAGATAAATCTTCGCCGACTTCAAAAATAGTATTTCATTATAAATAGAATGTTCTGGAAACTCGGTAAAGGTTTTGGTTTTGGCAAAGGATCAAGAGTAATACTGGTATTTTTGCAAAAAAGTGACTTTTTTGGCAAAATATGGCAATATGACAACTGATCTTCAAAAAACCCTTCTATTTTTTATATTATTCTTCGCCGACCTGGCAATAGATAGATCTGAATCACATTTATGCACAGTGAATCGGGCGAAGGTTCTTTTTTTGTATTTTTAGGGTTTTGGTGATTTTTTGGTATTTTTTGACGATTTTTTTGATGTTTCTGGCTGGGAATTAATCTTTGCCCTTCAAACTGAAGCTTCTGTGATCAAAACTGAAGGTGTCTGCAACTTGGCGAAGGTTTTCTGAACGAGGGTAAAAAGTTATCAGCTTTGATGACGATTTTTGTCTCTTTTTGACCAAAATCTGGCAGATTTGATCGATTTTTATTATTTTCTTTGATATCTCAGATCCAAAAGGATCTTAAGATTGGTGATCTGAATAGCTTTCCCTGTTTAACCATCAGATTATATTTCAAACAAGCAAATCCACTCAAATCAAACAAAATCACTCCCAAACTAACCCTAAATGCAGATCTAACACTATTCATGCAGATCTCAAACTAACCCTAAATGTAGATCTAACACTATTCATGCCACAACAAGATGCCTAATGCAAGCTAACCATCTAACAAATATGCTGCAAACTGAAAAATTGGTGTAGCTCCCCGGCAACGACGCCAAAATTGTAGTGGGTTTCTTTCCTTGCCTAACCTGAATCCAAGATCTAGTCAATCTAGCATCAAAGAGACGGAGTTAGTTATCACGCGTAGGTTCATTCCCATGAGAGCGATATTATAGTTCAGATTTTAGCATGGATGGAAGATCCACATCTAACTCTAACATCCATTAACACTACACATCCACAATAAGATAGCTTACTCTTTCTCTCTCTCCCTTGCTCTGTCATAAAAGTTATAATAACATACAATCCCAATAACAATCAGATCCAACAATTAGCAAATCCAAAGAAAGCATGAGAGATGGAGGAAAAGTGATAGAGCAAGGACATTCATCAATCCATTCTTGAAGAGAACCAATCTGCTTTATTGAAATGAAAAAATGAAGATGAGGAGCAACTCGAGTTGGTCTCTTTTTATAATAGAGAGGAGGACCCTGGTCTCTGAATCCTATTGGTCCATTTCTGCCTCCCTAATTTAAAAAAGAGTGGGAACCATCCAAAATTGGAGGGAAACAATTTGAATTTGAATTCGAACCAATTTTGGTGGGAGTCCCAACTTTATTCACTAACTTGACATTTAGGCCTGCGACATTAAAAGTCTCGCAAAAAGGCCTGAAGTCCTTTTATTGACTTGTAACTAATCAATCAAATAACTATGTGATCATCGAATTGGACTTACACACGCAGGGTGCCAAATCCCTCTCACTTATTAACTAGAGATAGGGTTGCCTTGGGATCCACAAACCCTCCAACAACCTGCATGCTGAAACTACAAAATCAAGAAACAAGAAAGTTAATCCACATCTACATTCCACAAAACAAGAAAGTAAGCAAGAAATCTAATTAATCCACAATCACCAAGGAAATCAGAACATGCTCATAGGATTTTCACTCAAGAAGATTGCCATGAACAAAGAGCTTCACAATTGTCAATAACTCGTGGAAGATCTTCTTTGTTCAATCAAGAGGAATGACAATACAATCAAAGCTCCCTCACAAGAGAGGGGGACCCTTAAATAAGCAAGAGAGCTAGAGAGCTGCCCATGTGGAGCCCAAGTGGCAATTCCACCAAATTAGAAATTACATGTGAAAATTGCCCTTCCACTAGAGGCCACCATCAAAAGGTGGCTCACTTAGATTATTTAAGGGGGTCTACACTTATTTACATTGCCTAGGAAACATTATTAGCTCCTACATGTCGTTCCTTCTCTATGATACACCATGTAGGCTCATGTAGAAAATAACTGTCATCCTAACTAGTAATCCTCGGCTCTCATGCTTGGCTCTCAACTTCTTCTGCTCTCCTCCTTAAGAGACCTCCTTGGTCATGGTTGAGAGATACTCTGTGTCTTGTAAAAAACTCATAAAAATAAGTGTTTCTTGAAAGAACACCCTCGATTAATTAGCATAAAGTAAAAAAATCTATGTGGCATTGAGGCCTCCATGTAGGGGTCATCATGTCCTCCTCTATGTGGAAATCAAATATCATTTATTGATTTTTTCCAATTCCAAGCATGGCAAATATACCTTCCTAGTTGCAAGCAAAACAACAATTTATTTATAGTTGACTTTAACGCAAAAATACAACTTGAAGGAAGAAAGACTTGCTTTGCTTACCATATTTGGACGAAACGTATTTGGAAAAGAGAGCTTGTAAGTAGTATATGCTATTATGCAGATTGATCTCTAGATCTCCTTCAACAATATTATTATTATGTTCATCGTGGATGGTCGCTTCCAACTCTAGTTGGTCTCTCACACTCTTTTGTCTCCAGGTAGTCAGTCTTAACCGACTCCTTTTTTCAAATTTCACCTGGTAACTTCATCCTCAAGTCTCTTCAGCCCATCTCTTTGATGCCCCATAGTCAAGGTTACTAACTCGGACTACGTAATCAACCAACTCATGTAATCATTGAATATGTAATAGGAAACTAGCTATCTCAATAGGTTTCATTTTTTCAAACTTTTGTAACTTCTAAGAAGATTTTAAAGCCTCCCTTGCTACAATTGTTTGCATTTCAAAAGGATGAATCAAGTCGAACTAGGAATTGCACTTTGATGAAGTACATCAAGATTAACGTTAGATCACGGACAAATGAGACGAGACTTTCCAAATTTAGAATAAGTGGTGCGTTGTGCATTGATAACCTCCATGATGATTGACAAAGGATATGCATATGTAGAACTTGCACTATGACCACCTCTTAGATGTGTGTGTGTGTGAGAGAGAGATGAGTATGCTTTTTGAAATCTTAAAAGTGAGATCAATTCTCAAAAACAATTGGGTCTGAGCTTTAAGAGACCAATTCTTAATTAAGATGATCCCCAACATGAATTCAGAAACCTAATAAAATTCCCAAAACATTCATGGAATCCACAATGTAACTAAAGCTTCGAAACATATCAAGGATTGCATACTTTTCCTCCTCATTTATGGGGCCTAGCTAAGAAAAGTTACTAAAACCCATACACACAAGGAAAAATCACAAAATCTGTTCAGAAGTTGAAGGTTGAGGAGCATCTTTTCATTACTCACCAGATTTTGGTTTGCTACATATCTTATTGATTGGGTGATGAAGAAAATTGTGCTGCAACTTAGAAGTTCTCATGCACCATAGCTTTGGATAGAGAGGCATCTGTTTGGAATGCAAACAATATAAGATGAGGATCAGTAGAAGATCAAAGTAAATAATGTGAAATTCTCTATTAACTGATAAACATCTGAACGCCAAAAATTTAAAGCCCACTGAATGACAACAAGAAACAAGCAGAAGGGCTTGTGAACAAACCTTCTTGAGCTCAGGAGCATCCATGCTCAAGCTTGATCCATCAGGATCAGGAGAAACAGAAGACCTGATAAGTTGGATCATTGTCAACTCGTCATAATGCAAAGCTTAGCGGATACTCCGGCTGTTTAATTCACTGCTTATTTCTTTGGAGCTACTCTGGATCGCAGTTTTTTTGCCGTCAGGCATGCCAAATACCTGCCAAAATCTTAGAGTCTCATCGCCTGCTGCTGATGCAACTGTGCATCCATCGGGACTCTGCCAAAGAAACAAACACATTTGAAAGATTCCTATGCTATCAGAGGCTTGTCCCTAAGGCATTTGAACTCTTTGATCACTCGTAGTAACTGAAAGGCAACCAGTCAATACCTGTGCTAGATGTAAAACTCTTGAAGAATGTCCTGTCAATTCTGCCATTTTCACCATGGATGGGTACCTCCACAAGATGAGCTGATTTTGACTGAACCCATGGGAGCTTAAGAGCTCGCGCTCATGCCTATTCCATTGCAAAGCACAAACTTGCGAATTGGTGTCCACACTCTGCAAGCAAGCTCCTGTGTGTGTATTCCAGAATTTGATGCAGCGGTCAGCAGTTCCTCCCCCAGATGCAAGCAGATTACTCTTAAATGGGCACCATGCCAGAGCTTTCACTGCTGCCTGGTGATCAGCCAAGCGGTGAAGGTACGAGCTTGGCCGATTAGACATTGCTGCTGCATCCCAGATGATAAGGCAATTATCGTTTCCGCCACTGGCAAGCTGCTGCCCTGATGCTGACCACTTTAATCCACATACTTCCTGCTCATGGCCAACCATCCTGCTTGTAATATGCTCCCTGCTTCTCACTGCCCTCCAAATGCATCATCCCTAACAAATCAGAAGAAATGACAGCAAGAAGAACCACAAGTACTGATGCAAGATCCTTGAAAAGTGCACCATCCCCAACAATTCAGAAAGAAAGCCAGCAGAAATACGAAAGGGCACTGCAGATACAGAGCATTTGACAAAATGCAGTACCCCTAACAATTGAGAATGAAAAACATCAAGACGTGCAACAGATATTGTAACTTGTAAAGGCAGCTCATACCATCATGGTTGTAGATCACACAGTCTCTGCTACCGGTTGCAAGAATTGGGCCATTCCAGGATAAGCTTCCCACCCTGCCAGAATGGCCCTTCAATGATCTTACCTGTACAACCCGTGTCAAAAGGAAATTCTCAGCAATCCAGCAGTGAATTGCCTCTGCATGAGGGATAGAAAGACAATGGGGGGAAAGGAAAATGAAAATTGGGGTTGATTCATGGCAGGTTCTCTCACCTGATGAAGAGAGAATGAATCCCAGATTTGGACTTCAGCGCTGTTTAATCCAACTGCAATGTGCCTGCCATCGGGAGCCCAGCCCACGCTGGTGATAGGCCCCTCTTCATCTGCCGCTTGCATCAGCTCCTCAATGGATCCAGAGCTGGCATTCCACAAGTAGATGGTGTTGGCCAGGGCCACCGCAATCACATTGTTGCTGCTCCAATCCAACAGGTTAAGATAGTAATCATCCACAATGTCTGGCGCATCTAGTGTGCGCTCCGCTGCCTGGGGAATGTGCCTGAACTCTCTACGCGACTTCACAACCCCAGGAAGGCTGTTCTCGGAGAAGAGCAGCCTCATCTGCTTGCCATAGCCTTCAGGGGGAGGTGGAGGCCTGCTCTTGAAGGCCAGAATCCTGGTTTGTTTCTGACTTACGCTGCAGTCTTTCAATAGGTCTCCTGCAAGTTGCTTCATGTATTCTTCCTGCATTTGTCCTTCATAGTGAGTTGCTCCACTGAAGCAAATTGAAGAAGAAACAAGAAAGACATCTAAAGACAAGCCAATTGCACTTTAGTTACGAAGGTGCTCTGTTTAAGTCCACAGAAGAAGAAACAAGAGAGAGATCTGAGGACAACCAATTTCATTTTAGCTCAAAGTAAGCTGCTTTTCATTTAGTTGAAAGGAAGCTGCTTCACTGCAGCCCATTGAAGAAGAAACAAGAGAAAGATTTGAACAGAACCCAAATGGATTACTGATTCAGGACATTGTACCTTGGAAGGCGAGGCATGATCACTGATGTTTTCTTTGCCGAGAAGGAAATTCGCCACCTCGAAGTCGATTGAGCTCCTGTGGGGGATAAAGCGATCACTCTGCATCGATCGCAATGCAATGGCATCATTTTTTCATTAGTTTACGAACAATCATGGTGGCAGCCTGGCAGGCAATTCGCTTGCAAGAATGAATGATTCAGAGAGATTAAGGAGTACCTGCTGTAGTCTGCCAGGGGTCTTTCGGCCAGGAGTCTTTCTTGGTACTTGATCCGGAGACAAGCGCTCCCTGAAATGCCTTTTTTCACGTTCAATCTTTCTGGAAATGGTGCAGGGAGACTTGGAAGATGGAGTTTCCATCCCCAAATCAATCTGCACAAAACACACACACACCCAAAGAAATTTTTTTCAGCAGTCAGTGACTCAGACGAAAACTCAGCTCAAGCCTAAACTCAAAATGTGCATGTGTTAGATGATCATATGTATGTCCTCTGAGCTGAGCAGTCGATCTTCACAGCATAGTATTTGCTTGTGTGCAAAAATGACCCAAATCAGAGAAAAACAAAGCCAAGACAAATTAGACTTTGCAATTATGGAATCGCTACTGATATGCAAACAAGGATGAAATTGCTCTCAGCTCTTGCTTGAGAGAGAGAGAGAGAGAGAGAGAGAGAGAGAGAGAGAGACAGAGAGAAAGGCTTTATTTCTTGATGTAGCAAAAAGAGGAGCAACGGTCAGTTCGTGTAGGACAGTCCTCGCTGGGAGGGTTTTAAGGGTTCTCAAAAGAGCAGTCCTTAAATTTGTCTTAATAAGAACGTTTATCTAGTTTAAAATTTACATGCTTCAAACCCTTTTGGGTATGTATGTGGTGGACGTTTACAATAGCTAGGTGTCTCAACATTATCTTCTATTAACCAGGTGTCTCACAAGTACTAGTGTTAGTCGAGTGTCCCATGATTATCTACAAGAGTATTAGGTAAGTATCAAAATTGGTATCAATATGATACTAGGTTTTCATTTATAATATCATTTCTCTATAGTGCCAAGTTAGGACAATTTTAACATCCATGGGTATCAATGTGGATGATACCCAGTTGATACCATTTCCACCACATACCCACCCATATTGGGACGTGACATATCAGTCGGTCACATGTTCCATAACCGGCTACTTGGATTAGACGAGTAGCTGCACACTCGTAGGAAGTTAATTGTATATAGTTATTTACTACATTCATTAGGCTTTAGTTAAGAGGCCATCCCGGTGGCTTGTCCCGAGAGTGAGACTGTACATTTAGTTTTTGACAGCATTTTGCTACGCTCAGGAGCATGTCTTGAGTTAGTCAGTATTTTAGCCCATGCTGGGTCTATTAGTTGGACAGGTGCCATTTTTCGTGTGTCAAGCCCATGCACTTTGGGGCTTTCACTACATGTACAGTTTCCTTTGTTAATCCAATAATTTTTGTTGTGCCATCTTTGAGAGCTTGAGGTGGGTATCAGAGCATGGGTGTTGTAGGTATGCACGATATGGTGGAGCTGACTGATAGCGTCGTTCACCATGAAAGCCAACACGAGAAGTGTCTCAAGAGAGAGGGCTTCATACAGGGTATCGGCAGTCCGGGGTAGGAATCAACAAAGTTCTTTCGATTTGATCTTCGGAGAAAGATTCGGAATAATTGAAGTAAGAGAATTCTTGGAAGAATTATGGAAAATTTGCCCAAAAATGGTGAATTGCTTCCAATAAATGGCTGTAACAAAAAATTGGCCAGAACTTCGTAAGTAATCCGTCAAATACTGAGAGGAGCTTATCATAAGATGGAGCAGGGTAGTGGCATCTCAAGCAGTGAGAGAATTTTGAAATTCATTTACAATGGGATGAGAAAGAAGTAGTTTTGGAAACTAGCTATGGTGGTCAGGGTTTTGGAAAATCGAAAAACCACAAATCTTTTTCCATGGTTGACAGAATTGGGCACTGTAGAGTGCTACTTAGCTTGAAGCCAAGCTAACCTTAGAGTGGTGGGGTCAGCCATGAAGAATCGAAGGAGAAATTAGTCCTTCTCTCAAGCTATGAAAAAGCAGCTAGGGTTTGGGAGTGAAAAGTGGTGGATCTTTCTCCACACATAACCAATTTTGGAGTTGTCAGTGGCTGGGGATGGACACCTTGCTATAATGGAACTACTGTCAAATGGTCGTGGAGAGTAGGATGACCAGGAGTGAGCTGAATCAGTCAAGCATTCATATCTATGGAAGAGGAGGAGGAAGAAAATGTGAAGAGGAGGAGGCACGCAGTGAGACAAGCTAGGCACATAGCGCTTCGAATGGCCCAATGGCCGTAGGAATCTGTTTCATGTTGGGAAAGAGGGGTGTGAGAAACGAAAATAGCTCGAAAAGAAACAAACACGAAATGAAGCGAACTCGAAACTCGAAAAAGAAACAAACTCGAATGGAAAGTGTTCGTGCACAGCGGAATAAGCTATCTCACTCTTTTCTTAAGCATGACTACACCTATCAGACACGAAAAGAACATTAGTGATAGAAATCATGTTCGAGCTAATTACGTAGCCAAACATTAAGCATCGAAGGCTCATATCAGAGTTTTGAGACGTGGACTTTTGCATTTGTTATGTAGCATACTATGGACTTTTGCATTTGTTATGGAGCAGTCGACAATGACAGACTCAATATTCTCAATGGTTATTCAGATGCAAGTTGGGCAAGAGATCTAGACACTCGTAAATCCACTTCTGGATTTACATTATTCCTCAACAATGGTCCTATTTGATGGAACAGTCACAAGAAAACTTTGATTGCTCTATCTTCTATTGAATCAGAGTATATCACAGTCTCAAGCTACAAAGGAAGCAGTATGGCTGAAAAACTTACTTTCAGATATTAGTCTGAATCAATATGCTCCGACAACTTTATTTTGTGATAATCAAAGTGCCATTGCTTTATCAGCTAACCCTAGATTTCATTCTAGGAGTAAGCACATTGAAATTAAGTATCACTATGTCAGAGGCAAAGTTCTTGACAAAGAGGTAAACTTGCAATACTGTCTAATACAAGATATGACGATAGATATTTTTACTAAGCTTGGGCACAAAAAATTTTGTGTAGAACTAAGTTTGAAGGTCAAAGCATTCATAGATTTAGATTAAGAGGGAGTGTTGGATTCTTCTACTATTGGAGTGATTCAATAGAATAATCGATATTTAATCTTCATCCACTTATTATCTAGTTTTGTGCATGTTTCTACACAGTTTGTAGAAATACTCAGTAATTGCTCAATAGGTAGATTTGACATATCAGACATCATCCAACTTATCGATGATGCCGACGAAAGTCGAAGAAGTCGACTAGTCGATGAAAGATAGTTATCTTTCCACTTGAATGGAAGCTAAAGACTTGCCCTTACAGCTTATTAGTGGAAGTGCATCAGACAGAGTTTTCAGTTACTGAGAGATAGCTTAGAGTACATGGTTTCTATCTATAATTGTTTTGTGCTCTCATCTGATTTGTACATGCTACTTGCTGAATCAATCTATCTTCTTATTGCGTTCAATATCATGTCAAAATGTATGCTTCTCTATAATTATTTGTAACTGATAAATTTCTTATTGCTTTGTCTGATTTATTTAATACTTCATTGTTTGGCTACAAAATCACTTTAGTGCTAACGATTTCAAACTTGGTTTGATAAAAGATTGAATGTGACTTCTGTCATTATGCTTTGTTCAATATTGATAGGCATAGTAATGCATTAGAAAAGAAGGCTAAGTCTCGCTGCCCTCGATAAGTCGCTTACAATCTTCGACTTGTCGAACAGACTCACTTCACTCTCTCTTTCCAACATGATTGACTCTCTATAAGCTAGTAACATCACCTTTATGTAAAACACTTACATGAAATACTGAGTGAAGTATTACCTAACCCAAGAGATTAAAGTTAAAGAAATTTAATATTTACAGTATGAAATTATCCACAATATCTTGTTGACAATTCATAAAGGCTTCCAAGTACAAATATCCTTAGAATCCACAATTCTAAGATTCAATAATTCATTCAATTAGAACCTTGAGGAGATCCATTAAGATTTAAAAAAATGGTTAAACTCAATCCTGAGTATCCTAGATACACTCTTGAGTTAAATGCCCCTATTTCTAGCATCATATGCAAGAAAATAACAACCATTCATCTTAATAGATTTGCCGATCTCCTATAATAACTGGAGATCTAATCAAAAAACTGTACTCAAGCATCTGCAGACCATAATATGTAATAGAATACCATTCTCTAAATTAATTAAATTCTCCATAAGTAAAACAACTTACCTTTTGAGAATGTCTATGAGATCCATAAGCGCTCAATAAAACACTCGAGTAAAGAGATCCAGATTTTCAAAACACTGATCTGAATTTCTAACTAATATAATAGACCAAGAATTAATCGCCACACTTATGATTCATCACAATTTCTGATAATCCTCTGTTAATAATTAAATATCTATTTATGACCCGTCAATCATAAATAGTTAGTCCTAATGATTCGTCAATCATAACTCACTGGAATCCAAAACCATACTCAATCATTAAAGGATACTAGAGTATATGTCCAATATAACTCAAAAAAGAATAATAAAAATCATTCCAAAATGTTTTCTATCAGGAAAACACTGAATTTTAAGAGTATTCTCCAATCGGATTCTTTAACAGAAGTGCGAGTGTTGGAGGGTTTGTGGATCCCAAGGCAACTCTAACCCTAGCTAATAAGTGAGAGGGATTTGGCATCCTACGTGTGTAAGTCCAACCCAATGATCACATAGTTATTTGATTAATTAGAATGTTAATAAAAGGACATTAGGCCTTTTTGCGGGACTTTTAATGTCGCATGGCCTAAATGTCAAGTTAGTGAATGAGGCCAGGGTCCTCTTCTCTACTATAAAAAGAGACCAACTCGAGTTGTTCCTGATGTTCATTTCCTCATTTCAATAAAGCAGATTGGTTCTCTTTAGAAATGGATTGATGAATGTCCTTGCTCTTCCTCTCTTTTCCTCCATTTCTCATGCTTTCTTTGGTATTTGCTAATTGTTGGATTTGATCATTATTGGGATTGCTATTTCTTATGCTTTTTGTGAGAGAGAAAGAGAGAGAGAGAAGACTAAGTTTCTATCATTGTTGTGGATTTAGGGTTAATGGATGTAGTGTTAATGCTTAGTGTTAATGGATGTTAGTGTTAGATCCTCCATTCATGTTGAAATCTGAACTGTACTATCGCTCTCATGGGAACGAACCTACGCGTGGCAACTAACTCCGTCTCTTTGATGCTAGATTGACTAGATCTTGGATTCAGGTTAGACAAGGAAAGAAACCCACTACAATTTTGGCACCATTGCCAGGGAGCTACGCCAATTTTTCAGTTTGCAGCATGTTTGGCTGATGGTTAGCTTGCATTAGGCATCTTGTCGTGGCATGAATAGTGTTAAAACTACATTGTAGGAATAGTTTGGGATTGATTTTGCTAGATTTTGAGTGAATTTGCTTGTTTGAAATATAATCTGATTACTAAATAGGAAAAGCTATTCAGATCACTAATCTTAAGATCCATTTGGATCTGAGATATCAGAGAAAATAACAAAAATCGGTCAAATCTGTCAAATTTGGTCAAAAAGAGTCAAAAAGAGGCAAAGTTCAGAGCCCAGAACTTTTTACCCTTTTTCAGGAAACCTTTCTTGAGTTGCAAACACCTTTGGTTTTGTTTACGAAACTTTCAGTTTGAAGAACGAAGATTAATTCCCAGCAGATTTCCAGAAACATCAGAAAAACCACCAAAAAACACCAAAAATTATCAAAATCCTAAAAAATACAGAAAAAAAACCTTCGCCCAATTCACTGTGCTTAGATGTTATTCAGATCTATCTACTGCCAGGTCGGCGAAGAATAATACCAAAAATAGAAAGGTTTTCAGATGACCAGTTGTCATATTGTCATATTTTTGTCAAAAAAGTCACTTTTTTGCAAAATTACCAGTATTACTCTTGATGCTTCACCAGAACCTTCACCGAGTTTTCAGAACATTCTATTTATCTAAAAATACTATTTTTGAGTTCGACGAAGATTTATTTTGATCAGATCACAAAAAATCTTGATTTTTACCCTCGTCAGATCACAAAAACTGTGGGATCAATACCAGCAAAGACATCTCTGAACAAGGTTCTTATGTCAGAAACCTTCGTCCGGTTGTCCATAGTTTTATTTGTGTTAGATCTTCCATCTGAGAAATCGGCGAAGGTTATTTCCCAAGAAATTGCCAGAAAAGTGTTCACAGAGTTTTTATCCCAAAATAGCACTGTTGAACCTTCGCCAAGCCAACCTTCGCCTAGATAACCTTCGCCAGTCCTATTTTTAGTTTCTGATTTTCCAGATCAAGTCTCTGTCAAAATTTGGATCAGATCTGATATGTTCTGAAGTGGACTCTGAGAGATTTATCATTTTTGAAAAGTATTGATTGATCAAATTTTGGGTAGTTTTTCATCACATAGAATCAGATTTTTGAAAAGTGAAATAGAGCTAGCAGATCTAATCTGAAATAGTTTTTGGAAAAATCTATATCCAATCACATTATCAATTTGATCTAAATGGCTGCCCCTGGAGCTGCTCCTGGAGGTGCTCCACAGGAGGTCAATCCAATTATTGTTAGAAGAGCACCCTGATTAGATCTACCCAAATATAATGGATTAACAGATCCGATTCGATTTTTTCAGATCTATGCTGAATCTTGTGAGGTCTATGGTGAGATTTATTCTCAAGATAAACTTAAGCTGTTTCCTATGGCCTTAACAGACGCAGCACAAGATTGGTACTATAACCAAGATGAAACTGAGCGTACAGATTGGGAGGTTGTTAAACGAGCCCTTATCACACGGTTCAAACCGCGGAAGTTTATGGAAGACCCTTTCCTACTTTTAAGTAAAATTAAAATGGGAAAGCGGGAAATGGTTCGAGATTACATCGAAAGGGTGAAACGTCTTAGATCTGAATGTGAGCCTGAGCTGATTAATGAAAATGCCATGATTATGTGGTTTTTCTCAGGTCTACCTAAACTGATTAGACGTGAACTGAAATGCCATAATGAGTACGCACTTTTGCAAAATGCGATGGACGATGCAATTCGGGAGGAGGATGAAGATTCAGATGATGAGCCGAATGTCAGTATGTTGCCTTATACAGTAGAGCAGACTACTACGACATCCACCACTATTGCATCAATGAATGTCAATGCTACTGCATAAATGATGCTCAATGAGTTTGAGAAACTTGGGAAGACCCAGCAAAAACAGATGGAAAAGTTGCAGTTGCAATTTGATGAGAAGATCAAAGCATTGGAAAATTTTCACGGAGAAGCGAACAAGGAACTTGAGAAGTTTGCAAAGACTTTTTCTACCAAGGAAAATGTCTGGTGTTCTATTTGTACAGGAAATCACATAGTGAACGAGTGTCCTCAACTGAAAAAATGAATGGAAATCATTGTTTGCCATCTGTATTCACCTGACCATGAGACTGCCTTTTGCAACTTCAACCCTCAGATGATTCAGCAACGGTATGCCCAGATGGGATATCGAGATCCACAGTATGGAGGCAATCCAGCAGCAAGACTACGACAATCTACTCTTGGATACCCGGAGCGTCTAGCCTTGCCTGCCCCACCAAAGCACTCCGCTCCTCCTGCCAATTTGATGGAACCAGAACCTTACGGAAGTGCTGAGCAATGGAGCTATGGTAATGATCAGGAAGAAAGCCTGCCGCAAGGCATGGCACGATCGGTGATTGTATAAGAAAGATCTAGAAGCAGGGGATCTTGCATTGATGTACAAAACCAAGCTGATCAAGAATAAGTTGAAGCTTACTAGGGAAGGCCCGTATAAAGTGAAAGAAATCATGAACTATAGCGCAGTAATTCTTGAGCACTTGGATGGGAAACGATTTGATACTCCGGTAAATGGCAGCCGATTACACAAGTTTCGGCAGCCTGCTCCGCCAGTTCAGCAAGCCCGATCTCAATATATTTTTTCATTTTATTTGTTTTCAATTTTTTGTTTTCAGTATTTAATTTGCTGACTTTTTTTTGAAAAAAGACAGTTAAAAAACAATAATAAGAAAAGACTGATGAGCAAAAGTCAGAAAGTCATCAGCATAAGGAAACGGAAGCACAGTATTTTTATGGAAAATGACTTAGATAACCATTGTTTTGGGTCAATTTGGCCAATACAGTATCAGAAACCTTCGCTGAGCTCTCAGACTGTACATCCACCCTTGATTTATCTAAATTGAGGTGGGCGAAGGTTTCTGACAAGAGAAAATCCAATTTTTGAGTTTGGCAAATGTTCAGTGATATGCCATTTTGGGAACCTTTGCCGAGCATCATAACGTCATTATGAACCTTCGCCGACCTGCTAGATGATCTTAAAATGTCAAAATTAGGTTGTCCATAGGTGCAAATTGTGGAAAAAAACATTTATGATAGGTCTTGGGCGAAGGACCCTCCTGGGCGAAGGTTCATCCTTCGCCAGCCTTGGAAAACATTCGCCTGATAGGTTCAGATCCCTAGAAACATTCGCCGAGATTTTTATAGCCTATTTTTACAGTACTGTACATGCCTGCAAATTTTTGTTCAGAACTGATCAGCCCAACTACTATTCAGTGTAATGGACCCACCAAATTCACCTATAAGTTGGTTGAATTCGATTCATTTCTCACTTGTGCTAGCGAAGCTCTTGCAAATTTTTCTTGCGACCAAAGCCTTCCAAATTTTCTGCATTGCCTTCTGATAAGCCGGACCACAAATCTCTGTCCCGGTCATGCCGCAATTCTCCCCTTCATGCCAAGAAGTTGTACAGATGGATACAGGGGTTGATTTGAGCATGGAACAGGGGGGAGCTCCAAATCTAGCAGATCAACCACCAACTATACCGGCAGTACAAGCGGGTCCATCCTCATCAAGGACAAGCCATTTATTCAGAAGGCCCATCAGCGTCGAGGACCAGATGCAGACCTTCTTAAAGCAACATCCACATGAGTCCTCGCGTGGTGGATGGGTTCTCAAACCTAAGACCTCCGAGATCGAGGCCGACAAAGAATTAGACAACATACCTGCACTGGGAGAGCAGCCGACATGGAGAATTACGATTTTTGAGAAAACTTCAGAATCAATTAGGAGTTACGTTGCCAGCCCTCACCAGTTGCGGATAGATCCGTATTCCGTGCCAATGCCGCGAAGACAAAAATGGAAAGATTTGGGATTGGCTATGGGTAAAATCACCATCCATACGCCCAATTGGCCAATCATCCACCAGCCTTACAGCTGAAATATTTCAGTGGATTTTCACCGAGCCTTACAGGCATATCAGAGAGAGTATGTCCACTCTCCGGATCCAACTGTGCGACAATCGGCAATGTTTGCAAAAGATCTAACTTTGTTGGCGTCAGTGGCAACCAAATGGGACGATTGCCTTCCTACCCTGGCATTTGATCCAAATAAGCTGATGGCCTCAAAGCAAATCAAAGATCAGCTGCCAATTGCTCGACTGTATTTCCGTGCGGCTATGATGGGAGGCTCTTGGGAATCCCGCTCACCTCATGGACAACTTCCAAGTATTTTGTCGGAGCCCACCGTTGTTTCCTGCCGCATAATTTGGATTTCAATACTGCACGCCTTGACTTTATGGAGAAGGTGCAGTATCATTTAATTAAGATTCAGCGCGAAGCCAATAAAAGTCCCCAATAACTGCATATTGCAGTTGTCATGGGACCGCCACCAGTTTTGGTGGGGAATACTATTGGAGGGTTTGCGGATCCCAAGGCAACCCTAACCCTAGTTAATAAGTGAGAGGGATTTGGCACCCTGCGTGTGTAAGTCCAACCCAATGATCACATAGTTATTTGATTAATTAGAATGTTAATAAAAGGACTTTTAGTGTCGCAGGACCTAAATGTCAAGTTAGTGAATAAAGTTGGGTTTCTTTCAAATATTGATGGTTCCCACACTTTTTTAAATTTGAATAAAAAGAGAGGCAAGACTGGACCAATAGGATTCAGAGGCCAGGGTCCTCCTCTCTACTATAAAAAGGGACCAACTCAGTTGTTCCTGATGTTCATTTCCTCATTTCAATAAAGTAGATTGCTTCTCTTTAGAAATGGATTGATGAATGTCCTTGCTCTTCCTTTCTTTTCCTCCATTTCTCATGCCTTCTTTGGTATTTGCTAATTGTTGGATTTGATCATTATTGGGATTGCTATTTCTTATGCTTTTTGTGAGAGAAAAAGGGAGAGAGAGAAGACTAAGTTTCTATCATTGTTGTGGATTTAGGGTTAATGGAAGTAGGGTTAATGGATGTAGTGTTAATGCTTAGTGTTAATGGATGTTAGTGTAGGATCCTCCATTCATGTTGAAATCTGAACTATACTATCGCTCTCATGGGAACGAACCTACGCGTGACAACTAACTCCGTCTCTTGGATGCTAGATTGACTAGATCTTGGATTCAGGTTAGGCAAGGAAAGAAACCCACTACAACGAGATATTCAAGTTCTATATGCCATAGGTAATTAAAGACAGAAAGCATACCAAAATGATAATACAACCATCTTCAACCAAAAAAAACTTTAGACTACCATTTGGAACCAAATCTAGACGGGCCAGAGTCCTACTGAATATAATTTAGTTTTTATTCTTGGAATCATTAAATCTCGAAGGCAGTGAAAAAGACGAAGGTGCCTTAAAAATGGTTTTTGGCCACTCTGTTGCATTTTTCACGAAGGGGCGAAAAAGGTGAAGTGCCTTAAAATGGTTTCCAAGACATTCTGGCCACTCTATCACATTTTTCGCGAAGGGGCGCAAAAGGCGAAAAAGACGAAGGTGCCTTAAAATGGTTACTAAGGCATTCGGGCCACTTGGCCACTGTGTTGCATTTTTCACGAAGGTGCAAAAAAGGCGAAGGTGCTTTAAAAATGTTTAAGGCACAAGAAATCTCAAAGGAAAAATGTGAAGGTCCAAAAACATGTTGTCGGCCTTCGATTTTTAGGATGCTCATTACTTGAACGATTTGTAAAAGGTTGAGCATATGAAATCTAACACATCGGTGAGTATGTATCGAAGTAGTCAATGCCATACCTCTACGTGTAGCCTTTGACGACAAGTTTGGCTTTGTAATGTCCGACACTTCCATCTGATCTTAACTTTCTTTTGTATATCCATTTGCAGTCGATAGTTTTCTTTCCTTCGAGTAGTGGCTCTAATGTCCACATCTGATTCAGCCTCATCGATTCCATCTCCTCTGACATTGCTTGCTTCCAAGATTCTCCATCTAGACTCTGGATAGCTTCTCGATATGTCGTCAGTTCTTTAGCGAAGCTACAGTATTTGACATCTGTGTCTTCACTCGACCGTCTCCTAATTCATCGGAGATTTAGGTTGGAAATAGTACACAAGCTTGACTACAATCTGTTAAGGTAAGCAAATTCCTCATAAGTAAGCAATTACTTAATGAAAAAGCTTGTGAGATTTACATAATCTCAAATATGCAATGGAGTAAAGAAATTTAGAGTTCAGATAACAAATTTAAATCCTTGACTTCTCAATTGATCAAGAATTACTCATTATCTTGAATAATCATTACATTTTCTTAAATTCTTTTAATGATCTTTAAATATCGATTCATCAATCATAAATATTTAGAATCTTACGATTTGTCGATCATAATCTACAAAATTCCAAAAGCATACTTAATCATTAAAAAATACTGGAGTATATGCACAACAACACCACTCGGGAAATGTAAGAAACATTCTGAAATTATTTCCACAAGGAAAATTATTGGATTCCAAGAAACATGTACTTTTTCTTCAAGATAACCTTTGCCCAACTCAATATGGGTAAATCTGAACTAGATGTATGATCTGGCAACTCGACCAAGGTTCTTATAATCGTTTGTTTAATATCTGACTAAAAGAATGACTTTTTTTTGTCATTTTTCATCAAACTTGATTTCTGAAAATACTTTCTTTTCTTTTTTTCCTGATCTAATGCCTTTTTTTACTTTTGCTCATTACTATTTTTTTTCTTCTCATTTTTGTTTTTTCCTATCTTTTTTAAAAAAAGGAATCAACAAGTAGTGAAAAACAACAAAATTTGTAAAACAACAAAAGTAAAAAATGATAAGATCTTGGATCATGCTAGTTGAACTAGCTGCCAAAACTTGCATAGTCAGCTGTCATTCACTGGGCTGTCAAATCATCTTCCATCCAGGTGTTTCAAAATAACTGCTTCATAGGACGATATTTCTTTCACTTTGTATGGTCTTTCACCTATAAATTTTAATTTTTCTTTGATCAATTTGGTCTTATGCATCAATGCTAGATCTCCTTCCTTCAGATCTTTTTTGTGTAAACGACGATCATGCCATGCCTTGTGACGAGGTTTCTCTACTGCTAGTGCATGGACTGCCATCAATTTGGTTTCCCAAAGTTTTTGCAAAGCCTCATGACGCATTTGTAAAGACTTTGCATCATCCAACCATTGGAGAACTACTATGCGAAAAAATTGTACCAAAAATTTCGATCGGCATAATTGCATCTTGACCATAAACAAGTTGAAATGGTGTTTGATTCGTGCTGACTTTATAAGTTGTTCTGAATGCACATAACGCTGCATGAAGTTTATGTTCCCAATCAGAATGACTTGCTTCAACCAATTTTGTCATAGAATATTGCAGAGAATCTTATTGGAAGATTTTGCTTGTCTATTACCCCTCGGATAGTACGGAGTACTAAACCAATGTATAACAAAAAAGTCTTCCAACAAACACTTGATCGTTTCATTGACAAAGTGTGTTCCACAATCACTTACGATCTCGATAGGACATCCAAATCTAACAATGATATTCTCGTATAAAAATTTAGTCATATATATGTGTGTACATGTATATAAAAAGAATGTGTGGGGGAGGCTAAATCCTCCCCTTCCTCCACCCACTCCCACCCACACACCCCCAAAAAAAAAAAAAAAAATTTTGTGGGGCTCGAGGATGGGGCAAAAAGCCAAATCTTAGTGATTTGAAAATTTTTGGTTGCACTTGTTATGTACACATTCCTTTAGAAGTAAGGAAGAAGGAAGATGCTACCTCATTCAAAGGCATCTTTGTTGGTTATAGTGAAAATAGTAAAGCTTATAGGATATTTGATCCTATTACCAAGAAAGTTGTTGTAAGTAGAGATGTACTTTTTGATGAATCTCTCAATGTCAAAGAAAAGGTGCTTTCCAACAACTCTCACCTTGTCAATGATCATGCAATGGCCGAGGAGGAGCTTCAAGGAGTTGAAGACCAAGAGGATCTTGCTCAAGATCCAAAGGAGCCAACAAGGATGAGGGCCGAGCCATCAAGGCTCACCTATATTGACAAAGGAAGAAAAGGGAAGATTCTCAACTACAAACCTCTTATTCTTTCTTGACTACTATGCTTTAAGAACCAACTTGTTTTGAAGAAGCAATTAAGTCTCAAAGTTGGAAGAATGCTATGCAAGTTGAGTTTGATGCTTTGTTGGAAAATCAAACTTGGGATTTTGTTGATCTACCTTATGGAAAGAAGCCTCTTACTTGTAAATGGATATATAGATTGAAGTATAATCAAGATGGTTCCATTCATAAGTATCAAGCTAGACTTGTAGCAAAAGGATTTTTGCAAGTTAAAGGCATAGATTACGATGAAACCTTTGCTCATGAAAAGAAGCCTCTTACTTCTTAATGAATATATAGATTGAAGTATAATCAAGATGGTTCCATTCATAAGTATTAGGCTAGACTTGTAGAAAAAGGATATTTGCAAGTTAAAGGCATAGATTATGATGAAACCTTTGCTCCTGTTGCAAAGCTTGTTACCATTAGATTGATCACATGTCTTGCTACTTCTTTCAAATGGGAGCTCTTTCAAGTTGATGTGACAAATGCTTTCTTGAATGAATTGTTGGAAGAGGAAATTTACATGTGCCGACCCGAGGGCTTCATCAAAGATGGAGAAGAAGACAAAGTGTGCCTTTTGAAGAAGAGTCTTTATGGACTCAAGCAAGCACCTAGAGCATGGTACTCTAGGTTACACTCTTACCTTATTTCCATTGAATTTGTTGTAATTTCTTATGAACCATCATTGTACTACAAATGTAATGATGGGAGGATCATTATTTTAGCTTTATATGTTGATGATATAATTCTCACAGGAAATAATCTTGATGGCACCAGTTTCTCACACGTTGGCCTAACGCTCCTCTTACAATGCTATGTTCTGCTACTTGCAGATCTTCATTCTAGCATTCCTCTTCATCCTATTAATTTCTGATCTATACTTATGTCTCAAGATGTGAGATTACAAGATAGTTTAACTAATCATTACAAGAGAGGTTTAGGCTAAAACATTGGTTAACTAATTCTTTGCAACATTAGTTTTTGAGTTGAGATGGCAAGTTGAACTATCATCTCCGACGGGCTAAGGTCCCGATAGTTCGACCTTGCTCGACAGTGTCTTGTGTTCTTCGTCTTTGTTGAGGCTTTGGTTGGGTCCTGATATGTCATTGTCAAGGTGTCCCAATATGTCGAGACTGGGGAATGCAAGAAAAATGGTTGCATGAGTTCACCATTTCCAACACAAATGGCATAATTAGTGGATGTGAGCCTTTCATTGGCTTCAAGCAAGAAACCACTCATTGTGCCATTTTTATTGAAAAAGCACTTGAAATACTTTATGATTTCACTTGGAGATCTGAACCTATAGTTCTTCTAGCAAATGAAAGCTTGTAGACTCGACCCTATCACTCTTGAACAAATCTAGAATGATGGATTTATAGATTTTAGTCTCACACTTGCAAAATCACTCCTTGATTTATAGTTTTTGGCAATCTTTCTCTCAATGCACACTCAAAACATCTGAGAATCAGATAAACTGTAATTGAATAAAGCCAACTATATGATTGATTTAAACCAAGAACAAATTAATGGAATAGAAACAATGCAAGAGAAAGCTTGAAAAAAGCACTGAACTTGACTAGTTTTGGGTGTATGAAGCACATAATACACCAAACTGAAATTTAATGCTCAAAACAAGTTTTGTATGATCCCACATGTGGAAAGTACACCTAGAGCCCACAACAAGATCTAGTGAAAAAAAAACCACAAGGTGTTGGTAAATAATGCAAGAGTTAAAGTGGATAATGCCAACATGTTAATACTTGAAGTCCTTATCTAATTTGAGAGTGAAGTTCTCTACACCTTTATAGAACTTCACCTTTATATAGCAAAGTTTTGATATTACAAGAAAATTAATGGAACATTCTCGAAAGTATAGAGAGCACTAGAAATATAGATATATCTAGAGGTGATTAGTGTCTAAAACATTGTGATTGTCTAACTTGAAACTATTTGGAGTACATTGGTGTCTATATTTAAGTGTAGCATGTGTCACTTAGAGTAGCAATTTATATTACCTTTATGTCAAGTCCTTTTTGTAACTTGATACTTGACATATATATAAAAGAATATATTGCACTCTTGTCATAGTTAGTAAAACAAGTGTATCTTTTGAGCTTTGTTTTGCATTTAACAAAGCCCTCTCCCTGCTTTCGCTGTGGTTGCATATTTATCCTTTCACTATACACTTGCTTCTCCATCCTATATCATTCAAGTTGCTCAAAATCGAAGTCAACCTTGTTATATGCATGAACTCTTTCAAAGTACTTGTCTTGGAATTCTTATATTAATCTCCTTGTCTCTTAACCTTTAATTATTATCTTTGTTTTTTTCTTCACTAGTTTGTGTATCGAAATGTTATCAAAAGCACTCAAAGAAATTAAATGTCTATGCATGTTGCTCCCATCCCTTGGAGATAGTACCAAATTATATGCATAAAATCAACAATAATAAGGATTGCAAATTCTATCCTAAGTTAAAAGTTCATTATGTGTGTAGGTGAAAGATGTCAAATTCAAATGTAGACACCATAATACTTCAGATATTTTTAAGTTGGAAATGCATAAGGCATCTAGGTGACACATGTCAAACTTAGTTGTAGACTCTAATGTGCTCTACATTATTTTAAGTTAGAAAATCACAAGATATCTAGGTGATGTAGACACTCATGTAGTTTAGATATTTCTAAGTTAGAAGTTCATAAGGTGCTCGATGAGATGTCACATTAGTCGCAAACACCAATGGATTCAACATATTTGTACATCAGTTTCTAAAACTCTATTCTTACTTTCTAGTATCTTTCATGGAATATTTGAGTATCCAACTCCAAAATATACAGGTGTAGAGGAGCTCACTATAAAAATGATTAATCAACTCAGATCTAAGCATATCGATGAAAATGAATATTGGGTCCAAAAAGACTTAACCTTTTAAGCCTTCTCTAGACCAATAGTAACATGTGTACTTTTAGGTAACACAAAAAATCTACCCAAAATTTGGAGTAGCTTTTTGTAAAATGAACATCTAAAATAGAGAAGAAAATAAAATTCTAATGTTAAAATATCCAAAAAAGAAAATAAAATGAGGGTTTATAGAGAGAATGGGATAGGAAAAGGGGGAGGGGCAGGCCCCCTTGGGAAGATCGCCCCCCCCCCCCCCCCTACTTCACTATAGCCAACAAATATGCCCTTCCTTGATGAAGGATCTTCTTTAGATCTATCATCAAGAGTGATGTTGACAAAACAAGTACAACTAAAGATCCTACAATGCTTGACACTCGGCCTTCTACCATGTAGGACCTCAAAAGGAGTCTTACCATCCAAGTAAGTACTTGTCCACCTGTTACAAAGATAGTTAGCACATGCTAAAGCTTCCCCCAAAAAAGACTTAGCAAGATTAGCATGTAGTCTCATTGCCTTGGCACATTCACAAAGGGTTCTATTCTTCCTCTCGGCCACTCCATTCTATTGTGGAGTCCTAGGACTAGAAAACTCTCTCTTAATTCAAAATTACCAATTTTGGCCTAAAACTAGTCAAGGAAATGTTGACAATTTTCACAATTTACATAAGCTCAATGAGTCCTATGTTTTATGAAACTTTAAGGTTTAGAATAATGTAGATATCATTATTAAACATGCAATTTGCTACATCAAATACTTATAGATTAAACATGCAATTTTTTATGAAACATGTTTTTGTTTAAAAAATAAAGATTACTTGATATTTATCAACTCAAATCTTATACGATTAAAAGCTGGAGATTATATTTGGGATTGCATTACTTACTTTAAATTTTAGCTCTAAATTTTTTTATCATTGGTTGTAATTTTTGATGCCTTGAAATATTGATTCCTTATAATGGATGGAATGGGAAAATTTGCAACCCTCTTGGATGGAACATATTGAAAATAGTGAGCCATCTTGGATGAAACCTTCAAATTTATCTCCATTTGTGACTTTTTGAAGATTCTTGTGGTCATATAATAATGTTCACTCCTCTGCATATCATGGAATGGGAATTAAAAGTATTGAGTAATTCTAATTAGTTTTTTTCAAACTTGTTGGATCTAGGGTTTTAGAAATTTAAAGTGTTGGTTGCTCAATACTTAGCTAAAATTTACATCATTTTATACTCCTCTAAAATCAATAGTTCCAATATTAGATTCTATTCACTTGGTATTTGGCATGTATCTAGGTACATAATATTGGATAGGTATTTAACAAATAATAAATCTCTCATACCCAACGATCAAAGTTTTTATATCCACATTGACACCCTCTCTTATTTTATCCATTTATGGAGCAATATGTCATAACCATGTATAAGGCCTCAAGCATAGCCTTACCTTTTGAGAAGCCTCCATGAAGGTGAAGAAAATGCAAAACCTACTCAACTTTGGATGAGGATGGCACCTTGCCTACACCCTCGTCCTAGATATAAGGCTTGTTGAGTTGTAAGTGTGGCTTGATGAGTTGTAAGTGTGGCTTGATGAGAGTACTTGGTCACATACATTAATCTCCATAATATGACAAAGTGAAAATATTTATCTCACTATCACAATATAGTGGAGGCTATCCCACACTCTTCATGGGGAGTGAAAAGTCTCTCTCCACAGCAGCTGGAGCCAACCCAATCACAAACAAGAGCAGTCAATCCTTTAGAGAGAGAGAGAGAGAGAGAGTGAGTATTGTGGTTTGGAGAAGTGAGAACATGCTACGGCAAAAACTTGCAGCTTTTTTCAGGTGATTCCATACAAATGCGTGTGCTGGGTGCTGTAAACATCAAGGATCCGTCTTAATTTGGCACTTGCAATATTGTTTAGAGCTTTATATATGTACATCAAGGATTAGCCTTAATTTGGGCACTAACAATTGTAGTTTAGAGCTTTTTATGTACATCAAGGATCAGTCTTAATTTGAGCACAAACGATATTTTAGAGCGTTCATTATGTTGTATAAGAGCTGCCGATCAGTTACATAGGCAGTCATTCGCATGGACTGCGCAAGGAGATTGCCTCTTTATTAGCAAGAAGGAGGTTTTTGGAAGTAAGCTTATTTGGATATTGCTGCAAAAGGCAACTGATATGGATAATTATAATCAGCCGTTCCTTTTTGCAAAGGATCGAGTATTATCTTTCAAATTTTATGTTTACCTATATGCTCTTCTGGCCACCCTGAATTCTGTCTTGGCCGGATACGGTACGAATTGAATGGTGCTGTTCTCATGAGACCTTCTGCTACTTACTTAGATTAAGCTTTCTTCATCCAGTTGTGGATTCTAGTGCAATAATGTCAGCGTTTTTCTGCATTCATCTGGTATTGCCATAGTGTAATTAAATATGAAGTATGAACCAAACAACGTATCAATTCTTATCTTTGCTTATGTCATATGTGCATTGTGGGCTAAGACTTTGACCTGCTGTGCTGCTTCAGACATTGGAGTGATGAGTGGCGCTGTGCTTTTCATCAAGGATGATCTAGATTTAAACGAAGTGCAGGAAGAGGTTTTAGTTGGATCCTTGAACTTGGTATCCGCTATCGGTTGCTTGATAGCAGGCAGGGTTGCTGATATGATTGGGCGCAGAAAAACTATGGCTGTAGCTGCGCTTATTTCACTTCTAGGAACAGTGCAAATGACACTAGCTCCTTCATTTTCAATGCTATTAACAGGCCGTCTACTAACGGGCATCGGAGTGGGTATTTCTCTCACCATTGCTCCGTTATACATCTCAGAAGTTTCTCCAGCTGAGATTAGAGGTAGGATGGTCTCTCTTCCAGAAGTCTTCGTCAACATCGGAATTCTATTGGGATACCTTGCCAATTACCTTCTCTCAACTTCGCCCATCAACTGGAGGCTGATGCTTGGATTTGGCTGCATTCCAGCAGTTCTTCTACTCTCTAGTCTTATCGTGTTGCCAGAATCCCCACGCTGGCTAGTCTTGCAAAACAGGACACGCGAGGCCGAATCCGTTCTTAGCAAGATCTGTAGAGACAGAGAAGAGGCCCTTTTTACACTTTCCGAGATGATAATAACTGCAAAAGCCCAAACTGATGAACTTTCTTGCTCTGAAGCAGGAGCAACGGATATCAAGCAGGCTCTGACAAATAATGCGCATTTCCAATCAAATCAAAAACTGAAAAACGATGGATCAGGCGTGTGGCTGCAGCTCCTTTGTCCCACTCCGAATGTGAGAAAACTGCTCATCATAGCTTTAAGCCTTCAATTCTTCCAGCAAGCATCGGGTATAGATGCGTTGGTTTAGTACACTCCATCAGTGTTAAATCAATCTGGCATGACCAGCAAATCCACGCTCCTGGGAGCCACAATGACGGTAGGAATAACAAAAGCTCTATTTGTACCAGTGGCAAGCATCTATCTGGATACAGTGGGCCGAAGGCCTCTACTGCTTGCTAGCAGCTTGGGCATGAGTGCTGCCATGGCGGTAGTCGGAGTAAGCTTGGCTTCCATGGGCAGATCGTTATCCCCAACAAGGAGCCTCCCTTCACAACTGGAGCTAGGATCTATATCAGCTCTAGTAGCGATATGTGCATACATGGCATTCTTTTCCATCGGATTTGGTCCGATCTGCGCAGTGCTTACGTCTGAGATCTTTCCTTCGAGACTGCGGTCGCAGGCGCTGAGCCTAGGAACAGTGATGAACCGCACAGTCAGTGGGGGTGTTGCATTCTCTTTCCTCTCCATAGCAAACGCAATAGGCCCACCTGGAACTTTCTTCTTATTTGCAGGAATATGCCTGGCATCTGCGGTTTTCGTCTACACATGCATACCTGAAACCAAAGGCAAAACTCTGGAGGAGCTCAGCAAGTAATTCTCAATATGGGCTATGTACTTGTTATTCAATTTCTAGGTCCCCTCTTTTTTCCTGATTGCATAACTTTTAGAGATCAATATCAGCTGGTTCTTCAACATGGGTTCTGCGGTTGCTGCTCGCTCTATTCCTCTCCTTCTTCCTGATTGCAAAACGTTTATAGGAGATCAGCTGGGCCCTCCACATTGGCTTTGTAGCTGTTGATCATTTTACTCATGTCATTTTTCCTGATTGCAAAACTAATATAGGAAATCAGCGCCTCTTCCACATGGGGTTTGTAGCTACTGATTGATTTAATCGCATCTCTTTTCCTCATAGCAAAAAAGCTGGAAGAGATGAGTTGCTTCCTCAACATGGGCTTTGCAGCTGTTCAATTTAACTCCGATCTTTTATCAGAATCGACAATCTGCTGAGGAGAAGGTCGGTTGTTTCCTCAATATGGGATTCCTATGTATTCCTACTTTGTTTCATGATCCCAAGATCTTCAGAGGAGATCAGATGGTTCTTGAAGATGAGGTCTGTACCTCAATATACTCCAGCCATTTCCCTGATCGCCAAAATTTGGAGAGGACATCAGCTGATGCCTTTGAAGTACTTGAATTAATGTTATTTTATATCTCTGTTTCTTCTTTGGATTGCCTTGCAAAGCTATATAGTAGTACTATGTCCTGTGTTCAAAGTGGTGAATGGAATTCCGCTTGAGCCAAATCAAAGTTAAATTTTTTCCATGGAATCTTGTAGCTGTTTTATTAATGAGAGAGAATAAAGGTCTCCCATGTACACAGGTTTGTGTGTGAGATCAGGGTCGATGGAGGGAGATGAAGGGGGCTTAGGGAGGGGGTTAAGTGTGACCCAACATCGCTATTAGCCCCCTTTGAGTGTGAAAACTCCCTCAGATTGGATGAAAAGTAAAGACACAAATCTTCTAAACATGATGCCTAGTCACCACCTTGGGTTGACATTTTCTTTTACTCACTTCTAGATGGTGTTAAAAATGTGCATTTACGGATCTTGAATAGATCTACCATGACCTACATGCATGAGAGTTGCACACTACCAAATATATCATGAACGGATCTACCACGACCTACATGCATGAGAATATGCACACTACCAAATCTATCTTGATCAACTCGGAATTTAGTAGGCTATCAAACAAGATTTGGATCTAAGCAAGAGCTCTTGAACACAAAAAGTAACCATCCATCAAAGACAAGCAAGTTTCATGTACATCCATGAAAAAACTAAGTGTCACTCAAGATTTTAGAGTGAGGAAACATCATACTCTCGGGTAGAGAAAGAAAAACCATGAGCACTCGGGTACTGAGAGAAAGTACAAGAGATTTTGGCATCAAAACAATTTTCTCTCTCAAAAAAGATCATAATACTTTCATATACTAATAGCTCGATTTCTTGCTCTAAAAAGTATATATGTGATGACCCCTTAACATGATTGGACCTCATAATTTGCACCTCTCTAAGGTGGTGAATGTAGGTCCAACCTCATGATGACATTTGGCATGCTACCACTTGACTAGCTTCTGCCTACTTTAACATTGCTTTATGAAACAAGCTAATTTATGACAGGAATGATCTAATGCAATTAGGCCTATTGTTCACATGTGTGATTGACATATGTACATAAAATTGTGATATTATCAAACTATTATTTACATAATCTTCATAGATGGAAGATATATACTATGAAGACAAATCTTCTAAACATGATGCCTAGTGGACCATGGTTGACATCTCCTTTTACTCACTTCTAGATGCTAAGGCATATTGTGCACATGGATAGGGACATAACAGGATTTAAGTAGATAGAGTTTAGAGTATATTAGATGATTTCATGAATGCAATCAACAACCTTTATTTGAGGTTGTTGTTCTTTTTTTTCTAGTATTTGATTGATTTCAAGTTATGATGCTAGTTTCTTGTTGACATAACTTAACATATAGTATATTTCATGCACATTTATTGATCAAATCATATAATGTATTGTTCATGAATAATAACTCTTCAATTCGCATGAGATCCAAAAGCATTTACAATGATGTACACTATGAGGACTCAAGCCTAAATGTACTCATATCTTTAGACAAAGATTCAAAAGGCTAATAGACCAAGTGACCATCTTCTATGAAATCAAAGAACAGGCAAGTCAAGTTTAATTTCTAATAATTTTGTTAAGCAATATTTACTTGAAGGAAAATTTTGCTAGCTAAATGCAATAAGAGCATTAGTTATGAAAACTTGTCATTTTTTTCTATGTTGTAGTAGTGCTGATGTGGCAACCAATAAATAGATGGTAAAGCATTTTCACATTCTTGCCAAATATTGGCCAAGGGTGATCTATTCTCAAATTCTTGAACAAGGTTTGGTGCCACTCTGCTAGATTTTCCACATAACTAGATTTAACTTTTCTCCAAAGATTATTCTACACTTCTTTATTATTCTTTTCGTGCTTGAGTAGGGTAATTCTCTCCCTATATGTGTTTACATTTTGGCTAACAAAATGTTTGTTGTAGAGAAATTTTCTATCAAGAGAAAATTGGTGTTTCTATTATGTTTGCTTTAAATGTTGATGACAAAATTACTCCTATATTAAATATCTTTATATGTAGTAAAGGACATTTATTCGTCTTCTTGAAGAAGATTAATTTTGTTAGAATAGTGTTGAATCAAGTATGTCAAGATAAGGACGTTCTTGTTGCTAAGAGAAATAACCAACTTTGTTTTCTTGATTTCCCAACTTTTGTATCACACATTAAAAATTTGACTACTACATATCTTTTACTTTGAGAGAGTAGACCCCAACTTCTTAAAGTATTCCATAAGTACATATTAATTTGATCTTCATCCAAAATTCCACAATGAGTTCAAGTAGTTTGAAGATTCGATAATGAATTTCCTGCTTGACCATCATGAAGAATGACTTTATAAGATGGGATAGTCAAGGCTCCTATTATAATTGTAGGTTGAAGCATTCAAAAAAAACTTATTTCAAGGATGGTTAACAAAATTGAATGTAAAGGCTTTGCAAAAAAGAAGTTGAATATGGGTTCTTAACATTCTGACATATTGTTGCTTCCTCAAGAAGCTCCACGACCCTCTACTACATATCCTGTAGGAGACAATGAATCTTGTTATCGCAAACTCACATTATCCAGTTGCAATTACATTGTGCTCTGGACCATGGACATGGAGATCATAGAAATGAAAGAGTCTCATAGAAAAAGTGGTTCATATATTTTCAAAAATGATGTATACAAAAAATTGTATTACATAATACAAAATTTCATTGTTCAAAATCTATGGATCTTCAATTTCGATGGATGTTCCAATGTCTTTGCATTTTATATGCCCTTCCTGCCTTACTCTTACCTGCACAAGAGAAATTGTTTTAGTTAATATATTTTTTGAAACTGATTCACTTAGAAATAAAAAAAATGAAATATTTTTATATGGCATAACGTACCTTTACACCATTCAATCGAAATTGATAGTGTTGAGGTAGATCGAATTGCAACATGTCTAGTTCTGATTGAATGTAATTGAGACACCAATCTTCCTCGACCTCAATCATTGCAAGAATGTTGTCATTTCTTTTCACTGCCATCTGAAGTTGCTCTTGAGAGTTTATACCAAATTTTTGATCAAGTGACTTCCAAACATTTTTGCATTTGATCCATCTTCTATAATACAGCAACAAAGTGAGCATTTGTTTTTCAATGTGATTTCCAAATGTCATTGATGAGGAACATACTCTGCACTCAGCTTGCTGATTTTGTTTTGTATCCCACCAACCATCATCCAACAACTCGCCGATTATTTCAGCACTCAAGTCCTTACAAATAAACATTGTTTTCATTCTTCGAACATTGCATTTGGAAAAAAAAATCAACAAAAATAGTAAAAGGTAGATACTAACTTAATCTATTATTCTTTGATCCAGTGCTACATTTTAATATACTCTGAATATCAATATATAGCCTAGATCAAAAACTTTCTAAAATTGCTGCATCAGGAGAAATCCATTCCTCACTCAAAAAATCTGGTAGAGGATATGGCTCTAATCTACCAACTAAACCATTTTTATTAGGAAAATAGGTGTGATCATAAAAGAAAATTCCTAACCCTAATAGTGATTTTGGAGAACGACCTTTACATTGTAAAATACCATTATCTGAATGCATGACATTGATTATTCATGCAATCGATTGAACTGTTTGCCATTCAACAAAATTTGATGGATACAAATCTGCAAAACCAACAACATCACAAGAAAAATATAATATAAAGAAAATGTTGAGAATGGAGAGAATGAAAGATTGAGAGGTAAACCTAAGAATGAAAATCCAAAATAAGAGATAGAATGAAAAAAATGAGAGATATACCTATGAATGACAAGAAGTTCCTAAACTACAAGGATTAGTTAACTAAAGTTTACGACTATTGACGTCAAATCAACCTCGAGTGTACAATGACAGGTAGCATAAGAGTATTCAGGCAATAACTGTGGTCCAATCACAATTGTTTGTTCTGCCCGGTGGGATATTTGAAAATCACAAAAATTTGGCTGGAAAAGTTAAATACAATTTCCGTCTGTCAACCACTATTACAGTTCGTCACAGATGGACACCATTCATTGGGACACAAAAGTGTTGAAAGCGTGCAAAGTCAAAAACAACATCTTAACAAAGGGCCCATTTTGAGTTCTAATATTCTCTAATGCATGTAAATCAGTGCACCTGTAGACAATAGGTAAGTGTGCAGTTTACTCTATGCAATGTATGTAGAGTGTGCTGTAGATTGAAGATGTTTGGGCGATTGTCAAATTATTCGAATGGTCAATCGAGTAGGTGAAGTAAAATTGAGATGGCCAAGTCTTCGAGCTTCTTGGAGTAATTTGAAATGACATTCGAATGTAGATATTGGCAAGAATGGATACCCTTTACTCCGGAGATAAAGATTTGTCAAAAGGTCAAAGCATTCGTCCTTCGAATAGTTCGGTTGATTCGATTCTGTGTAGAATGTCGTAGGTGTCAAACTGTTGCACAGAAACCCATGTATTTTATCAGACATCACTCTACACATAAAATGAGAGTAGTTTTGCAGGTACTGCGGTCTGTGTTAAGAAGCACGACTAAATATACAAAATAGCAAAACAAAAAACTATGATTCCTACAGGTATTAGCAAATGAGTAGCTAAGAAAACCTAAAGAGGTTGCATTTGATCCTAGATCAATCATTAATTCAAGGATCAAGAATGCACGGGAAGAGTCTTGAATGAAATTGAAACACCAAGGAGAAAACTATGAGCTTAATCTCCAACAAGATGGTGATGTGATCATCCTTGTACTTTATGTAAATGACATCAGTTTTTGTGGAAATAATGTCAAACTCATTGATGATGCAAAACTAGCTATTAGAAAAAGAGTTTAAAATGTAAGATCTTGGAACTTTGCACTATATCTTGGGTCTTGAGGAAGATAAGACATCTTCATATAGCTTTATTTGTCAATACAAGTATGCTACTTCACTTCTTAAGAGATTTAATATGGATAAGTGCAAAGGTATTGACACTCCTATGGAGCATCATGTAGGAAATCCAATAGATTGTGAAAGATCCTTCATGGACATCACCCTCTATAGGCGTCTCAGGCTCCATGATTTGGCTCGCTATTACTAGACTTTATCTTAGCTTTGTGGCAATAGGTTGAGTCAATATATAAAATCTTTTTTGATCAGTCATTGGAAGTTAGCCAAGCGAGTGCCTAGGTACCTTTCTAGCACTCTAGATTATGAAATTTGTATCAAAGAGATAATTTTTGTCTAATTAGCTTTTCAGTAGATTTTATAGGTGATAAGTGCGATAGGAAGTCCACTAGTGCATTTTCTATATATCTTGGAAGTGGAGTCATCTCTTGGCTCTTGAAAAAACAGGACACTATATGACTCTCATCAACTGAAGCTGAATACAAGGCACTCACCACCACCACCAAGAAAATTTATGGATCAAGCATATTTTGGCGGATCTAAAGTGATTCACAAGTGAAAATGTTCCCATCATCAAGTGTGACAACATTTCAGCCCAAGTCCTTGCTTCAAATTCCATCTTCATGCAAAGAGCAAGCATATCGAGGTGGCACATCACTTTGTGAGGGAGAAAGTTCAAGTAAAAGACATTATTTTGGAGCATGTGGATACTTCATTATGTGTGGCTGATCTTCTCACTAAGCCTTTGCTTAAGGCTTCATTTATTAAGCATAGATTAGCCTTGGGAGTTGTTAGCAAATCTATCTTGTAAAATGTTGCATAACTAGTTCTCTTTTAAGGAGGAGTTTGAAAATAGATAAAAGTAGAGTAGTTATCCTGGATGCTAGTTGTCATCATGGGGTTGGATTCATGTTGGATGCTAGTTGTCATCATGGGGTTGGATTCATGTCCACCATCACCTTGTACATATTTTTATAATGATTTATGAAAATTAAAAGGCTTCCAACTCGAGTTCTAGTGAGATGGTGACACTGGTCACAAAATGTAAGGATTAAGCCCTTGCTTAAGGCTTCATTTATTAGCCTTGGGAGTTTTTTGCAAATCTATCTTGCAAAATGTTGCATAATTACTAGTTCTCTTTTAAGGAGGAGTGTGAAAATAGATAAAAGTAGACTAGTTATTTTGGATGCTAGTTGTCATCATGGGGTTGGATTCGTGTCCACCACCACCTTGTACAGATTTTTATAATGATTTAGAAAAATCAAAAGGCTTCCAACCCGAGTTGTAGTGAGATGGTGACACTTGTCACAAAATCTAAGGATTGGAACTTTGCTAGTATGCATCCAAATCTACATCTCATTGGCT
Source organism: Diphasiastrum complanatum (assembly GCA_029204225.1). Taxonomy (NCBI): domain Eukaryota; kingdom Viridiplantae; phylum Streptophyta; class Lycopodiopsida; order Lycopodiales; family Lycopodiaceae; genus Diphasiastrum; species Diphasiastrum complanatum. The sequence continues at coordinate 51,833,745 of CM055096.1, forward strand.
CATGAGGTCCAATCATGTTAAGAGGTGTAGATCATGAGGCCAATCGCATCAAGAGGTGCAAATCATGTGGCTTAATCATGTTAAGACCTACACATCATGAGGCCCAATCATATTGTGAGGTGAAAATCATGAGGTCTAATCATCATGAGAGGTGCAAATCTAGAGGTCCAATCATGATGAGGTGCAATCCACGGGGTCCAATGAAAGTTAGAGGTTTTTAGATGCACTTTGGAAGCAAGAACTCAAGCCACTACTATACGAAAGTGTGCTCTCATTGTTCATACAATGTTTTGAGAGAGAATCAATTTTGACTTGCATACTCTTTCAATTAGAAATTGACCCAGAATACAATGTCCATTTGATCTTGAAATCATTGAAGAAAAAATCACAAACAAAAATATAAACGTAGAAAGATGAGAAATTTACGGTTGCACTAAGAATTAGATTTAGATGAGTCTATGACCTAGCCTAATGACGAGAATGAGCCAGTAACTGATGAGCAATGTAATGAGGATATTGACTCTCTCTCTCTCTCTCTCTCTCTCTCTCTCTCTCTCTCTCTCTCTCTCTCTCTCTCTCTCTCTCTCTCTCTCTCTCTCTCTCTCTCTCTCTCTCTCTCTCTCTCTCTCTCTCTCTCTCTCTCTCTCTCTCTCTCTCTCTCTCTCTCTCTCTCTCTCTCTCTCTCTCTCTCTCTCTCTCTCTCTCTCTCTCTCTCTCTCTCTCTCTCTCTCTCATGGATGGTTCTTCACTTTAAAATGCTCCTCTACACTATGCACACTTTTACGGTAATACACGATGGTTGGCACTTCAAAAAAAGGTCCTACACCCACACCATATTAAAACTTTCCTTTGTTTTTTCAAAAAAAACATAAAACCCTTTTTTTTTTAGTCATGCGCTTTATGAAATTTTTTAAGCTTAGCCACAACTTATGGACAGGAGCAGTAGCTTCTCTCTCAAGCTATAGTGTTGCCTTCCAAGAAGCTTAAATATGGATGTTAGCACCTATGGTCCAACGATGGACTTTAGGATGTTCAATGCCATTTGTGGATGATTAAAATATGATTTTCTTATCATGATTGAGGTCGCATTCTTGTTGTATGGACAACGGCCAACTACATACATAAAATGCAATATGATCTCTTGCATAAAATTGAAGTGTTTCTTCCAAGTAATGCTTTGTCTTTCGGTATTGCATTAATTGTTCATCTCCTTTTGACTATGTAGAATTCTTGTGTGAGGATCTACACATTTGTCCAATTCTTACCTACCGCAACCTACTTCACTTAGTAGTTCGATTTTGAACCTTATATTGAAAAGTGTCTATACATGTATGTTACTTTGAAGTATAGGGTAAGCATTAAATTAAGTAAGACCCTTGCTTTGATAGAAGAGGATGACTATGTGTTATAATTACAATTCGAAAGTAAGGATGCTTTGCGGTATATAATGAGAGCATTATGTATTGCTTTTTCTTAATGAAAACGAACTTTTCGTGGGAATAACAAACTTGAATAACAGTCATACTTGAAAGCTCGAACTCTTTTCTTCTGATTGTCACTGTATAGAAATAAGTCATCAATGTTCTTCTTCGGTACCCTTTTTCTTTTCTTTTTAGTATCGTCTTTTTGATAACATCTACATCAACAACAGATTTTAAGCATTTCAATTCTAGATGTTTATCTCTGAATTGATCTTGATTCCAAATGAGATACTGATTCTTGATATGGTAACAGAACATGTTTCTAATACACTACCATTTTTCGACATGGTATCAGAGCTGGCAGTTCAGTAATCTACATTTTTTGTGTAGGTTATCAGTCTTGTTTCTACCAAGACATCATGTTTGAAAATGCACAACTAGCAGTATTCCGATCTTGTTGTTTGTACCAACGATCATTTACTCAGCAAGGCCTCACTCTTTCTAGAGTTATTTTTATGCTAGTTCAAGAGGAGATAAGAAGAAATGGGTCCTCCTTCAATTCAGGGTCGGATCTGCAATCTCTATACACAAAAGATCAAAAGTTTAGATCTCACAAATCTACACATAAGAAGTGTCAACAATTAGGATCGAACTCGGGATGACATCCATGATCGAATTTAGAATCGAATTCAGAGGCTTCATCTTCCCAATCAAGAAAAACTCTATTTTGCAAATACTATAAAAGGACTATCCATCTCATCAGAGATTGCAGAATATTGAAGTTCAACAATGAAAAGAAGAAGCAGTTTCATCAACAAGCAAACACTGTATCAGCCAGTTACTCGATCCAGCCTCAAGATGAAGATGAATCTACATTTTTGACCAAAGTGGAAGAACTATAGGATATCGATTCCTAGTATCTGGAATCAAGAGCCACCCAACACGTGACTCACCATCTCGATTGTTTCCAAGACTACATCACATTCACTCATCCCATTCTAAGACTACCATTCACTCATCCTAGAATGGTTCAGTTTCGTTTCACAACATCCAAGGTGAAGGAACCATCAAGGTCGAATTCCAAAGAGATAATGTAAAAGTTCTATCCAATTTTCTTCACATTTTGAATCTTGCTAAAAATCTGCTCTCAATTAGTAGGATCACTGATTCTGGTCATAGGGTCAAATTTGATTCAGTAGGCTGCTCTATTCTTGACAAATCCAAGAATGTTTTAGCTTTCAATAAGAGGTGTGGCAATCTTTCAAAAGTTAAGCCATTACCAATCTTCCAATAGTCAAGCTCTTTATACTTCTACTTCTATATCTACTAATATTCTTTGGCACTTCATGTTAGGCCATTTAATTTTTTATTGTATCCAACAAATGTCAACTCAAAATTGAGTACATCATCTGTCTTCTATTAGCAAATCAAGGTCACACTCTAAAAGCTATGTTTCCAGCAAACATTTTAGACCTCTAGTCTATTCTGATTCTGCTCATTCTTCTAAAGGCTTATTAGATCTTGTACATAGTCACATTTGTGGGCCTATGCAAACTTATTCCATAGGGAGAGCCATCTATTTTCTAGCTTTTGTTGATGTTGATAATTTTTCTAGAATAATTGTCACATATTTCTTGAAAGACAAATCTGAAATATTCAAGTTTTTCAAATAGTTCAAATTTTCCACTAAAATTTGGACCCAAGAAAAATTAAAGCTCTATGTACTAATGGAAGAGGAGAATTCATTTCTATTGAGTTCAAAAATTTCTCAAGGAAAATAGGATACATCAGAAATTTCTACTCAGTCAAATGATGTAGCTGCAAGGAAGGATCAAACTCTAATTCAAAGTGCTAAGAGCATATTGGCCCATGTCTCTCTTCCAAAAAAATTTCAAATAGAAGCTATTTCAACTTGTGCCTACTTAAGAATCGATCCAACATAAAAGGTATAAATGGCAAACACCTCATCAAATATTGACTGGATCGAAACTATCTCTGAAGCATTTTCAAGTTTTTGGATGCGTAGCATACTCTCAAATTCCTATTGAATCGAGGAAGTAGCTAGACCATACTAGCAGTAAATCAATAATTTTTTGTTACACTTTCGACCCAACTGTCCAATTTTGCAAAATTCTTTTGCGAGCTATAACATTTTTTGAAGATTAGTTTTAAACCTCAAGGGTAAGGCTGCAGCCATCAATCCCTATTCCGATCTCACGGTTGAAACCATTCCAACCTCAGTGTCGACCATCAAAAAATTGATTCAGACTCTGATGATGAGTCAACTCCTCAGAAGGTCGAATCACATCACAGGGTCAAAATACATTGCAAAAAATTGAATCGACCCAAAAACCTCTAGCTTGTTACTTTGTACAAGAAGATATCACTATAGTTTCAGAGGCAATGTCAATTGTAGATGTTGATTAAGTGAAAGATGTAGCCAACCCATTTGTCCAGCCAACATTCCGAATTTCAACCATTCATCAAGACATTTCCATGTCAAAGGCATATGGATGCGATCTCAAGGGCAATCAACACCTTGTATGCAAAGTCCAACAAAGCCCAAGGATCTAGTACAGAAGATCGCCCAAAGCTTCAAAATCAACAAACTTAGATTCAAATTTCCATTTCAATTTTTCTTTTTTATCCTTCATAACCATCTACTTTCATGTTGATGTTTTCTTATCATTCAGTTTCTATCTGAATAATCTGAAGGATCTAAATGGCATGCCAATAAACAAGTACGAGCTACTCGAAATACATATATGCAAGGATCGACCCACAGAATTTGACCCCACAAAAAAAAAAAAAAAAAAAAAAACCCTCTCAAAGTGTTGAGCGATCAAGACATGACCAGTTCTAAATCAAGTCACACTCTACTCGACCCAGGAGCAATATCTTAGACCAGCCAAAAATCGACCTCAGTGGCATTCTCTACTTCAAAATCGAAATCTAGTGCTGCCACAAATGCTACCAATGAGGCAAATTGGCTAACGACTCTAGTTGTAGATATCGACCTTGCTCAACAATCAACAAAAGCACTATCCTTGAAATCGAACACTATCCTTGAAATTGAGATTTCAATCGAAATTAGGCAGAGCAAGGAGATTCCAATCATTTACTACAGGACAAATTTTCCATGGATGGTAGCTACCCTTGAATAGCATAGGATTGAACAAGGTTAAAGAAAACATCATTAATATCATTCAATAGTATTTACTTAATGACATCACCAATGCATGCAAACTCCCTATTGTAATCCTTCACTCTCAAAATATAATTTTGAGCACTCTCTCCCTTTTGTTAAAAGATTTGGAGGATTTGATTCCTCAAGCTAAGAAGTATAGAAGTATTTTTTTGATTCATAAATAGCTTGCTCCCATGCCTCCTTGGCCGAGGGACATGCTCCTATCTCCCTTAGGAGCTCATTAGACACATTTATCTTGAGGCAATGCAAAGCCATTCTTGATCTCTTCTTGAACCTAGTAGCCTCTTATGGATTCCATTCTAACTTTCCATGTGGAATAGTTAGATGGAGTCAACTTCTGACTTGCTTCCAATAGGTATGCTCCTATTGATGCCATGATGAGCAAGTAATCACTTAGCTCACACATGTGAAGTGCCTCTAGAAATGAGTATGTGACGTCCAAATAACTTGTTTTGAACACAATTCAAGATGCTAGTAAGATCCAAAGAGATCTAGATTGTAAATTCTAGCTAGAATCATACCACAATGTTCCCAAGATCAAACAACCTTGACACTTCCAAGAATGTTTCAATACTTAGATCCAATCACCTCTATGAACTCACACAAGCTCAAACACACTATTCTTGAGAGTTGGATTGGGATTAAAGTGAATTGACAACAATCTATGTCAAGCAATTTCACCCTCTTGACTAGCTTTGAGAGAAACGTCCAATTGTGGCCATAACACTTGAGATCACAAAGGAATTGAACCATAAAGATTCAAAAAACACCAGGTGGGCACACCTACCTACCCTCAATGATTAGATCCAAACATCTACTAGATGCATCAACAACCCTTGGAGTCTTCGTCTTCTCAATCTACACTTTATGTTCTTCCTAATAAATGTCTACTTAGACTCAATGGATCAAAGATGAGTTTGCTACAAATTTTCAAAGTGGATGCAACTCACATGTGGCCTATACTTTTTTCACATTAAATGCTCAATAATGATCCAAAGAAACCATCAAAACTAGCAATCATTAGCCAATTTGAAGCTAGAAAACAATTGAGATGCAAGAGCACTTTCAAACCTGGATTTTTCAATCAAGATCTTGCTCCATGAAGATCAAACTTCAAGCATGCATGTGCTTAGGCTCTGATACCATGTCAAAAATGGATAGTTTAGGACCGTATGAAGATCTACCAAGACCTACATGGATGTGAGATTGCACATCTACCAAAGATGGATGGATTGGAAGAGCTATCTACCACATTTTGAATCTAGGCAAGAGCTCAATCACATCAAAAGTTACAATCATCCAAAGACAATCAAGTTTCTTACATCCACATGAAAAAAAACTAAGTAAAATGCACTATGAGACTTCAATCCAAGCACCTTGCTCTCGGTAGAGAGAGAGTAGACCAAAATGCTTCCAACTCAAAAATTGCATTCTCTCAAAAAAAATGTATGTACAAAGAGAGAACACTCCCATATATTAGTGGCTCAAGTTCTAGCATGAGGAATGCTCAAATTTGATTGACCCCATGGATTACACCTCTCATAATGATTGGACCTTAATATTGACACACCTCTCCATGATTAGACCACATAGCTTGCACCCCCTCAATTTGATTGGCCAAGTGATTTGCACATAAAAACATGATTGGGCCAAATACTTTGCACCTCTTAATGTGATTGGCCTTGTGATCTACACCTCTTAATGTGATTGGGGCAAATTTGACATTGAGATGCAGATTTGGATGCATACTAGCAAAATACCAATCCTTACATTTTGTGACACATGTCACCATCTCACTAGAACTCGAGTTGGAGGCGTTTTGAATTTTCGAGATCAACATGAAAATATGTACAAGGTGGTGGTGGACAGAAATCCAATGATGGCATCTAGCAAGGAAAATAACTAGTCTAATTATACCATCTTTCAATCTCACAAGAAGAGAGAGAGGAGATAGAAAAATAGAGGGCACCGCCACTCAAGCAAACTTGTTCTCAATAGAACTACTAAAATGATGTACAATGACATGCTATTTATAGTAGGCTGGCTGCCCAATTTCACTTCTAATCCATCCAATTTTTAAGCTTATCCACTTATCTCCCTTGATCAAGATCAAAGGCAATCTAACAATCTTGACTAATTTCAATGGTCTATGTTTTAGACCACAATGGTTTATGCCTCCCTTGACATTTTTACGCATGCTAAAAGTGTGAGAAATTTTAAATGAACAATTAGAACTCATCTAATAGTTTTAAGCCTCAAAATAGTCAAGTTGCAATTTACTAGTTTTCACAAGTGCTAGTTGTTCTTTTTATCAATTATTAAATTTCAACTTCAGCTCGTCAAATGTTCATTGTTGAGTCTATTCTATTAAAAATATACCATTAGAAATTTCACTACAAGAATTGTTGCGATTTCCGACGGAATTTCCAACGTGAAATCTCGTTTTAATTTTTTTTTTAATTGACTTGGGCATCGAAAAACGCGTCGCAATAGGGTCATCGGAATCCGTCGCATTTAAAATACGTCGGTATCTAACGACAACACCAAAACAGGCAACAGGCCGGTCAAAACAATTCTCGAAAAATATGCCACGTGGGACATTGGAATTCGACAAAAAAATTTCAGACGGAATTTGACATATTTTTTTTTTTCTCTCGGAATTCGACGGATGGGATGTCGAAATCCAACAGATAGGACGTCGGAATTCGACATATTTTTTTTTTTCCCGTCAGAATTCGACAAGTTTTTATTTACTTATTTATTTTATTTATTTTTATTTTTACTTTTATTTTTTTTGTCGAAATCCGACGGATTTTAAATGTGTAGAGATTCCAAGATTGTTGAAAAATAGAAAAAATCTAAAATTTCATGATACAAACCCTTACAAACTAATTCCATGATACGAATTCTTACTTCAATGTGGAGATTATGGCAAGAACTGCAAATACACTATGTATGGCATATAGTACTACATAGCAACTAACCTAACCAAAAGTTTCAAACACGTCGAATGAATATTTGGATCAACTATATTCACAATATTAATCAACTAATATGCTACGAACCCATTTATTAACTGGTATGGAAACTAGCATAAATTGCAACCAAACATATTCCAATTGACAGGAAGTGCATACGGAAAATAAATGATTACATAAAATGGCGTAGATGAAACAAACTGAAAATTAGATAAAGCGCCCATACCTATTTGTGAGTGCATATGCATGTAGCCGGAAAGCAAAGAATTGCTAGTCATGAATGCTTCAATTGATTCTACTATGTTTGCAACTTTGCTTCTGTCCTTTGCCAGATAATGAGATAGACAATTGATCACTCAGGTAAACAGATGTTGTAGGGTTTGTTGGTCACCAGAAAACCCTGACAAAGGGCCACAAAGATATGCCATACTTCACAGGTCTTAAAACATAGGCACAAATGGTGCACTGGCCATAGGTAGATATCTCAGAAGGCCACAAATTTGATCCTAACTCACGTAGGACGGATAGGGCCAGAAATGAGCTCCCAGACAAGGTTTACAATGGCTTACAATCAGGTAGAATGCCACAAAACGCAAGGTTCATGCTACACATAAGAGTACTTAAAATCTAAACCCTAAAATCTACAAAGAACATAACATTAAATCAAACTTTTGTAACTATATTTTTCTTGCTCTCTCCGTCTCTCACACACGTCCTTCTCCTCTCTAACTCTCTCACGATCATAAATCACTAAGACACATATATGTGTTGAACTACACAAAATATACAATACAAGGAAGATAGTATACAAGAAAAGTTACAAAGAAAGAAATCTTAATTGCACATAACAAAACAAAAGAATCATACTTGGAATGAGACAAATGGAATTGATAGAGTTGCGAAGAAGCGCCAAAAGCCGATCTCCAACAATCTCCTGCAAGAATAAAAAATAAGAGAAACCTAGAAAAATGGCACCGGCTTTGAGAACACGGACAAGTGACATCATCAATTAAAAAGATGCAGTGTCTTGGAAATGGGACGTCAGTTTTCGGCATATTTATTGTCTGTCGGATTTCAACATCCGTAAAATTTCAAGGCAAAGTTTTTTTTTCTATCAAATTCCGACGTATTATTATGTCGGAATCGGATGGATTACGAATTTTTTTTGAATCAGTCAGAGCCTTGTGTCGAAAGTCGCGCATTTTGTTGTTGATTTTGAGTGCCAACATAATTGACCAAAGTGACCCATGGTCCTAGGCAAAAACAGTTGCATACCCTAATCTAGTAGTAATATGTCAACCCCAACTCATTCAACCCAACCTCAATGAGAAACACTCCACTCACGACAAGAGGTGTATAGGGCATTGATTGGGCATCCACTTGTCTCATGATTGTTAAAGAAAACCTGAAATTATGGAGGCGATATATAGACCATCAAATGGAGACCAAAATAATTCTTAGCTTCGCCGCCCTTCTCAAAATCTTCTTTGCCTATTCCCACCCCTCTCAATAATGAGTCATCGGCTATGCGTGCTACATGGACCCGGTTTTGTCCCACATGCAAGGAAATATCATCACACAAGCTGACTTTTCATTTATTATTGGGACCCAACAAAATTGTCTCCAATGTAACCCTTCCATCTCGAGACTGAATAGGTAAATATTTTCAGAAAGACGGGAACAGAACATATCTTGGTTTAATCTTCAAGAGTGAAAAAGATAAAAAAAAATGAAAGATAAAAAAAACTTTGATCATTTTTCAACCCCCCGGATGTGGCCAATATTGACTAGCTCTCATGAAAGGCACACAATATATTTGAAAATATAGATTTCCTTAGGGAGCTACCTATAAATCCAAGATTGACAATCCAAGTTTGATGCACATGTCCTACCTAGTATCAAGACTATGAAAGCTGCACAAATACCAGAGTTGGTCAACTTGGCTAAAATTTGTGAGGTAAAACTTCAATTATATCTCGATTGTTGCATATGTTGTAGCTCCTTGATGCTGCTTTGTCCATTGTGTTGCTTTTTACTTGTCCACATTAGGGGCAATGTTTTTCAGTGGAGAAGAGTCCATAGTCATTTGTTGGCCATGAGCCTTTTTATTAATGTCCAAGTCTAAATGCCTTATTTATGCATTTATACACAACACAGATAGCAAAGTGTTTCAGCTACATAAACTATGAGGCATAGTCATTTGTTGGCCATGAGCATTTTTATAAACAACATAGATAACAAAGTGTTTCAGCTACATGGACTATGAGGCCTAGTCATTTGTGGCCTTGAGCATTTTTATTGATGTCCAAGTCTAAATGCCTTATTTATGCATTTATACACAACACAGATAAGAAAGTGTTTCAGCAGAGCATACATAGACAGCTTCACAATATTTGCTCAACGAGACAAGCACGGACAACAAGATACATGGTTTCACTATCTCCATGAACCCTTAAATGTAGCAGATGGGAGTAACCAGCAATAATTCAAGTCATAACTATAATATTTCTCCATGTGGATAAAAAACGTGCATTCAGTAGACTCTTAATATTTTTAACTGAAAGGAGGATACCATCCTAAAGTAGAAAGCACCTTGACAAGCCTTTTATTCCGATATGTCAGTGTGACAGGGACGTGCTAAAATAAACTTTACATTAATGGATAATTGGGAAACAGAATGGCCTAGATTTTGGCAGGGCTTACAAGTAACATTGACATTCAGCATACTCTCTCGGTCCAATGGTAATGCTGGAAGAAACAAATCACTCTGCCTTAACCGTTCGTTCTTTGTTGATAAATAGATTTTTATGAAATTTGTTGATAAATTCACCAAATCAGTCCATTTGCGTGGAACTTATCCATACTACAGAACCTTATATATCATGAAATAAGTTACACGGTGTGCCACAATATTATAACTGATGCTACTCCAACGTGTGATGATACATTAAAAGTCATTTCAGCTTAGAGCTCTTATCACAGTCCCCCTGATCCTTTGTTTTCTACCAAAGCCATCAGAACTTGTTGCTGAAAAACAAAATGCATTCCGCGTTTTGGGATTATACTCATTTACAACGAAATAGTATTGAGTGGGCAACTTATAATTGCCCAATTCTGTCACCTGCTGATTTACCTGTTTCATCTTCAATCAAAACTAGTATTAGTATAGAATGCCATATCACCAACTCAAATTGGCTTTTGAAGCTCTGTCCTTGAAATGAGCGCCTGATTTGTATACATGTGGCATGCCATTATATTGCCTTCTTGTCTGTTTTTCCCTGCATTCGCTTTTTTGTCTTTATTCTTGCCTTTGCAACAAGAGTTCCCATTGTATTTGCAAAGTTACCCACAGCCATTATCAACAATAGAAGACCACAAACCACCCTCTGTTGAGTTCATCAAGGAGCAAGGAACAGAATATAGTTATAAACAAAGCAAAGAAGACAAATAAACAAGCAACATAACTCTACAGTATATTCAGGACAAACTTGCCTGCCATTCGTGCATATTCTCCTCAATTGCATTTTGCAGCAAACGACAACCAATAAAAAGCTCAAAACCCTGCAGAAAAATAGATTACTGTTTCTGAATCAGAAAGATTGCTCTAATGTCCAGTCTCCCTCTTGAAACAGCAAAAATTTATAAAGTTTTAATTTGGCAAACTTCCCAGAAAGACTGGGGTTTGACATATTAATCTGTGACAAATGACAACTAACCTGTAAAATAAAAAGTAAAGGATAAAGCACCCAGAGCTGGCCTTTAACACCAGCTGTTTCCCCAGAAACAACGTCCATCCGCCCAGCCTGTATGCAACAGAAAATATTAATCCGCTGAATTTGCTCCAACCCTCATATTAACTGATCAGACACAAATGGGTCAGTAAAGAGGCTCTGTTTTCATAATAAGCAGAAAACATGTTTGACTGCTATACAGAACGGCAAAGTTTCATCTGCTAGACTTAAAGTTCACAATCCACAATGTTCCCATGTCAGCGCCAATTAGGCCATTGATGCACTTTCAGATGCACCAATTGCTACAGTGAATGGTTTAGCAAGTGACATGTCCTGCTTGGGATCAAATCTAGTGAAGAGTACAAGGGAATTTAGCCCATCACAAACACAAAATCTAGTGAAAAATATAGGGAATTTAGCCAATCACAAACACAAGCATAGTACAGAAAGCTTTGAAATGTTAGTGTCAAGAACATCTTGATCACACAGTAGTAGCTAAGATACTTGAATAATGCTGAGAAACATGAAGCATCAAGTGCTATGGTCATAGAAGCAGAATCTACTATCATCACTGAGCAGCAATGACAAAAGCTACTTTAGAAGTCAGAGGCAAGAAACTTATCAAAAGAATCAGAAATGATACATGGCCAGCACATCTAAAATAAACAAACGTGGACTCTGTCTAATCATATGGAAGAGACAAATTTGATAATTCTTTTGGAAAAATTTGTTAGCTTGCAAACACCAATAGTAAATCTGTTGCTGGTCATTTTCAAGTCAATTATGGAAATCACAAGGTCAAACATGGGAATAAAGCATCAAGCTACTCAAACAATATTGATGCACACCATCTATTAGAGTTTAAGGTTAAGGCTCAGCAGTTTCAAGGTTAATTTTCAGTCATGAACAACAGCACCATCAAGATACCGCATCAAATAAAGTCCTAATAAACTTCAATGTTCAGACATCAAAAACAGGAATGTATATGTCAAATTTTGAGGTGTATTCTTGACTGGAAAGGCAGTTTCAGTTTTATCTCTGAAGACTATCTCCTGTAAATCGCATGATTTTTGTGAACTATCTTTGAAGGTGGATAAATGGTTGGTGGTAACAGCAAAAATATTGCTCCTAGAAACCTGGAAGAACAGATCAACCAGGTCATCTTCCTCATCTGCATGCAGGAACCTCTGGAAAAGAGAGGAAGGGTATCCTCTTGCTATAGTTCATGCAATCCTGCAACATGGAACTAACAACTGGAGCTCACAAAGAATGGAAGGAAAAATCATATATGATAATAAAGACTGTTGGTATAGTTATTGTTGGCTATTAGGTACTGTGAGTATAGCTACTAGGTGTTTTTAAGTGTATTTAATATTCTATGTAGGTTCAATGTTAGAGGCATATCATGTGGATCTGCACCTTGAATTTGCCGTCATATGGACGATGAGAGAGAGAGAGAGAGAGAGAGAGAGAGAGAGAGAGAGAGAGAAAGAGAGAGAGCTTGTTTAATGTCTTTTCCATGCCAAAAGGCATATAAGATGGGGAAGTACATGTCACGTATGTTTCACCAAGACGTGTCAGTGCCGTCATCATAAAATCCAAACTATTAACTAGAAAAACACTATTTAAATCCTATGAGGCGGCAACATAGTTCAGGAAACATGGCATAAATCAACTGAAACCTCCTCAATTCTCTAATTCTACTTCTACTTTCTCTATTTCTTTTTTAATTCCCACGAAGCACATTGTCCTGTCTCTGTAGATAAGACGTTTGCCCATGTCTTTTGCTCGCTGGCAGGCCTTCTTCTGTTCTTCCACCTGTACGTACGTTAGATCTTCATCCAGGAAGATCTAAGTACCCTCTAGCATGGCCCGCTGATGGAGTGCATCTCACCTATAGACTTAGTTTTAGATTGGTCGGATGTGGTAGATACAAAATCAAGACGACTGGCTAAGCAAGCAAGAGGCAATGGGCCAGCTCAAACTGCATACAAGAACTTGTTGGCAAACAACCACCATCAATCACTTGGTCATTCTACATTCTATTGTTGAAGAAAGCCGAAGGACACAACTTAACCTCTATTGCTGCTTTGTAGTCTTCCAAAAAGCCTTTGACATAGTTCCAAGGTGCTAACTATGCGAGAGAATGAAAGAGATTGGTGTTCCCATGAACGTAAGGCATGCAATGAAGCATCGTTGCAGATGTACTTCCATTAGAAGTGGTCATCTTCTTCAAAAGAATTGAATATTTGGAAAGAATGCAGACTCTACATGATGATTCTCTTTCAAAGGTGGTTGTGCAAAGTTGCATGCTTCCCAAAAGACTAAGTCATTATTGGTGGTTGGATGTCACCAAATGGAAATCATCAAATGGTTGTCTTCATGGAAAATTTAGCACAATGAATGGCTGAAACATCCTCTTAACTAAAATATATTGTGTAGAAAAAGTTTATGAAATACTTGTGGAAAAAGCCATTGGAGAGGAAAATGTAATACTAGAAAGACTGGTTCAACCCTATGATTAGTAGCCTACACAAAGAGTATATATATATATATACTATATAGATATGGATATAGATATATAGCCTTATGTTATAAGATTTTAGTCATAATTAACATGCATCACCTTATTGTCGTTGTTATGAAATTCAACACAGCTTTATCACTGGAGCTCAAATTTGTAAAGGTAAAGAAGATGCTTCTCACATAAAAAGCTGAAGTTACAAAAATTAGGTTGTGATCTTGTTAGAAATAGAATCGTATCAAGGAATGAGGTTAAACCTTTGAAAACTTACTTTACCAAGAGCAATTCGTGTGTAAAGACGTTGTCTTTGATAGCGGTTTTGAAGAAGCATCGCAATTCCTTGCAAGACTGCCCATGCCAAGAAAAGGCGCACTCCATGCTGTTTACATCACAATTTTCACGATGGAAGACAGCTTGAATTAGACGATAATCAAAAACTCAATGAAGCAATCATAAACAACCTTGTGTTGGGATAAGAAGCAATATCACATACCTGCTTCTCAACACAGTTAGGTTGGCCTTGTATTGGCCACGTTAGACAAACAAGTGACATGACCATGGCACAATAGTGGTGGTAGACCCACCTGCGAAACACCATCATAAAAATACCAAACTTGTTAATGGAAATTAAAAAGAACAAACATGAAGTAAAGCTTCATATTCTATAGTAAATAAGAAGAACCAAATGCTATTAATTGAGAAATTCATTAAAAAAAAACCGAGTGCAATGTTGTAGGCAAAATAAAGCCACAATATATTATGCTAAACCAAAAAGAAAAGAGCCTTCTAGTGATAACGTGTCCACTTTTTTCTACAAAGGCACAACTTCAACCTTCTAGGTAGAAAGTCAAATGTGAGCCCATATCACTCCAAGGAAATGTGAAGGGATTAAGAATAATATCTTTTCATCATACACAAAGCAAGGCGCATAGATACCAATTCCGTGTTTAAGTTGATCTAATTTGGCAATTTTGAGGCCAAAGTGAATTATCAACTTAGAGATAGGTTTTTTATGTCAATAACTCCTAAGAATAGTGTCCTTACTATTTTTAGCAAGTAGACAAGTTGATAAGGTCGGATTTGGACCCATTTCTATTGGCTAGTTGAGATACATTGCATCTACTCATGAAAATCCAGGTTTTTGTACCTAGAAACTACTATTTTAGGGCAATTTTTGGCAAGTGGCCAAATGACACATTTGCTGCTATAAATAGTTGTACCAACATGGAGAATGTATTCAAGAGTTCTCTTTTTACTTGGAGAACATTCATCTTCTATGCTATTGTCCTCTGCTAGCTCTTCTCCTCTTGATATCTTGATTTCTAATGTGTAGAATGCTGATTTTCTTGTTGTATTGAGGTCATGTGTGAAGGCTGGTGTACTACTGCTATTGTACGGACAGGGACTGTACTATATTATATCTTAGTGATTTTGATGAGTTTTTCATGTATTTCCATGTTCTAGCATGATAGATGCATGACTTTCTACATTGTTAATGAACTAGATGTGCAACCAAATTTACCTCTAGATCTAATTGATCCAACCATGTTTTGGATCTGATTTTTTCACATGGTATCAGAGCTTGTTGTAGGCTAAATTTGGAGGATTTGTCAAATCTAGTGGAGTATTTGAGGGCGCCATCAATTCTAGAGGGAGTTGGAGTGGTTACTATCTCAAATCAAGCATTTTCAAGTGTAGGAAGTGGATCTTTGTCATCCTAAACTCATTTTAAGTCAAATCACTTGGATTAGGCCGTTTTTTTATCCTACAAATTGAAAGTTGGAGACAAAATTGCACATGGTTATGAAAGTAGCATTCTATTAGAATTAGTATCAACTCTCTAGATTTTGCATATAGCTTGTGATTTATTCAATAGTATGTTCATTCGATGAAATCATAAAATTTGGATAGTATCTCTTGTGATAAAGGATCTAATCTTTTCAAGAATGCGTTTCAAGTTTGGTTGATTTCAAAAAGTCATTCTATTGTAGTTTGATCAAGTGTGATCAAGATTCAATCAATTCTATGTGCTAGATTTGCTAGTTTTTTGGAGAGAGAGAGGATAGATAGGTTCCATATAGGATCAAGAGAGTGCTAAGTGCATTGGAACAAGTTTGAAGATTTGAATCAATCATTGCAACATTGCTACAAATGGAAGCTTCATGTTGGAGAGCAATGATAGGCTTTACCTCAAGCAACTATTCAACTTGGAAGGTGAGAATGGAGTCTCTACTCAAGATGAATGAGTTGATGGATATTGTTGTAGGTGTGGAGGAGAGCTCAAGAACAATTGAGGTATGTTAGGAGGGGCAAAGAAAGCTCTTCATGTTATGAAAATGAATGTGACTAATGAACTTAAGGAAGCTGGTAAGTGCACTACATCTAGAAGCTTGGAAAACCTTGAAGAAGGTTTATGAATCCAAGTCTACATCAAGGGTCCTAATCCTTAGGAGGCAAATCTTTCAATGTCTTTAAAAGAAGGATGAAAGTGCTCATGCTTTGTTTTGAAAGTTAAAACTTTGAATGATGAATTAGCAGTATTGGAGAGAGCAATAAGGATGTTGAGCTTGTGCAAGATGTTCTTAATGGCTTATTGGATGAACATGCTAGCTTGGTGCAAAGTTTTGTTATTCAAAAGGCATTAGAAGAACTTTAAAAGCCTGTGTATGGAGCTTATTACCAAGAAGAGGTGCATGCAGCTGAGACCAAGAAGAAGAAGAAAAAAGGCAAAGGAAAGAGCGAATGGGGACAGCTCAGTGACAATCTAATCACACTGCGGCAAGATGTTGAGAGAAACGAAACAAGAAGGGTGACAGAATGCGTGCAGGGTTCAAGCACGAAACACAAAACAATTTGTGTTCGCTTTCTTCAACGAATCTCTACAGCTCTGATACCACTGTTGTGAACCAGGATGGAATTCGATTCTGTTTGCCGGCTACTGCCTACTAGACCAAATCTACAATCCTCCAGGGGTGTAAACAGACACTGCTGACTTACGTTATAATTCATTTAAGCATTCGACAAGGATAAATCAATGTGCGGAATAAAGAATAAACAGCTGAACATGCATAGACAACAATTAGACATCAAAGCATTTGTGTCATTCAAGATAAGAAACCCATCTGCATAACATCTACTATATTATTAGTGGATTCTTTTCTTGAGCGCTGTGTGACAAACCCACGCAACACGTCGGCGTAAGAGAAGCTATGTCTCTCACGAATAATGTCAGATCGTCTCGCTTACTGGCGGACTTCTTGGATGTCAGCTTGGACGTTGGCTCAGCAACACCATGCATAGCTCAGGTTGACACTCAACCAATTGACAATCCAACCAATTCTATCATTTTCGATCTGCTTATATGGATGGAGAGACAAAGGGTTTAATCTAATCTTTGATTACAAGAACGGCTGGTTAGGCACGTTCTAACGGTGCTCCGAACATGTCAGCATCGTCCGTGGGAGGCGGCTGTCCTCCTGGTACTTTGCTTGATCTTGGTTGTACTTGGAGCGTGTAGATCCGCAGCCTTTCGGTCTTCGAGTGTTGTTCGTCTTCGTGTCTTGTTCGGGCTTCGCCTTTCGCCTTCGCCTTGAGCTCCTTCGGTCGTCGAACATTTGACCTTCGCCTTTGAGTTGTCCTTCAGTTGAAACCGTTATGTGGCGGTTATGGTTTGGGGCGGAGTTTTGCCTGTGGGCGATTCCCTTTGAAGTTCCTGCAGACTCGAACTCGAAAGCTAACAAAGCTTTGTGGGTAGAAACATTTAGTTTCTTCAGCTCCCTCTCAAAGCGTGGTAGCTTTACAAATTTGTGACTCTTCCCCTGCCTCTCGAACAATCCTTTGTCTAAGGGCTTGGTAAGGATCATCTGCTTCGTTCCGATGAAGGTGGTTTTCAGCTCGTTCTTTTCGACTAGGTCCCTTATCAGATGGTACCTTGATTGCAATGTGTTTCGTTCTCGAATGAAACACGGGATCCTCATCAAGTGTATGGCAGAAGTATTATCCATCTGCCAGATCAGAGGCTCTTTGATCGTTTCGCCCAGTGCGTCGAGGAACTATCTGAGCCATGTCAGTTCGTTGGCCATTTTCGCGGCTGTGATACATTCTGCTTCACAGGATGACTGAGCAGTGATAGTCTGCTTCTTGCTGACCCAGAGAATGGCTGCATTCGCTGCAATGGTGCACCCTCCTGAGACACATTTACAGTCCTTGAGTGATGCCCAACTTGCATCGCTGTAGGAGTGCATCTGGAATCCGGTATCGCGAGAGTAACATAGCCCGAAATCCTTCGTCTTTTGAAGGTACCGTAGGATTCGCTTTGCAATCTTCCAGTGCGTTGAGCCTGGGTTCGTGCTGAACTGACTCATCCTAACCACGGGCATAAGCAATGTCAGGGCGTGTGTTATCTGCCTAGGTCTGTTATCTCGAAATGTTTCAAGATGTCGCTCTTCACTTTGGCAATAAGCTCTTCACTTCTGCACAGTATCAGTGTGTCATCTTCGTACTCAACAACAATGATGATCTCCTCATCTGTGACCTTTACATAGAACATTGTAATCGGCCATCAGTGGTTGGAAACCCAAGGATCGTAGGGCATGATCCTTCTTCTTGTACCATTGTCGTGCAGATTGCTTCAAACCGTAGATACTTTTGTGCATTCGGCAGGCATGGGTGGGAAGTGATTCGCAGATGTAACTCGGTGGTTGGTCCATATAGACTTCTCGTCTAATTCGCCATGTAAGAATGTTGTCTTCTCATTAACTATGCAAATCCTGAGGCCATAAGTGGCTGCATATGCAAATAGCAAACGTAGGGAAGCATGCTTCACAACTGGAGAGAAGGTCTTAGTGTAGTCGATGTCGTACTTCTGAGGAAGTCCCTTCACTACAAGTCTGGCTTTGTACCTCGAAACATTTCCATTCGGTCCGTACTTCAGCTTGTACAGCCATTTGCATTGCACTGTCTTTCGCTTGTCTGGGTACTTGGCTGCAGTGTCCATACCTCATTCTTTTTCATGGATTCGATCTCTTTGTTCATGGCTTGGATCCATTTGTCCTTGTCTGGGACTGTCAATGGCTTCCTCGAATGTTTGTGGTTCGCCACTGAATCCACAGAACACTTCAAATGTCGAAACCGAACTGCCTGGCACGAATCTAGCTGGCGCTCTTCGTTCTCTTGTTGATCTCCTGGGAGATTCTTCGGGTACTGTAATGTCCTTGCCTTTATCTCTTCGGCTAGCTCAAGAACCATTTTGGTTTACAAGCGTTCCTAGCTGCAGGCATGCTTGTTGTCCTTTCTTCGTTTGATTCGTCGCCCAGCTGATGTGGGATGTCGAACATCTTCGACTAAGTGTTCGGGTTCTGCTCCCTCTATCATGGTTGGCAGGTCGTAGTACTGCTTTCCTAAGACTTCATAGTTGGCTGAATCATCATCGGCCATTGTTCTGTCTCATCGAACTTGACGTCTCTGACTGTCTTCACTTGATTCGTCTCTGGCATGTCGATCATGTAGTATGACGAATGGTTGTCATAACCCGATGAGGTATCTTTGTTCAACTTTCTCATCGAGCTTCTTTCGATGCTTGTCTGGAACATGTGCATGAGCTGCATTGCCAAAGATCCGAACGTGCGTCAGGATTGGGCTTTCTGCCCCACCATAGTTCGTGTGGTGTCGTGTGAGGAACAACCAGATCTACCCATCCTGTTCTGGATATAGGAGGGTGTAGCATCTGCTTCAGCCCATAGGACTCTTGGTGCTTCATCATGCACCTTGCAGCTTCCATGAGTGTCCTATTCTTCCTTTCAGCAACACCGTTGTGTTGGTGGTGTATAGGATGCAGTCCTTCTATGAAGGATTCCTCGGATCGTTGCAGAAGTCAGCGAAGCGGTTCAAGATGTATTCTCCACCACGATCAGTTCTGATCTGCTTCACTTTGCTTCCTGTGCATCTTTCTGCCCAGTTCACATATTCCTGTGAACTTGTCGAGTGCTTTCCGATTTGTTGTGAATGAAGTAGACGCTTGCGAACATTGTTGTAGTCGTCAGGTATGTAGTATTTCGATCCACCATACTGAAATCACGTCGAAAGGGTCCGCTAGATGTTTGAATGTACTAGCTCAGAATCTTTGTCGTTCTGAAGAGAGCCCTGGTGAAGGGAGTACGGGACTTCTTCCCTTTCATGCACGCATCACAGTTGTCGAGTCCGTTGCATTCGTGATGCTTACCCCTTTGATAGCTCCATGCTGGCATTGCCTGATACAATGCCATTGGGTTCATGTGGGATGGGGAGTCTCTGTGCATAGAACATCTGTAGATTCGTGAGCTTGGTGTGGCTTGATCCGTCGGTAGGCGTACCTTCAGATAATACAAGTTGCCTTTTCGTCTTCCTTGTAATCAGCGTTCTGGTGCTAGCATCAATAACAATGCATGTTTTGTTTGAAAACGTCACGCGCATCCCAGTGGTCTGCTATTCTTGCAACTGAGAGCAAGTCTTGCTGCAGTGTTGGGGCACGAATAAAACATCGTCTAATCGCCGGTCTTGCCGTTTGTGGTATGAGAGCCGTAGCGAACCAATGCCATTCACTTGATGTCTTGATCCTTCATCCAAGAACTATGTATCTGATTGATCTGTACTTCGAAAGACCAAAAAATATTCGTCTGGGATGAAAAGTGAAGTGAGGTTGCTCCTGAATCAAGGATGAACACTTTTTGTGTCAGATGACGAGGCTAGGGCTGCTCACACATCTGTGCATGGATAGCTATCGAATTATTTTCGACCTTTCTTCGCTCATCTTCGAGCTTTCGGGCTCTTCGACGTAGGATGAACTGTTTGGTTCTCCGTTTGCCTTGGAGGTTTCTTGTTCTCGGGATTCTGGTAGCAGTCCACACTGCTGCAATGAACCTTTCTTGTGCAATGGATACATTTGATCTTCTGATTCAGCCAACACGAATCGGACTGTGTGTCCTTCACGCTGCAGTCCACATCATGTCTTCTTTTCGCTGTCTGCTGACTGGCTTTCCTTTGTTTTTCCATTTTGCCTTTTGGTCACGTCCCTTCCTGTCTGCTGATCTCGATACCGGATTTCGATCGGACTCCCTCTTAGGGCTTGAACTGTTTCCTAGCTGCTCACTTGTTTGCTAGAGAGAGCTGATCAGGGCAGCATCTTTGTGATCAAGATCTCACAAAGAATAAAGGGGCCTTTCAATTTCTTCTCGATATCACGACACTCACTACTGCCTTATCGAGGGTCATACTCAGGACGTTTGTGCTAGCAATGATTGGTGTGGTCTGGAAGGATCTTGGTAAAGCTCGTAGCAAATAGGTGAGCAGCTTCTCTCCTGCTGATACGACATATCTTTTTCGGCATTGTGTAACGAAAGGAACAGATCCTTCATCTTCTCTCGATAAAGCAGGTGCAGGGTCATCTGCCATCCCATTCGCAGGTCGTCCAACTGTGGTCTTCGAGAAACATTATTTAGGCTGTGTGATTTCCGTCTGGAACACTGGGTAGCAATGTTATCCCACATACTCTCATTGCAATGAGAGAGTGTCGTGAGGTCAAAGGTTGTCAAGCTATCTTCG